>CM028758.1:23337725-23702725 GCA_016801395.1 Leptodermis oblonga
AATTCAAAACGTATCCGAAACTAGTGCATGCAAATCACAATACGCAGATAAGGTGAGCTGCTTAACATCAGCCGCAAAAACTCACCAACTTTAACAAAATCAGACAAGAGGGGTAGAAAACAGTCGTAAAAACCCAGTATTTAGACGCAACAAACAGCGCACTAGAGTGTCTCTCAAAACCCTAGTGTCGCAAAGCAAAGGCGACTAAAAGATTCAACAAAACCGAAACCCTAGCTAAGCCCAAAAATCGAACCCAATTTATTCTAAAGGCCGAACTTAATGTGAAATTGCAGCAAGGGATATGCGATTTTAATGTAAAGAAAAACAGCCCCAAAACAGTACAAGCTTTTCGCAAAAAAGAAGGTAAATTAAAACCCTAAGTTGCGTTTTTCAGTACTTTAAAATTTGGTTTAATTTTTCTAAGGAATTTTGATTTTAAGAAAGGGTAAACAGTACCAAAAACCAAAATTCAGAGCTTGAAAGAAAAAAAAAAAAATTTCCCCCAAGAAGATGCATTCTAAATCATAGAATTTCAAGACAAGCAAGACTAACAAGAGAAAGAAAACACCTGATAAAGATTTGGTTGGGTTACTTCATCCTTCTCCAGCCACAAAACCAAACCTAAGCTCTGATACCAATTGATGTGGACGGTTGTACACATGCGGATGAAGTTGCCCGGAAAGTTTGATTAAGTGGCATAGCTCGTAGTGGCCCTTTACTTACCCGAAATCCAGAGAACAAAAATAAACTAACCTAAGCTAACTTACTTCAGAATTTGAACCAAGTGAGAAAGAGTTGAAACATGTGAATTTAATTAGGTAGAGCAATTAACCTAATTAAGCTAAGTTTCATGCAATATATAAATACAATCATGCAAAATACATAAAGCAATAAAGGGAGAGTACTCAAACTAATAGTTTTAAGATCTGAATACTTGTTTATTATTGATTTTTGGCTGCCTATTATAAGGCAAGGAGCAGCCGAAAATTCTACCTAAAAGAGTAGGAAAATAATTGGAATTGGAAACCAATCAAGAGATTGATTCCTTTACACTACCAAAACCTGAAAGAAGTGGGTAATTGTAAAAGAAAAGGAAATTTTGGTCACCTTTAGTTGAGTGGCAGCCGAAATTACAAGTTTTAAAACAAGATGGAAAAGGAAATAAAAATCGTACTCCAAAAAGGAGATTAAGAAGGGATCCTTTTTGGAAACTACTAAACTAAGGGCAAAATAGGGAACATGCACAAACCCTTATTTTCCCCCAAGCCCTAACCCTTAATTTCCAACCCTAATGGACTAGGTCTGGCCTTGTGGGCTTCTTTGTTGGGCTGGTCGACTTTTGATGAGGTGGAATGGACTCCATGAGTTTGGTCGGCCCAATTGTTGATGGCGCATGATCAACTGAGCGTCCTGATGGCAAGCTTGAACAAGGTTGTTGAGTGCATCTTGAACCTTCTTCGCTCTGCTTCTGGTCATTGGCCCAATGATGTCTACAAGTGGATCCCTCTGATATGGGCTTGGATCCTGAAGCATTGTTGGGCTTCGATGTAGAACTCGAACCTCCTCAGCTTCTCCGAAACCACTTGCATCTTGACTTGTTGCGTGACTCTGGATGCCCTCTGATGAGGTCATCCAAAGTCAGGCAACAAGTCAAGCAAGTCAAACTCATGGAGAACCAGCCCACAAGTTTCGGCCAGCCCAAGGAGTCCACAATGAAGCCGCACGGCCAGCCCATTAAGCAAAGCCCACACGGCTCCTTATTAGTTAGGGATTTAATTAATTAGTTGTTTCATTTATTCTTTTAAGTTAGTTTCCAAAAAGGGTCTCTTATTCTTTTTGGAAGCAGAGGAGTTTTATTCTTTTCCTTATTCTTCTTGTACAATTCGGCAATCACCAATAAAGAGGTGACCGAATTTCTTCTTGCCTTTTCTTACCATTCTTACTTCTTTCCGGGTTTGGTATTGTAAAGGGAATTAACCTCTTGGTTAATTTCCAATTCTACTTCTTTCCTTCTTCTACTTTTGTAACCTTTTTCGGCTGCCCTCGAACTCTATAAATAGGGGCCGAAACTTCATTAATAAATCAGAGTATGCAGATCATAAAACTTAGTGTTTGAGTACCCTCCTTTTATTGCTTTATGTATTTGCATGTTGTAGTTTACATAATTGCATGAAACTTACCTAATTAGGTTCTTGCTCTACCTAATTATTTGCATGTTTCAAATCTCTTTCTTACACTTGGTTCGACTATAAAACAAGTTTGCTTAGGATAGCTTCTCTTTGTTTCTCTAAGCCGAAAGTAAGTTAGAGAATTCTAAGAGCTCGCCGCTTAATCACAAGGTCCTTGGCAACATTATCCGCATGTGTACAACCGTCCACATCAATTGGTATCAGAGCTAAGGAGTGGTTTCGTGGCTGGAGGAGGTCGAAGCAACCGACCAAATCTTTTACCAGGTGTTTTCTTTTCCTTGCTAGTCTTGTTCATCTTGAAATTCTTCGATTAGAACTCATCTTCTTGGGGAAATTTTTTTCTTTCAAGCTTTGTATTTTCGGGTTTTGGTACTGTTTTCCTATCCTTAAACACCGAAAAAATTTTCTTAAACCCCGGACTGCCCTTGCTGTAATTCAGATCATTAAATCGGGTTTTAGAAAAATCGGGTTTCAGAATTTTTTTTAGGGTTCAGTTTTTGGCTTTCATTAAAGGGTTCGATTTTAGCTTCTCTTAGGGTTTTGGTTCTTCAATTGTAAACCTTAACCCTAACCGTAAACCCTAACCCTAAACCCTAAACCCTAACCCTAAACTCTAAACCCTAAAACCTAACCCTAAACCCTAACCCTAAACCCTAAACCCTAAACCCTAACCTAGGGTTTCGGTTTTCAGTTCGGTTTTTATGTTTCGATTTTTCAGTTTCGGGTTTTGCTTACAAGCTAGGGTTTCAGTTTCCTCATTCTAAGGGTTTCAGTTTTCAATTGTAATTGCTGGGTTTTTGCGAATTAATTCTACCCCTCTTGTGCTGTTTTGTTGAGAAATAGTGAGTTTTTGCGGTTAATGTTAAGCAGCTCACTTTGTTGCTCATTATAAATTGCATGCTCTAGTTTGGGATACTTTGTTTTGAATTCTTGAAAATATAGTGAATTCTTGGTTTTGTATCCTTGTGCTGCTAAGATTATCCCAAAGAATAGGTTGGTGGGTAAAAAATTGAACTTGCTAGCCCTAGGGTTTTCAATTCTTGCAAATCGCATCTTGCTGAATTTTGGTACTGTTTCGGCAACTTTGGGGGATTTAATTTCGCAATTAGGTACTGTTTTACATATTAGAAGAATTGATAATTTGCGGGAAAATTGGTTTCTTGATTACCTATTGGGTGGATGATCTCTTCTTTGGGTAGTTTTAGGACTTTCCTGAAGTCATTTCAACTCTGCTTATTTTTCTTTGCTTCTATTCAATTTTGAATTGCCCTGCTTTGAATCACCTACTTATCTTTTCGTGCTACCTGAACATTTGCTCTTGAATTATAGTTTGGATTTTGTCATCGTGCACACTCATCTTTTCTGAAATTTGAGGGCTTAACCCCGAAATTTCCTGTTATGTACTTCATATCTGAATTATATTATAAACTGTCGTTTTGCGAAAAGATTTTTCAAAATAGAACCAAGTGTCTATTTTTGCGAAAATTTGCTTCTTTCTTAAGTGTCATTGCTTTTGTGTGAATTGCTGCTTGCCTAATACATTTATCAATACCGGGAGGTAGAGTGGAAAAAGGCTTGTGTGATCATACTATAAAGGGGGCCACCCTAGAGTGAAACACAGGGTTGTGTGTAGCTGTTAGGTGGGAAACACTTGGGGGAACAAGGGGGTAAGGTTTTCTCACTTTTCCTTGTTCTTAGCAGACAGGTTTTTCGCTTCTTTATACCAATGTCAGGTGGAGGTGCTTCTAACCCTTTGGGGAACGAGCAAATCCTGGCTGCAATTGCGCAACTCTCCGCTCGATTTGCTACACTCACGGAGGAAGTCGTCGAACTCAGGACTGAACGGGAACAGAGGCGCACAGACTCAGACGACGATGTGGCCGCACCTGGCACCAACGCCGCTGACCAACCTTTCGCAGGCCTCAGTCAGTGCAAGACGACCGTTCCGCCCTTTACCGGAGGCACGAATCCAAAGGACTATCTAGACTGGGAGATGAAGATGGAGCGCATTTTTGAACTTCATGTGATCCCAGAACACAAGAAGGTCCAACTAGCAGTGGTCCATTTCACAGACTATGCCCTAATCTGGTGGAATCAACATATGGATAAATGCAGAAACACGCGTCCCATGCGGGCACGTGCTCCGCCTCTCTCGTGGTTTGATTTGACTACATCTATGCGTAGAACTTTTGTGCCTGATTACTATTTTAGAGAATTGTATAGAAAGTTACATACTCTTGTACAAGGTTCTATGTCTGTAGATGAATATTTTAAAAAATTAGAGATGGCTAAAATTAGGGCTAATGTACAGGAAGACGAACCAGCATCAATGGCTCGTTTTCTTAATGGTTTGAATAGGGGTATAGCTTTAGCTGTTGAATTGCAGAATGCTACAACTCTGACAGACATGCTGCACAAAGCTCGGGTCATGGAGGAGTACCTGAAGTCCGTTCCACCAATCCGGAGCCTACCAGCGCACCACCGGCTTGGAGAAAGAATCCGGTATATTCTCCACCAGCAAGGAGGCCGATCCAGTCAGAGAGAAAAGCTATAGTTCCTGTTGCTGCCACCCCTTCTTCATCACAGACCAAAATGCCATCAACTCCCAGACAGTCCATCAGCAACGTTACTTGCCACAAGTGCTCAGGCCGTGGCCACTACATGCGTGACTGTCCCAACATCCGGAAGGTATTATTGGGCCAAGATGGTGAGTATATTTCAGAAGAAGATGAAGAAGATCCAACCGTTGACCCTTCACAGGAGTTAACTGACAGCACTCCGTCTGCACCAGTGGAGCAATTCGAGTTCATAGAGGAGGATCCAAATCAGAACTTGGTTACTCGCACTCTGACTACAGCTGCTCCCAGACACAACTCAATGGACAAACATTTTCCACGCCAGAGCTAAGGTAAATGGAAAGTTGTGTGTTCTGATTATTGATGGAGGGAGCTGCACAAACGTTGCAAGTGAATACATGGTTGACAAGCTGAAGCTTCCTGTTATCAATCATCCACGTCCTTATCGACTTCAATGGCTCGACAGCTCAGACGGCTACAGAGTCACTAAGCAGGTAAGCGTACCATACGCTATCGGTAAGTTCGAATCCACTGTTTTATGTGATGTTCTGCCAATTGAGGCTTGTCACATTCTACTCGGACGACCATGGCTCTTTGACCTGAAGGCAACACATGATGGGGTCGCCAACACTTACTCAGTCTGCCAGGAGGGCAAGATCTAGACGTTCCTACCCATGCCACCTCACGAAGTGCGATCCGAAGCTATTCGAATCAAGGATGCGATCGCAACTTGGGGAGCTAAAAAACGCCAAGAGAAGGGTAAGGGGAAAGAAATTGTAAAGGGTAGTAACGCGAACTCTGATAAGCCTGATCAGGACAAAGTTAAGGGTAGTTGTTTCGCTACTTTAGGGGAGATAGGTCAAGTGTTAGACAACAATGATGATGTACTAGTTTTAGTTTGTAAAGATAATTGTGCTAACCCTGACGATATCCCTCTAAAAGTCAATTCTTTGTTGCAGGAATTCAAGGATGTTTTTCTAGACGAGTTGCCACAGGGTCTGCCGCCACTTCAAGGAATTGAACATCAGATTGACTTCATCCATGGCGCACCAATTCCGAACAGACCTGCCTACAAAGCAAATCCGGAAGAAACAAAGGAGTTGCAAAGACAAATAGACAAGCTGCTCGCGAATGGTCAGGTAAGGGAATCTCTAAGTCCTTGTGCTGTACCTGTTATTCTAGTCCCTAAGAAAGACAGTACATGAAGAATGTGTGTTGATTGTAGAGCTGTAATTAAGATAATAATCAAGTATAGGCACCCTATTCCTAGGCTTGATGACATGTTAGAAGATTTGCATGGTTCTACTATTTACACGAAAATAGATCTTACACAGGGCTATCATCAAATTCGCATGAGGGAGGGGGATGAATGGAAAACTGCTTTTAAGACTAAATTAGGTTTATATGAGTGGTTAGTGATGCCCTTTGGCTTAACAAATGCACCTAGTCCTTTAATGAGATTAATGAATCATGTGCTTAGAAAGTTTATAGGTAAATTTGTTGTTGTGTATTTTGATGATATTCTGATCTATTCTAAGGACTTCAAATCGCATACTGAACATCTTCATTTGGTTTTGATTGAATTACGTGCTAATCAATTGTATGCCAAGATGCAAAAATGTACTTTTTGTGTTTCGGAGGTTGTTTTTCTCGGTTTTGTAGTTTCTGCAGAAGGTGTCAAAGTTGATGATGCCAAGGTTAAGGCCATTAGGGATTGGCCGCAGCCAACTTCGGCCGCACAGGTTCGGTCATTCCATGGATTGGCTGGATTCTACAGACGGTTTGTAAGGGACTTTTCCACAAAGGCGGCGCCTCTTAATGATCTTTGCAAGAAGAATGTTCCATTTGTGTGGGGGCAGGCGCAGGAAAACGCCTTTACTGTTTTAAAGCATGATCTCACTCATGCACCTGTTTTAGCATTACCTGGTTTTGATAAAGTGTTTGAACTAATGTGTGATGCATCAGGTATTGGAATTGGCGCAGTTTAAATGCAGGAAAGAAAGCCAATCGCCTTTTTCAGTGAGAAGCTTAAAGGGGCTGCCTTAAATTATCCTACTTATGATAAGGAGCTCTATGCAGTTGTCCGCGCATTTGAGACTTGGTCACATTATTTGATGGCTAAAGAATTTGTTGTTCATAGTGATCATGAGTCTCTTAAGGATTTGAAAGGACAGAATAAGTTGAATAGACGTCATGCTAAGTGGGTTAACTTTATTGAATCTTTTCCTTATATTATTAAGTATAAGAAAGGTAAGGATAATTTAGTTGCTGACGCTCTATCTCGCAGGTATGAAATTCTGACAATTTTAGATCATACTTTGTTAGGATTCGCATATCTCAAGAATTTTTATGCTTCTGATATTGATTTTGCTGATTTGTATAAAGCATGTGAATCTGGTGCATTCCAAAAGTACTATAGACAGGATGGTTTTCTATTTAGGGAAAATAGGTTATGCATCCCTCGTAGTTCTGCTAGGGAATTACTGGTTTGTGAAGCTCATAGTGGAGGTCTTATGGGTCATTTTGGTGTGCATAAAACACTTGAACTGTTGCATGAACACTTTTACTGCCCGCATATGAGAAAGGATGTACAGCATGTTTGCACTCGCTGCATTAATTGTTTGCAAGCTAAGTCTACTTCTAAACCCCATGGACTTTACACTCCTTTGCCTGTACCTTGGACTGACATTTCTATGGATTTTATTCTAGGACTTCCGAGGACGCAGAAAGGTAATGATTCTTTGTTTGTCATTGTTGATCGGTTTTCTACAATGGCGCATTTTATTCCTTGCTGGAAATCAGATGACGCCAGACATGTAGTAGAATTATTCTTTCAAGGGATAGTTCGGTTGCATGGAATTCCGAGAACCATTGTCTCATATCGCGACGTCAAATTTCTAAGTTATTTTTGGAAGACTTTGTGGTCCCGCCTCGGCACAAAATTGTTGTTTTTGACTACAAGTCATCCACAGACGGATGGTCAGACGGAAGTCACCAACCGCACCGTTGGCAATCTCCTTAGAGCATTAATTCAGAAGAATCTAAAGCGTTGGGAAAACATCTTGCCGGTTGCAGAGTTTGCATACAACCAAACCAAGCACTCCTCAATAGGGTTCTGTCCATTCGAAGTTGCCTACGGCTTTACTCCTTTGACGGTGATGGATCTTATCCCTTTGCCGCTGAAGGAACAGGTTAACCTCGATGGGGCAAAGAAAGCTGAAACTGTGCAGCGCATACATGCCAAAGTTTGAGCTAATCTGGAGAAGACATACGCCATAGCCGCCGCCAATGCAAACCAACAGCGCAAGGCTGTGAACTTTGAACCAGGCGACTGGGTTTGGGTTCACATGCGGAAGGAACGATTCCCTGCTGCAAGAAGGACCAAACTCCATCCAAGGGGCGATGGACCTTTTCAGATCGTTTCCAAGATTGGGCCTAACGCCCACAGACTTGATTTACCAGGTGAGTATGGTGTTAGTTCTTCCTTTAATGTTGCTGACTTGTCTCCTTTTACTCATGAACATGTTGCTGATTTGAGGATAAATCCTTTTCAACCGGGAGGGGATGATGAGGGCATCCAAAGTCAAGCTACAAGTCAAGCAAGTCAAGATACAAGTGGTTCTGGAGAAGCTGAGGAGGTTCGAGTTCTAAATCGAGGCCCAACAATGCTTCAGGATCCAAGCCTATATCAGAGGGATCCACTTGTAGACATCACTGGGCCAATGACTAGAAGCCGAGCGAAGAAGGTTAGAGAAGCACTCAACAACCTTGTCCAAGCTTGCCATCAAGACGCTCAAGTGATTGTAGAAGCCAACGCCTTGGAGAAGAAAGAAGGAAATGTTAAAATTGCAACTCTTCTAACCATTCTTGAAGAAGATAGGTGTGCACGATGAAAAGACACAACTAGCAGTTGAAAGCAGGGCAATTCAAGAATTGAATAGAATCAAGAAAATAAGCAGAGTTGAAACAACTTTAAGAAAGTCCTAAAACTAACCAAAGAAGAGATCACTAACCCAATAGGTAATCAAAGAAACCAATCCCAGCAAATTATCAATTCTTTCAATATGCAGATAACCCAATTACGAATTTTAAAAACCCCAAGTGGCGGAAAAATTTCTCAGGATTCCAGTGTAGTGCTGTGGGGAGTAGCGTCTGTAATCGAACACTATCAACTTTGCAAGTACACTGAAAAAGAAAAAGATTCCCAATGAAGGACAGAGTCCTCTTTGGCCGAAGGGTAGTGCTGTGGGGAGTAGTGTCGGTAATCGAACACTATCAACTTTGCAAGTACACCTCAAGCCGTAGAGAAAACAATCCTTACTCAATAGGTGCCACAAAAACTACCAATTTGCGATTTTAAGACACAGAAAACCCTAGGGCCAGCAAAGTTCAATTTTGACTCACTAACCAATTCCCAGGCATAATTTCAGCAGCACAAGGACACAAAATCAAGAATTCAATATATTTTTAAGAATTCAAAACGAGGTATCCGAAACTAGTGCATGCAAATCACAATACGCAGATAAGGTGAGCTGCTTAACATCAGCGGCAAAAACTCACCAACTTTAACAAAATCAGCACAAGAGGGGTAGAAAACAGTCGTAAAAACCCAGTAATTTAGACGCAAAAACAGCAGCACTAGAGTGTCTCTCAAAACCCTAGTGTCGCAAAGCAAAGGCGACTAAAAGATTCAACAAAAACCGAAACCCTAGCTAAGCCCAAAAATCCGAACCCAATTTATTTCTAAAGGCCGAACTTAATTGTGAAATTGCAGCAAGGGATATGCGATTTTTAATGTAAGAAAAACAGCCCCAAAACAGTACAAGCTTTTCGCAAAAAGAAGGTAAATTAAAACCCGAAGTTGCGTTTTTCAGTACTTTAAAATTTGGTTTAATTTTTCTAAGGAATTTCAATTTTAAGAAAGGGTAAACAGTACCAAAAACCAAAATTCAGAGCTTGAAAGAAAAAAAAAAAATTTCCCCCAAGAAGATGCGTTCTAAATCATAGAATTTCAAGACAAGCAAGACTAACAAGGGAAAGAAAACACCTGATAAAGATTTGGTTGGGTTACTTCAACCTTCTCCAGCCACAAAACCAAACCTAAGCTCTGATACCAATTGATGTGGATGGTTGTACACATGCGGATGAAGTTGCCCGGAAAGTTTGATTAAGTGGCATAGCTCGTATTGGCCCTTTACTTACCCGAAATCCAGAAAACAAAAATAAACTAATCTAAGCTAATTTACTTCAGAATTCGAACCAAGTAAGAAAGAGTTGAAACATGCGAATTTAATTAGGTAGAGCAATTAACCTAATTAAGCTAAGTTTCATGCAATATATAAATTACAATCATGCAAAATACATAAAGCAATAAAGGGAGAGTACTCAAAATAATAGTTTTAAGATCTGAATACTTGTTTTATTATTGATTTTTGGCTGCCTATTTATAAGGCAAGGAGCAGCCAAAAATTCTACCTAAAAGAGTAGGAAAATAATTGGAATTGGAAACCAATCAAGAGATTGATTTCCTTTACACTACCAAAACCTGAAAGAAGTGGGTAATTGTAAAAGAAAAGGAAATTTTGGTCACCTTTAAGTTGAGTGGCAGCCGAAAATTACAAGTTAAAACAAGATGGAAAAGGAATAAAAATCGTACTCCAAAAAGGAGATCAAGAAGGGATCCTTTTTGGAAACTACTAAACTAAGGGCAAAATAGGGAACATGCACAAACCCTTATTTTCCCCCAAGCCCTAACCCTTAATTTCCAACCCTAATGGACTAGGTCTGGCCGTGTGGGATTCTTTGTTGGGCTGGCCGACTTTTGATGAGGTGGAATGGACTCCATGAGTTGGGTCGGCCCAATTGTTGATGGCGCATGATGGAATGGTGTAGGGAGCTTCCGGAATCTTCTGGAACCTCCCAGAATCATTTCGGAATCAAGATTTTCAAGATTCTTCAAGATTCTGCAAAATATGAAATTCAAGATTTTCAATAAAAACCAAGAACTTCAAGAAATGTTTCTTTAAAGTCCAAGAACTTTCGGCGTCTTCAAGAACTTTAAGAAACAGCCTTCTCTTCATTGTGGATTGGGGAATTACGCCTCTTCTTCAAGAATTGTAAGGAGAGTGAACCTTTCCAGCTTTGTTCTCCAAGGCGTTGGCTTCTACTATCAATTGAGCATCCTGTTGGCAAGCTTGTACAAGGTTGTTGAGTGTCTCTTGAACCTTCTTTGCTCTGCTTCTGGTCATTGGCCCAATGATATCTACAAGTGGATCCCTTTGATATGGACTTGGATCCTGAAGCATTGTTGGCCCTCGGTGTAGAACCCGAACCTCCTCAGCTTCTCTGGACTCACTTGTCTGTGGACTTATCGATGGACTTGGGATGCCCTCATCATCCCCTCCCGGTTGAAAAGGATTTGACCTCAAATCTTCATCCTGTTCATAAGTAAATGGAGACAAGTCAGCAACATTAAATGAAGTACTAACACCTTACTCACCTGGTAAATCAAGCTTGTAAGCATTAGGCCCCATCTTGGACACGATTTGAAAAGGCCAATCGCCCCGGGGATGGAGTTTCGTCCTTCTCGCCCAGGGAATCGTTCCTTCCTCATGTGAACCCAAACCCAGTCGCCTGGTTCAAAGTTCATAGCCTTGCACCGTTGGTTTGCATGGGCGGCGGCTCTGGCGTAGTTTTTCTCAAGTTTGGCCCTAACCTTGGCATGTAAGCGTTTGACGGTTTTAGCCTTCTGGGCGCCGTCGAGATTATCCTGTTCCTTTAGCGGCAAAGGGATGAGATCCATAACCGTCAAAGGAGTGAAGCCGTAGGGAACTTCGAATGGACAGAACGCTGTTGAGGAGTGCTTGGTGCGGTTGTAGGCAAACTCTACAACCGGTAAGATTTCTTCCCAACGTTTGAGATTCTTCTGTATTAAGGCCTGAAGTAGATTGCCAACGGTGCGGTTGGTGACTTCCATCTGACCATCCGTCTATGGATGACTTGTAGTCGAAAACAGTAGTTTTGTGCCGAGGCGTGACCACAAAGTCTTCCAAAAGTAACTCAAAAATTTGACGTCGCGATCAGAAACAATAGTGCGCGGAATACCATGAAGCCGAACTATTCCTTGAAAGAACAAGTCCGCAACATGTTTGGCATCATCTGATTTCCTGCAAGGAATAAAGTGAGCCATTTTAGAAAAGCGATCGACTACGACAAACAAGGAGTCATTACCTCTTTGCGTCCTTGGAAGACCTAGAATGAAATCCATTGAAATGTCAGTCCAAGGTAAAGAAGGAATAGGTAAAGGCGTGTAAAGTCCATGAGGCTTAGATGTAGATTTAGCTTTTAAACAATTTATACAATGAGTGCAAACATGCTGTACATCTTTTTGCATATGAGGCCAATAAAAATGTTCCTGCAACACTTCAAGTGTTTTATGTACACCAAAATGACCCATAAGACCCCCATTGTGAGCTTCACAAACCAGTAATTCTCTAGTAGAACTACGAGGGATGCATAACCTATGTTCCCTAAACAAGAAACCATCCTGTCTATAGTACTTATGGAATGCACCAGATTCATATGCTTTATATAAAGTAGCAAAATCACTGTCAGAAGCATACAAATCTTTTAGATATGCAAATCCTAGCAAAGAATGATGTAAAACAGCTAGAATTTCGTACCTGCGAGATAGAGCGTCAGCAACCAAATTATCTTTCCCTTTCTTATATTTAATAATGTAAGGAAAAGTTTTAATAAAATTAACCCATTTAGCATGACGTCTATTTAACTTACTGATGCGGGCATCCCAAGTCAACACGCAACAAGTCAAACTACAAGTGATTCCGGAGAAGCTGAGGAGGAGGTTCGAGTTCTACATCAAGGCCCGACAATGCTTCAGGATCCAAGCCCATATCAGAGGGATCCACTTGTAGACATCACTGGTCCCATGACCAGAAGCAGAGCGAAGAAGGTTAGAGATGCACTCAACAACCTTGTTCAAGCTTGCCATCAGGAAGCTCAGTTAATTGTAGAAGCCCACGCCTTGGAGGAAAATGGAGGAAATGTGCGATTTGCAACTCTTCTAACCATCTTTGAAGAAGAGGCGCAAATCATCAAGTCCTAATGAAGAAGAAGGCTGTTTCTTGAAGTCTTGAAGATGCCGGAAGGTTCTTGGACTTAAAAGAAACAAATTAATAAAGTTCCCTACAATTTGGGCCGACCCAAAACTCATGGACCAGCCCACAAGTTTCGGCCAGCCCAAAGGAAGCAAGAGGAAGCCGCACAAGCAAGCTCAACGGCTAAACAAAGCAAAGCCAACGGCTAGCAAGCAAGTCCAACGGCTAGTTGCCTAATTAGGGATCTTTTCTTTTACTTAATTAAGTTGTTTTATTCTTTTAAGTTAATTTCCAAAAAGGGTTCCCTTATTCTTTTTGGAAGTAGGATTTTTATTCTTTTCTTTATTTTTAGTTACAATTTTCGGCTGCCACTTGTTAAGGGTAAATCCGAAAATTGCTTTCCTTTTCTTACCATTCCTACTTCTTTCCAGGTTTGGTAATTGTAAAAGAAATTAACCTCTTGGTTAATTTCCAATTCTAATTCTTTCCTTCTTCTACTTGTTGTACCTTTTTCGGCTGCCTCTACACTTATAAATAGGCACCGAATTCATCAATAATAATTAGAGTATTCATATCATAAAACTTTGTGTTTGAGTACCCTCCTTTTATTGCTTTATGTATTTGCATGTCGTAGTTTACATAATTGCATGAAACTTAGCTAATTAGGTTCTTGCTCTACCTAATTATTCGCATGTTTCACATCTCTTGCTTGCACTTGGTTCGAATTTATAAACAAGTTAGCTAGGTTAGCTTTCCTTTGTTTTCTCTTAAATCCGAACGTGAGTTAGGGGTTTTTATTCTAGCTTGTCACTTAATCACAAGGTCCTTGGCAACATTATCCGCATGTGTACAACCGTCCACATCACTTACTCTGTCCCTTTAAGTGTTTAAGGGACTCGTGATCACTGTGAACAACAAATTCCTTGGCCATTAAATAATGTGACCAAGTCTCAAAAGCACGGACCACTGCATAGAGCTCCTTATCCTAAGTTGGATAATTTAAGGCAGCCCCTTTTAACTTCTCACTGAAATAGGCGATTAGCTTGTGTTCCTGCATTAAAACTGCGCCAATTCCTATACCTGATGCATCACACATTAGTTCAAAGACTTTATCAAAATCAGGTAATGCTAAAACAGGTGCATGAGTGAGATCATGCTTAAGAACCGTAAAGGTGTTTTCCAGAGCTTGCCCCCACACGAACGGAATATTCGTCTTGAACAAATCGTTCAGAGGTGCTGCTTTGGTGGAAAAGTCCTTCCCAAACCGTCGGTAAAATCCAGCCAAACCGTGGAAAGACCTTACCTGTGAGGCCGAGGTTGGTGTGGGCCATTCCCTAATGGCTTTCACCTTGGCGTCGTCAACTTTGACACCAGCTTTAGAGACCACAAAACCGAGAAACACAACTTCCGAAACACAGAAAGTACATTTCTTCACATTGGCATACAATTTATTAGCACGTAATTCAATCAACACCAAGCGAATATGTTCTACATGCGATTTCATGTCTCTGGAATAGATCAATATATCATCAAAATAAACCATAACAAATTTCCCTATGAACTTTCTAAGCACATGATTCATTAATCTCATAAAAGTACTAGGTGCATTTGTTAGGCCGAAAGGCATTACTAACCACTCATACAAACCAAATTTAGTTTTAAAAGCAGTTTTCCATTCATCCCCCTCCCTCATGCGAATTTGATGATAGCCCTGTGTAAGATCTATTAATTTTAGTGTAAATCGTTGAGCCATACAAGTCCTCTAACATGTCATCAAGCCTAGGGATAGAATGTCTATACTTGATTGTTATCTTATTAATAGCTCTACAATCAACACACATTCTCCATGTACCATCTTTCTTAGGGACAAGAATTACAGGTACAGCACAAGGACTAAGAGATTCCCTTACCTGACCGTTAGCCAAAAGCTTGTCGATCTGCTTTTGCAACTCCTTTGTCTCCTCCAGATTTGCTTTGTAGGCAGGTCGATTTGGAATAGATGCACCAGGTATGAAGTCGAATTGATGTTCAATCCCACGCAGAGGCGGCAATCCCTGCAGCAGCTCTTCTGGAAAGACATCCTTGAATTCCTGCAACAAACAATCAACTTCTATAGAGATATCCCGAGGGATATCTTCATGGTTAGCACAAGTATCTTTACATACCAAAACTAGTACACAACCGTTATTACCTAACACTTGTCCTATTTCCCCTACTGTAGCGAAAAAGCTACCTTTAACTTCTTCCTGTTTAGGCTTATCAGAGTTCGCCTTACTACCCATTACAAGTTCTTTCCCCTTCCCTTTATCCAGGCGCTTTCCAGCTTCCCATTGGGCGATGGCGCCCTTCATGCAGATTGCTTCTGAACGCACTTCATTAGGTGGCATAGGGAGGAACGTGTGGATCTCGCCCGCCTGGCAGACCGAGTAAGTGTTGGCAACCCCATCATGTGTTGCTTTCAGGTCAAAGAGCCATAGGCGTCCGAGCAGAATGTGACAAGCCTCCATTGGGAGAACATCACATAAAACAGTGGATTCGAACTTACCAATAGCATATGGTACGCTTACCTGCTTGGTGACTCTGTAGCCATCTGAGCTGTCGAGCCATTGGAGCCGATAAGGACGTGGATGATTGAGTATGGGGAGCTTCAGCTTTTCAACCATATATTCACTGGCCACATTTGTGCAACTCCCTCCATCAATGATCAGAGCACACAACTTCCCATTGACCTTAGTCCTGGCGTGGAAGATGTTTGTCCGTTGAGACGTGTCCTGGACAGCAGCTGTAGTCAAGGTGCGAGTAACCAAGTTCTAATTAGGATCTTCTTCGATGAACTCAAATTGCTCGACCGGTGCAGACGTAGTGCTGTCAGTTAACTTTGACAAGGGGTCAACAGTTTGATCTTCTTCATCCTCTTTGGAAATGTACTCACCATCTTGCCCCAATAAGACCTTCCGGATGTTAGGACAATCGCGCATGTAGTGGCCACGGTCTGAGCATTTGTGGCAAGTGAGATTGCTAATGGATTGCCGAGGTGTTGATGGCGTTCTGGATTGGGATGAAGACGGGGCTACCGTACCCGAATTTGATGTACTTTAAGCTTTTGCTAGTTGATTAAAGCATTCTTAATTTACATTCTCTTGCCTACTTTGAATTGTTATCGCAAACGTCCGAGTCCCTACAAGTTACACTTCGTCCTTGTCGTCCCACTAAAGGCACTGCGGTGCTGATTGCGTCTGGCGACTAGGACTTGGCGGAAGCAATCTCCAACGGATTGCTTGCCACACGGCACGCTTCTTAGTAACCTCAAAGAGCGTCCCGTGACAGTTGTGGTGGCGGGGATTATAGCCTTCCTTTCTGATGTAAACGGCTTCTTTGCGGGTGGTGAGTAAACCTGATTCTTTCTTCAAGCCGGTGGGGCACTGGTAGGCGTCCGGACGGGTGGAACGGTCTTCAGGTACTCCTCCATGACCCGAGCTTTGTGCAACATGTCCGTCAGAGTTGTTGCATTCTGAAGTTCAACGGCTAAAGCTATACCCCTGTTTAGGCCATTAAGAAAACGAGCCATCGAAGCAGCCTCATCTTCTTGTACATTTGCCCTAATTTTGGCCATCTCTAACTTCCTATAATATGCGTCTACAGATAAAGAACCTTGTACAAGAGTATGTAATTTCCTATACAATTCTCTAAAATAATAATCAGGAACAAAAGTTCTACGCATGGAAATAGTCAAATCAAACCAAGTTAGAGGCGGAGCACGGGCCCGCATTGGACGCGTATTCCTTCGTTGGTCCATCTCTTGATTCCACCAGACCAGGGCATAGTCCGTGAAATGTACCACCGCGAGTGGACCTTCTTGTGTTCTGGGATCGCATGAAGCTCGAAGATGCGCTCCATTTTCATCTCCCAGTCTAGGTAATCCTCCGGATTCGTACCGCCGGCGAAGGGTGGAACAATCGTTTTGCATTGACTGAGACCTCGAAAGGCTTGGCAGCGGCATTGTTGTCATTGGTAGGGTTGTCCTCCTCTAACTCCGTACATCGTTGTTCCCGCTCAGCCCACAAGTCAGCAACCTCCTCCGTGAGGGTAGCAAATCACGCAGAGAGTTGCGCTATTGCAGCCAGTATTTGCACACTCCCCAAAGGGGCAGAAGCACCTCCTCCTGACATCGGTTATAGGCAAAAATCGGTTTGCCTTACCTTACCCCCTTGTCCCTCAAGTGTATCCCACCTAACAGCTACACACAAACCAGTGTTTCACTTTAAGGTGACGCCCTTATAGTATGTTCACTCAAGCCTTTTTCCACTCTACCTCCCGGTATTGACAAATGTATAAGGCAAACAGTAATTCACACACAGCAATGATACTTAAGGAAAAAAGCACAAATTTTTGAAAAATAGATACTTGGTTCTATTTTGATGTTGAAAAATCTTTTCGTAAACGAAAGTTGTAATATAGTTTAGAGAAGAGGTACACAACAAGGAAATTTCGGGTGAATCCCTCAAATTTCAGAAAAGATGGGTGTGCACGATGACAAAATCTAAACTATAATTCAAGAGTAAATGTTCAGGTCGCTTGAAAAGATACAACTAGTAGTTGAAATCAAGGCAATTGAAGAATTGAATAGAATCAAGAAAATAAGCAGAGTTGAAACAACTTTAAGAAAGTCCTAAAACTAACCAAAGAAGAGATCACCAACCCAATAGGTAATCAAAGAAACCAATCCCAGCAAATTATCAATTCTTTCAATATGCAGATAACCCAATTACGAATTTTAAAAACCCCAAGTGGCTGAACAATTTCTCAGGATTCCAGTGTAGTGCTGTGGGGAGTAGCGTCGGTAATCGAACACTTTCAACTTTGCAAGTACACTGAAAAAGAAAAAGATTCCCAATGAAGGACAGAGTCCTCTTTGGTCGAAGGGTAGTGCTGTGGGGAGTAGTGTCGGTAATCGAACACTATCAACTTTGCAAGTACACCTCAAGCCGTAGAGAAAACAATCCTTACTCAATAGGTGCCACAAAAACTACCAATTTGCGATTTTAAGAAAAAGAAAACCCTAGGGCCAGCAAAGTTCAATTTTGACTCACTAACCAATTCCCAGGGATAATTTCAGCAGCACAAGGACACAATATCAAGAATTCAATATATTTTCAAGAATTCAAAACGAGGTATCCGAAACTAGTTCATGCAAATCACAATATGCAGATAAGGTGAGCTGCGTAACATCAGCCGCAAAAAACTCACCAACTTTAACAAAATCAGCACAAGAGGGGTAGAAAACAGTCGTAAAAACCCAGCAATTTAGACGCAAAAATAGCAGCACTAGAGTGTCTCTCAAAACCCTAGTGTCGCAAAGCAAAGGCGACTAAAAGATTCAACAAAAACCGAAACCCTAGCTAAGCCCAAAAATCCGAACCCAATTTATTTCTAAAGGCCGAACTTAATTGTGAAATTACAGCAAGGGATATGCGATTTTTAATGTAAGAAAAACAGCCCCAAAACAGTACAAGCTTTTTGCAAAAAGAAGGTAAATTTAAAACCCTAAGTTGCATTTTTCAGTACTTTAAAATTTGGTTTAATTTTTCTAAGAAATTTCAATTTTAAGATAGGGTAAACAGTACCAAAAGCCGAAATTCAGAGCTTGAAAGAAAAAAAAAATTTTCCCCCAAGAAAATGCGTTCTAAATCCAAGAATTTCAAGACAAGCAAGACTAACAACGAAAAGAAAACACCTGATAAAGATTTGGTTGGGTTACTTCAACCTTTTCCAGCCACGAAACCAAACCTAAGCTCCGATACCAATTGATGTGGACGGTTGTACACATGCGGATGAAGTTGCCCGGAAAGTTTGATTAAGTGGCGTAGCTCGTATTGGCCCTTTACTTACCCGAAATCCAGAGAACAAAAATAAACTAACCTAAGCTAATTTACTTAAGAATTCGAACCAAGTAAGAAAGAGTTGAAACATGCGAATTTTATTAGGTAGAGCAATTAACCTAATTAAGCTAAGTTTCATGCAATATATAAATTACAAGCATGCAAAATACATAAAGCAATAAAGGGAGAGTACACAAACTAATAGTTTTAAGACCTGAATACTTGTTTTATTATTGAGTTTCAGCTGCCTATTTATAAGGCAAGGAGCAGCCAAAAATTCTACCTAAAAGAGTAGGAAAAGAATTGGAATTGGAAACCAATCAAGAGATTGATTTCCTTTACAATACCAAAACCTGAAAGAAGTGGGTAATGGTAAAAGAAAAGGAAATTTCGGTCACCTTTAAGTTGAGTGGCAGCCGAAAATTACAAGTTAAAAACAAGAAGGAAAAGGAATAAAAATCCTACTCCAAAAAGGAGATCAAGAAGGGATCCTTTTTGGAAACTACTAAACTAAGGGCAAAATAGGGAACATGCACAAACCCTTATTTTCCCCCAAGCCCTAACCCTTAATTTCCAACCCTAATGGACTAGGTCTGGCCGTGTGGGCTTCTTTGTTGGGCTGGCCGACTTTTGATGAGGTGGAATGGACTCCATGAGTTGGGTCGGCCCAATTGTTGATGGCGCATGATGGAATGGTGTAGGGAGCTTCCGGAATCTTCTGGAACCTCCCGGAATCATTTTGGAATCAAGATTTTCAAGATTCTTTAAGATTCTGCAAAATATGAAATTCAAAATTTTCAATAAAAACCAAGAACTTCAAGAAATGTTGCTTTAAAGTCCAAGAACCTTCCGGCGTCTTCAAGAAACTTCAAAAAAATAGCCTTCTCTTCATTGTGGATTGGGGAATTGCGCCTCTTCTTCAAGAATTGTAAGGAGAGTTGCAATTTGAACCTTTCCGCCTTTGTTCTCCAAGGCGTTGGCTTCTACTATCAATTGAGCATCCTGTTGGCGAGCTTGTACAAGGTTGTTAAGTGTCTCTTGAACCTTCTTTGCTCTGCTTCTGGTCATTGGCCCAATGATATCTACAAGTGGATCCCTTTGATATGGACTTGGATCCTGAAGCATTTTTGGGCCTCAGTGAAGAACCCGAACCTCCTCAGCTTCTCTGGACTCACTTGTCTGTGGACTTGTCGATGGACTTGGGTTGACCCCATCATCCCCTCCCGGTTGAAAAGGATTTGACCTCAAATCTTCATCCTGTTCATAGGTAAATGGAGACAAGTCAGCAACATTAAATGAAGTACTAACACCATACTCACCTGGTAAATCAAGCTTGTAAGCATTAGGCCCCATCTTGGACACGATTTGAAAAGGTCCATCGCCCCGAGGATGGAGTTTCGTCCTCCTTGCAGCAGGGAAGCGTTCCTTCCTCATGTGAACCCAAACCTAGTCGCCTGGTTCAAAGTTCACAGCCTTGCGCCATTGGTTTGTATGGGCGGCGGCTCTGGCGTAGTTTTTCTCAAGGTTGGCCCTAACCTTGGCATATAGGCGTTTGACGGTTTTAGCCTTCTGGGCGCCGTCGAGATTAACCTGTTCCTTTAGCGGCAAAGGGATGAGATCCATAACCGTCAAAGGAGTGAAGCCGTAGGCAACTTCGAATGGACAGAACCCTATTGAGGAGTGCTTGGTACGGTTGTAGGCAAACTCTGCAACCGGTAAGATTTCTTCCCAACGTTTGAGATTCTTCTGTATTAAGGCCCGAAGTAGATTACCAACGGTTCGGTTGGTGACTTCCGTCTGACCATCCGTCTGTGGATGACTTGTAGTCGAAAACATTAGTTTTGTACCGAGGCGTGACCACAAAGTCTTCCAAAAGTAACTCAGAAATTTGACGTCGCGATCAGAAATAACAGTGCGCGGAATACCATGAAGCAGAACTATTCCTTGAAAGAACAAGTCCGCAACATGTTTGGCATTATTTGATTTCCTGCAAGGAATAAAGTGAGCCATTTTAGAAAAGCGATCGACTATGACAAATAAGGAGTCATTACCTCTTTGCGTCCTCGGAAGAGCTAGAATGAAATCCATTGAAATGTCAGTCCAAGGTAAAGAAGGAATCGGTAAAGGCGTGTAAAGTTCATGAGGCTTAGATGTAGATTTAGCTTTTAAACAATTAATACAACGAGTGCAAACATGCTGTACATCTTTTCGCATATGAGGCCAATAAAAATGTTCCTGTAACACTTCAAGTGTTTTATGTACACCAAAATGACCCATAAGACCCCCATTGTGAGCTTCACAAACCAGTAATTCTCTAGTAGAACTACGAGGGATGCATAACCTATGTTCCCAAAACAAGAAACCATCATGTCTATAGTACTTACGGAATGCACCAGTTTCACATGCTTTATATAAAGTAGCAAAATCACTATCAGAAGCATACAAATCTTTTAGATATGCAAATCCTAGCAAAGAATGATCTAAAACAGCTAGAATTTCATACCTGCGAGACAGAGCGTCAACAACCAAATTATCTTTCCCTTTCTTATATTTAATAATGTAAGGAAAAGTTTCAATAAAATTAACCCATTTAGCATGACGTCTATTTAACTTACTCTGTCCCTTTAAGTGTTTAAGGGACTCGTGATCACTATGAACAACAAATTCCTTGGCCATTAAATAATGTGACCAAGTCTCAAAAGCACGGACCACTGCATAGAGCTCCTTATCGTAAGTTGGATAATTTAAGGCAGCCCCTTTTAACTTCTCACTGAAATAGGCGATTGGCTTGTGTTCCTGCATTAAAACTGCGCCAATTCCTATACCTGATGCATCACACATTAGTTCAAAGACTTTATCAAAATCAGGTACTGCTAAAACAGGTGCATGAGTGAGATCATGCTTAAGAACCGTAAAGGCGTTTTCCTAAGCTTGCCCCCACACGAACGGAACATTCTTCTTGCACAAATCGTTCAGAGGTGCTGCTTTGGTGGAAAAGTCCTTCACAAACCGTCGGTAAAATCCAGACAAACCGTGGAAAGACCTTACCTGTGCGGCCAAGGTTGGTGTTGGCCACTCCCTAATGGCTTTCACCTTGGCGTCGTCAACTTTGACACCAGCTTTAGAGACCACAAAACCGAGAAACACAACTTCCGAAACACAGAAAGTACATTTCTTCACATTGGCATACAATTTATTAGCACGTAATTCAATCAACACCAAGCGAATATGTTCTACATGCGATTTCATGTCTCTGGAATAGATCAATATATCATCAAAATAAACCACAACAAATTTCCCTATGAACTTTCTAAGCACATGATTCATTAATCTCATAAAAGTACTAGGTGCATTTGTTAGGCCGAAGGGCATTACTAACCACTCATACAAACCAAATTTAGTTTTAAAAGTAGTTTTCCATTCATCCCCCTCCCTCATGCGAATTTGATGATAGCCCTGTGTAAGATCTATTTTAGTGTAAATCGTTGAGCCATACAAGTCCTCTAACATGTCATCAAGCCTAGGGATAAGATGTTTATACTTGATTGTTATCTTATTAATAGCTCTACAATCAACACACATTCTCCATGTACCATCTTTCTTAGGGACAAGAATTACAGGTACAGCACAAGGACTAAGAGATTCCCTTACCTGACCGTTAGCCAAAAGCTTGTCGATCTGCTTTTGCAACTCCTTCGTCTCCTCCGGATTTGCTTTGTAGGCAGGTCGATTTGGAATAGATGCGCCAGTTATGAAGTGGATTTGATGTTCAATCCCATCTACTGGAAAGACATCGTTGAATTCCTGCAACAAACAATCAACTTCTATAGGGATATCCCGAGGGATATCTTCAGGGTTAGCACAAGTATCTTTACATACCAAAACTAGTACACAACCGTTATTACCTAACACTTGTCCTATTTCCCCTACTGTAGCGAAAAAGCTACCTTTAACTTCTTCCTGTTTAGGCTTATCAGAGTTCGCCTTACTACCCATTACAAGTTCTTTCCCCTTCCCTTTATCCAGGCGCTTTCCAGCTTCCCATTGGGCGATGGCGTCTTTCATGCGGATTGCTTCTGAACTCACTTTATTAGATGGCATAGGGAGGAACGTGTGGATCTTGCCCGCCTGGCAGACCGAGTAAGTGTTGGCGATCCCATCATGTGTTGCCTTCAGGTCAAAGAGCCATGGGTGTCCGAGCAGAATGTGACAAGCCTCCATTGGTAGAACATCACATAAAACAGTGGATTCAAACTTACCAATAGCATATGGTACGCTTACCTGCTTGGTGACTCTTTAGCCATCTGAGCTGTCGAGCCATTAGAGCCGATAAGGACGTCGATGATTGAGTATGGGGAGCTTCAGCTTTTCAACCATATATTCGCTGGCCACATTTGTGCAACTCCCTCCATCAATGATCAGAACACACAACTTCCCATTGACCTTAGTCCTGGAGTGGAAGATGTTTGTCCGTTGAGATGTGTCCTGGACAGCAGCTGTAGTCAAGGTGCAAGTAACCAAGTTCTGATTAGGATATTCTTCAATGAACTCAAATTGCTCGACCGGTGCAGACGTAGTGTTGTCAGTTAACTCTGACAAGGGGTCAACAGTTTGATCTTCTTCATCCTCTTCGGAAATGTACTCACCATCTTGCCCCAATAAGACCTTTCGGATGTTAGGACAATCGCGCATGTAGTGGCCACGGCCTGAGCATTTGTGGCAAGTGACATTGCTAATGGATTGCCGAGGTGTTGATGGCGTTCTGGATTGGGATGAAGACGGGGTGGTGGCGGGGATTATAGCCTTCCTTTCTGATGTAAACGGCTTCTTTGTGGGTGGTGAGTAAACCGGATTCTCTCTTTAAGCCGGTGGGGCACTGGTAGGCGTCCAGACGGGTGGAACGGTCTTCAGGTACTCCTCCATGACCCGAGCTTTGTGCAACATGTCCGTCAGAGTTGTTGCATTCTGAAGTTCAACGGCTAAAGCTATACCCCTGTTTAGGCCATTAAGAAAACGAGCCATCGAAGCAGCCTCATCTTCCTGTACATTTGCCCTAATTTTGGCCATCTCTAACTTTCTATAATATGCGTCTACAGATAAAGAACCTTGTACAAGAGTATGTAATTTCCTATACAATTCTCTAAAATAATAATCAGGAACAAAAGTTCTACGCATGGAAATAGTCAAATCAAACCAAGTTAGAGGCGGAGCACGGGCCCGCATTGGACGCGTATTCCTTCGTTGGTCCATCTCTTGATTCCACCAGACCAGGGCATAGTCCGTGAAATGTACCACCGCGAGTGGGACCTTCTTGTGTTCTGGGATCGCATGAAGCTCGAAGATGCGCTCCATTTTCATCTCCCAGTCTAGGTAATCCTCCGGATTCGTACCGCCGGCGAAGGGTGGAACAATCGTTTTGCATTGACTGAGACCTCGAAAGGCTTGGCAGCGGCATTGTTGTCATTGGTAGGGTTGTCCTCCTCTAACTCCGTACATCGTTGTTCCCGCTCAGCCCACAAGTCAGCAACCTCCTCCGTGAGGGTAGCAAATCACGCAGAGAGTTGCGCTATTGCAGCCAGTATTTGCACACTCCCCAAAGGGGCAGAAGCACCTCCTCCTGACATCGGTTATAGGCGAAAATCTGTCGAATAAGAACAAGGAAAAATGACTAGTAACCTTACCCCCTTGTCCCCCAAGTGTATCCCACCTAACAACTACACACAAACCAGTGTTTCACTCTAAGGTGGCACCCTTATAGTATGTTCACTCAAGCCTTTTTCCACTCTACCTCCCCGTATTGACACATGTATAAGGCAAACAGTAATTCACACACAACAATGATACTTAAGGAAAAAAGCACAAATTTTCGAAAAATAGATACTTGGTTCTATTTTGATGTTGAAAAATCTTTTCGCAAACGAAAGTTGTAATATAGTTTAGAGAAGAGGTACACAACAAGGAAATTTCGGGGTGAAGTCCTCAAATTTCAGAAAAGATGGGTGTGCACGATTACAAAATCCAAACTATAATTCAAGAGTAACTGTTCAAGTCGTTTGAAAAGATACAACTAACAGTTAAAAGCAGGGCAATTCAAGAATTGAATAGAATCAAGAAAATAAGCAGAGTTGAAACAACTTTAAGAAAGTCTTAAAACTAACCAAAGAAGAGATCACCAACCCAATAGGTAATCAAAGAAACCAATCCCAGCAAATTATCAATTCTTTCCATATGCAGATAACCCAATTACGAATTTTAAAAACCCCAAGTGGCGGAAAAATTTCTCAGGATTCCAGTGTAGTGCTGTGGGGAGTAGCGTCCGTAATCGAACACTATCAACTTTGCAAGTACACTGAAAAAAGAAAAAGATTCCTAATAAAGGACAGAGTCCTCTTTGCCCGAAGGGTAGTGCTGTAGGGAGTAGTGTCGGTAATCGAACACTATCAACTTTGCAAGTACACCTCAAGCCGTAGAGAAAACAATCCTTACTCAATAGGTGCCACAAAAACTACCAATTTGCGATTTTAAGAAAAAGAAAACCCTAGGGCCAGCAAAGTTCAATTTTGACTCACTAACCAATTCCCAGGGATAATTTCAGCAGCACAAGGATACAAAATCAAGAATTCAATATATTTTCAAGAATTCAAAACGAGGTATCCGAAACAAGTGCATGCAAATCACAATACGCAGATAAGGTGAGCTGCTTAACATCAGCGGAAAAAATCACCAACTTTAACAAAATCAGCACAAGAGGGGTAGAAAACAGTCATAAAAACCCAGCAATTTAGACGCAAAAACAGCAGCACTAGAGTGTCTCTCAAAACCCTAGTGTCGCAAAGCAAAGGCGACTAAAAGATCCAACAAAAACCGAAACCCTAGCTAAGCCCAAAAATCCGAACCCAATTTATTTCTAAAGGCCGAACTTAATTGTGAAATTGCAGCAAGGGATATGCAATTTTTAATGTAAGAAAAACAGCCCCAAAACAGTACAAGCTTTTCGCAAAAAGAAGGTAAATTTAAAACCCTAAGTTGCATTTTTCAGTACTTTAAAATTTGGTTTAATTTTTCTAAGGAATTTCGATTTTAAGATAGGGTAAACAGTACCAAAAACTGAAATTCAGAGCTTGAAAGAAAAAAAAAATTTCCCCCAAGAAGATGCGTTCTAAATCCAAGAATTTCAAGACAAGCAAGACTAACAAGGAAAAGAAAACACCTGATAAAGATTTGGTTGGGTTACTTCAACCTTCTCCAGCCACGAAACCAAACCTAAGCTCTGATACCAATTGATGTGGACGGTTGTACACATGCGGATGAAGTTGCCCGGAAAGTTTGATTAAGTGGCGTAGCTCGTATTGGCCCTTTACTTACCCGAAATCCAGAGAACAAAAATAAACTAACCTAAGCTAATTTACTTAAGAATTCGAACCAAGTAAGAAAGAGTTGAAACATGCGAATTTAATTAGGTAGAGCAATTAACCTAATTAAGCTAAGTTTCATGCAATATATAAATTACAAGCACGCAAAATACATAAAGCAATAAAGGGAGAGTACACAAACTAATAGTTTTAAGACCTGAATACTTGTTTTATTATTGAGTTTCAGCTGCCTATTTATAAGGCAAGGAGCAGCCAAAAATTCTACCTAAAAGAGTAGGAAAAGAATTGGAATTGGAAACCAATCAAGAGATTGATTTCCTTTACAATACCAAAACCTGAAAGAAGTGGGTAATGGTAAAAGAAAAGGAAATTTCGGTCACCTTTAAGTTGAGTGGCAGCCGAAAATTACAAGTTAAAAACAAGAAGGAAAAGGAATAAAAATCCTACTCCAAAAAGGAGATCAAGAAGGGATCCTTTTTGGAAACTACTAAACTAAGGGCAAAATAGGGAACATGCACAAACCCTTATTTTCCCCCAAGCCCTAACCCTTAATTTCCAACCCTAATGGACTAGGTCTGGCCGTGTGGGCTTCTTTGTTGGGCTGGCCGACTTTTGATGAGGTGGAATGGACTCCATGAGTTGGGTCGGCCCAATTGTTGATGGCGCATGATGGAATGGTGTAGGGAGCTTCCGGAATCTTCTGGAACCTCCCGGAATCATTTCGGAATCAAGATTCTTCAAGATTCTGCAAAATATGAAATTCAAGATTTTCAATAAAAACCAAGAACTTCAAGAAATGTTTCTTTAAAGTCCAAGAACCTTCCGGCGTCTTCAAGAACTTCAAGAAACAGCCTTCTCTTCATTGTGGATTGGGGAATTGCGCCTCTTCTTCAAGAATTGTAAGGAGAGTTGCAATTTGAACCTTTCGGGCTTTGTTCTCCAAGGCGTTGGCTTCTACTATCAATTGAGCATCCTGTTGGCAAGCTTGTACAAGGTTGTTGAGTGTCTCTTGAACCTTCTTTGCTCTGCTTCTGGTCATTGGCCCAATGATATCTACAACTGGATCACTTTGATGTGGACTTTCATCCTGAAGCATTGTTGGGCCTCGGTGTAGAACCCGAACCTCCTCAGCTTCTCTGGACTCACTTGTCTGTGGACTTGTCGATGGACTTGGGATGCCCTCATCATCACGAGTCCCTTAAACACTTAAAGGGACAGAGTAAGTTAAATAGACGTCATGCTAAATGGGTTAATTTTATTGAAACTTTTCCTTACATTATTAAATATAAGAAAGGAAAAGATAATTTGGTTGCTGACGCTCTATCTCGCAGGTATGAAATTCTGGCAATTTTAGATCATTCTTTGCTAGGATTTGCATATCTAAAGGATTTGTATGCTTCTGATATTGATTTTGCTACTTTATATAAAGCATGTTAATCTGGTGCACTCCATAAGTACTATAGACAGGATTGTTTCTTGTTTAGGGAACATAGGTTATGCATCCCTCGTAGTTCTACTAGAGAATTTGATGTGAACCCTTGATTCCAACTGTGAAAACAAGAACTCAATGCGGAAAATTGGCAAGGAAAGTCTGTATGCAAGACGCAGCTCTCAAAACTCTAGAATCCTTACCCTTGGATTCGGCAGACTACTAATTTAACAAGTTAAATTAAACACGCAATTCGAACCAAGTGGAGAATAATAAAGGTGAAAAAAGCATGCAATTAGATATAGCAGTTATCTAATTAGCCTATAGTTCCTGTACTGTAGAAATTAACAAAGCATGCAAATTACTTAAGCCAAAATAAAGAAGAGTGAATAATAAAGTATAAACTTTCATTCAATTAATCACTGAAAAATAATAAAGTGCAGCACCCCTGTTTATAGGTGTAGGTGCATGAAATTACAAGAGAAAATAAGGAAACAAGGAAAATACCAATAAGAATAAAAGGAATTTCGGCAGCACAAAGAAGGAATTACCGAAATTGCAAGGAAGAAAAGAATAAGGAAATTTTCGGATTTTCTCCTTAAAAGGAAGAAGGAAAACCGAAAAGAAAAAGGAGAAAAAGAGAAGGGGAAATTCATATTTCACCCATAAAAGAAAAAGGTAAAAACCGAAAAGAAAAGAAGAAAGAAAAAGAGGAAACTATGAAGAGAATTAGGCAACATGCACAAAACCTTAATTCTCCTCCAACCCTAACCCTAATTGTGAATTGCTTCTCCTTGGGCTTGGGCTTGGCCGAATGTGGGTTCATGAAGTGGACTTGATGGATTCAGCCCAATTGATGTAGCATGATGATGTAGATGTAGGAAGCTTCTGGAATCTTCTGGAAGCTTCCGGAATCATTTCAGAAGCTCAAAAAATATTGCACTTCTAAAATTCTTCAGTCTTCATGAAATCTCCATTTCTTTACTGGAAAGACTTGTAGTTACTATTTCCACAATTTCCTTAGCTTGTAAATACCATTTCCACCATTTCCACAGCTTGGAAATACCATTTCCACCATTTCCTCAATTGGAAAGATTAGTATTCACCATTTCTACCTTGATGGAGAGTAGGGTAACTCTTGTAAGCTTTCTTTCTTTCTCATTGAGTTCATTGGAGCTGGATATGAGTTAGGCTTCTGTAGCACACCTTTGAACAAAGTTTGCAAGGTCTGCTTTGAGCTTTGAAGTCCTCTTGCGAGTCATCGGCCCAACTATATCAACGAATGGATCTCTCTGATATGGACTTGGATCATGGAGCATTGGTGGGCCTCGATGAAGCACTCGAACCTCAGCTGCACTCTCTGCACCATCTTCTGGATATCCTTGAGCTGGACTTGTCGATGAGCTAGGGGCGTTCACATCAGAATTACTGGTTCGTGAAGCTCACAATGGGGGACTTATGGGTCATTTTGGTGTACATAAGACACTTGATGTCTTATAGGAACATTTTTATTGGCCTCATATGCGAAAAGTTGTACAGCATGTTTGCACTCGTTGCATTAATTGTTTAAAAGCTAAATCTACATCTAAGCCTCATGGACTTTACACGCCTTTACCTATTCCTTCTTTATCTTGGACTGACATTTCAATGGATTTTATTCTAGGTCTTCCGAGGACGCAAAGAGGTAATGACTCCTTATTTGTCGTAGTCGATCGCTTTTCTAATATGGCTCACTTTATTCCTTCCAGGAAATCAGATGATGCCAAACATGTTGCAGACTTGTTCTTTCAGGGGATAGTTTGGCTTCATGGTATTCCGCGTACTATTGTGTCTGATTGCGTCGTCAAATTTCTGAGTTACTTTTGGAAGACTTTGTGGTCATGCCTCGGCACAAAACTACTATTTTTGACTACAAGTCATCCCCAGATGGATGGTCAGACGGAAGTCACCAACCGCACCGTAGGTAATCTACTTCGGGCTTTAATACAGAAGAATCTCAAACGTTGGGAAGAAATGATGTGGACGGTTGTACACATGCGGATTAAGTTGCCAAGGACCTTGTGATTAAGTAGCGTAGCTCGTATAATTCTCTAACTTACTTTCGAAACTAAGAGAAACAAAGAGAAGCTAACCTAAGCTAACTTGTTTTATAGTTCGAACCAAGTGTAAGAAAGAGATTGAAACATGCGAATAATTAGGTAGAGCAAGTAACCTAATTAGCTAAGTTTCATGCAATTATGTAAACTACAACATGCAAATACATAAAGCAATAAAGGGATGGCACTCAAACTAATAGTTTTTATGATCTGAATGCTTGTATTTTATTGTGGGGGGCGGCTACCTATTTATAGGTGAAGCAGCCGAAAAAGTCATGAGAAAAATAAGGAAAAAGAAGTAGAATTGGAAATTAACCAAGAGGTTAATTTCCTTTACAATACCAAACCCTGAAAGAAGTAGGAGAATGGTAAGAAAAGATAAGGAAGAATTCGGTCACTTCCTTTTTGAGTGATTGCCAAATTTACACTTAAAACAATAAGGAAAAGAATAAAATTCCTACTCCCAAAAAGAGATCAAGAAGGAACCCTTTTTGGAAACTAATTAAAAGAGTAAAAAGAAACTTAAAGAAATCCTAATTAATTAAAAGAAGTAGCCGTGTGGGCTTTCTTTTGTGGGCGGCCGTATGGCTTTCCTTTGTGCTGCTGGCCGTGTGGCTTCTTGTGGGTTTCCTTGGGCTGGCCGAAACTTGTGGGCTGGTCTCCATGAGTTTGGGTCGGCCCAACTTGTAGGGAACTTCATGAAATGTTTCTTTAAAGTCCAAGAACCTTCCGGCATCTTCAAGAACTTCAAAAAACAGCCTTCTTCTTCATTATGGATTGGAGAATTGCGCCCCTTCTTCAAGAATGGTTAGAAGAGTTGCAATTTGAACCTTTTCTTCTTTTTGCTCCAAGGCGTTTGCTTCTACGATCACTTGAGCGTCCTGATGGCAAGCTTGGACAAGGTTGTTGAGTGCATCTCGAACCTTCTTCGCTCTGCTTCTGGTCATCGGCCCAGTGATGTCTACAAGTGGATCCCTCTGATATGGACTTGGATCCTGAAGCATTGTAGGACCTCGATGTAGAACTCGAACCTCCTCAGCTTCTTCGGAATCACTTGCATCCTGACATGTTGTTTGACTTTAGATGCCCTCATCATCCCCTCCCGGTTGAAAAGGATTTGACCTAAAATCAGTACCCTGTTCATGAGTAAAAGGAGACAAGTCAGCAACATTAAAGGAAGTACTAACACCATACTCACCTGGTAAATCAAGTTTGTAAGCATTAGGCCCTATTTTGGAAACAATCTGAAAAGGTCCATCGCCCCTTGGATGGAGTTTGGTCCTTCTCGCAGCAGGGAATCGTTCCTTCCTCATGTGAACCCAAACCCAGTCGCCTGGTTCAAAGTTCACAGCCTTGCGCCGTTGGTTTGCATTGGCGGCGGCTTTGGCGAATGTTTTCTCCAGATTTGCTCGAACTTTGGCATGTATGCGCTGCACAGTTTCAGCTTTCTTTGCACCGTTGAGATTAACCTGTTCCTTTAGCGGTAAAGGGATGAGATCCATCACCGTCAAAGGAGTAAAGCCGTAGGCAACTTCAAATGGACAGAACCCTGTTGAGGAGTGCTTGGTTCGGTTGTATGCAAACTCTGCAACCGGCAAGATGTCTCCCCAACGTTTGAGATTCTTCTGAATAAGCGCCCTAAGGAGATTGCCAACGGTGCGGTTGGTGACTTCCGTCTGACCATCCGTCTGTGGATGACTTGTAGTCGAAAACAGCAGTTTTGTACCGAGGCGGGATCACAAAGTCTTCCAAAAGTAACTCAGAAATTTGACGTCGCGATCTGACACAATTGTGCGCAGTATTCCATGCAACCGAACTATTCCTTGAAAGAACAACTCAGCTACATGTCTGGCATCATCTGATTTCCTACAAGGAATAAAGTGTGCCATTTTAGAAAACTGATCAACAACGACAAATAAAGAATCATTACCTCTTTGCGTCCTCGGAAGATCTAGAATAAAATCCATGGAAATGCCAGTCCAAGGCAAAGAAGGTATAGGCAAAGGCATGTAAAGTCCATGGGGTTTAGATGTAGACTTAGCTTTCAAACAATTAATGCAACGAGTGCAAACATGCTGTACATCCTTTCTCATATGCGGCCAATAAAAATGCTCATGCAACACCTCAAGTGTTTTATGAACACCAAAATGACCCATAAGACCCCCACTATGAGCTTCACGAACCAGTAATTCCCTAGCAGAACTACGAGGGATGCATAACCTATTTTCCTTAAATAGAAACCCATCATGTCTATAGTACTTATGGAATGCACCAGATTCACATGCTTTATATAAATCCGAAAAATCAACATCAGAAGCATACAAATCCTTTAGATATGCAAATCCTAGCAAAGAATGATCTAAAACAGCCAGAATTTCATACCTGCGAGATAGAGCGTCAGCAACTAAATTATCTTTACCTTTTTTATACTTAATAATGTAAGGAAAAGATTCAATAAAGTTAACCCACTTAGCATGACGTCTATTCAACTGATTCTGTCCTTTTAAATGCTTAAGAGACTCATGATCACTATGAACAACAAATTCCTTAGCCATCAAATAATGTGACCAAGTCTCAAATGCATGGACCACTGCATAGAGCTCCTTATCATAAGTTGGATAATTCAAGGCAGCCCCTTTAAGCTTCTCACTGAAAAATGCGATTGGCTTTCTTTCCTGCATTAAGACTGCGCCAATTCCAATACCTGATGCATCACACGTTAGTTCAAACACTTTATCAAAATCAGGTAATGCTAAAACAGGTGCATGAGTGAGATCATGCTTAAGAACAGTAAAGGCATTTTCTGAGCCTGCCCCCACACAAATGGAACATTCTTCTTGCAAAAATCATTGAGAGGCGCGGCTTTAGTGGAAAAGTCCTTCACAAACCTCTGTAGAATCCAGCCAATCCATGGAAGGACCGGACCTGTGCGGCCGAAGTTGGTTGCGGCCACTCCTTAATGGCTTTCACCTTGGCATCATCAACTTTGACACCATCTTTAGAAACTACAAAACCTAGAAAAACAACCTCCGAAACACAAAAAGTACATTTTTGCATCTTGGCATACAATTGATTAGCACGCAATTCAATCAAAACCAAGCGAAGATGTTCAACATGCGAGTTGAAGTCCTTTGAATAGATCAGAATATCATCAAAATAAACCACAAAAAATTTACCTATGAACTTTCTAAGCACATGATTCATTAATCGCATAAAAGTACTAGGTGCATTTGTTAGGCCGAAGGGCATGACTAACCACTCATACAAACCAAATTTAGTCTTCAAAGCAGTTTTCCATTCATCCCCCTCCCTCATGCGAATTTGATGATAGCCCTGTGTAAGATCTATTTTCGTGTAAATTGTTGAGCCATGCAAATCTTCTAACATGTCATCAAGCCTAGGGATAGGATCCCTATACTTGATTGTTATCTTATTTATAGCTCTACAATCAACACACATTCTCCATGTACCATCTTTCTTAGGGACTAGAATAACAGGTACAGCACAAGGACTTAGAGATTCCCTTACCTGACCATGCGCCAGCAGCTTGTCGATTTGTCTCCGCAACTCCTTTGTTTCCTCCGGATTTGCTTTGTAGGCAGGTCGATTTAGAATAGGTGCGCCAGGTATGAAGTCAAACTGATGTTCAATTCCTCGTAGCGGCGGCAGACCCTGCGGCAGCTCTTCTGGAAAGAAATCGTTGAATTCCTGCAACAAAGATTCAACTTCTAAAGGGATATCCCGAGGGATATCGTCAGGGTTAGCACAATTATCTTTACATACTAAAACTAGTACATCAGCATTGCTATCTAACACTTGACCTATCTCCCCTGTTGTAGCGAAAAAACTACCCTTAACTTTGTCATGATCAGGCTTATCAGAGTTCGCCTTACTACCCTTTACAAGTTCTTTCCCCTTACCCTTCTCTTGGCGCCTTTCAGCTTCCCAGTTGGCGATTGCAGCCTTCATGCGCATAGCTTCAGATCGCACTTCATTGGGCGGCATTGGGAGGAACGTGTGGATCTTACCCGCCTGGTAGACTCCATCATGTGTTGCCTTCAGGTCAAAGAGCCATGGTCGTCTGAGTAGAATGTGACAAGCCTCCATTGGCAGAACATCACATAAAACAGTGGATTCGAACTTACCGATAGCGTATGGTACGCTTACCTACTTGGTGACTCTGTAGCCGTCTGAGCTGTCGAGCCATTGTAGCCGATAAGGACGTGGATGATTGATGACAGAAAGCTTCAGCTTGTCAACCATGTATTCGCTAGCTACATATGTGCAGCTTCCTCCATCAATTATCAGAACACACAACTTTTCATTTACCTTAGTTCTTGCGTGGAAGATGTTTGTCCGTTGAGATGTGTCTTAGACAGTAGCTGTAGTCAGAGTGCGAGTAACCAAGTTCTGATTTGGATCTTCCTCTATGAACTCAAATTGCTCCACTGGTGCAGACGGAGTGCTATCAGTTAACTCCTGTGAAGGGTCAACAGTTGGTTCTTCTTCATCTTCTTCTGAAATATACTCACCATCTTGCCCCAATAAGACCTTCCGGATATTAGGACAATCACGCATGTAGTGGCCACGGCCTGAGCATTTGTGGCAGGTAACATTGCTGATGGATTGCCGAGGTGTTGATGGTGTCCTGGATTGCGATGAAGAAGAGGTGGTGACAGGGACTATAGCCTTCTTCTCTGACATGATCGGCCTCTTTGCTGGTGGAGAATATACCGGATTCTTTCTCCAAGCCGGTGGGGCGCTTGTAGGCGTCCTGAGTGGCAGAATTGTCTTCAGGTAGTCCTCCATGACCCGAGCTTTATGCAACATGTCTGTCAGAGTTATAGCATTCTGCAATTCAACAGCTAAGGCTATGTTCCTGTTTAGGCCATTAAGAAAACGAGCCATTGATGCGGCTTCATCTTCCTGTACATTTGCCCTAATTTTGGCCATCTCTAACTTTCTATAATAATCATCTACAGACAAAGAACCTTGTACAAGAGTATGTAATTTCCTATACAATTCTCTAAAATAGTAATCAGGCACAAAAGTTCTTCGCATTAAAGTAGTAAAATCAAACCAAGTTAGACGCGGAGCACGGGCCCGCATTGGACACGTATTCCTGCGTCGATCCATTCTTGATTCCACCAGACTAGGGCATAGTCCGTGAAATATACCACCGCGAGCTGGACCTTCTTATGCTCTGGGTCGCATGAAGTTCAAAGATGCGCTCCATCTTCATCTCCCAGTCTAAGTAATCCTCTGGATTTGTGCCGCCGGCAAAGGGTGGAACAGTCGTTTTGCATTGACTGAGACCTGCGAAGGGCTGAGCGGCATTAGGATCAGTGCGGCCACATCATCGTCTGACTCTGTGCGCCGTTGTTCCCATTCAGTCCTGAGTTCGGCGACTTCCTCCGTGAGTGTAGCAAATCGCGCAGAGAGTTGCGCTATTGCAGCCAGTATTTGCTCGTTCCCCAAAGTGTTAGGAGCACCTCCACCTGACATCGGTTGAAAAGAAGCGAAAACCTGTTTGCTAAGAACAAGGAAAAATGAGTAGTAACCTTACCCCCTTGTTCCCTCAAGTGTATCCCACCTAATAGCTACACACAACCCTGTGTTTCACTCTTAGGGTGGCGCCCTTTATAGTATAATCACTCAAGCCTTTTTCCACTCTACCTCCCGGTATTGATAAATGTATTAGGCAAGCAGCAATTCACACAAAAGCAATGACACTTAAGAAAGAAGCAAATTTTTGCAAAAATAGACACTTGGTTCTATTTTGAGTTGAAAAATCTTTTCGCAAACGATAGTTATAATATAGTTCAGATATGAAGTACACAATAGGAAATTTCGGGGTTAAGCCCTCAAATTTCAGAAAAGATGAGTGTGCACGATGACAAAATCCAAACTATAATGTAAGAGCAAATGTTCAGGTCGCACGAAAAGATATAACTAGGTAGTTGAAAGCAGGGCAATTCAAAATGGAATAGAATCAAAGAAAATAAGCAGAGTTGAAACAACTTTAGGAAAATCCTAAAACTACCCAAAGAAGAGATCACCCACCCAATAGGTAATCAAGAAACCAATCCCCGCAAATTATCAATTCTTCCAATATGCAAAACAGTACCCAAATTGCGAAATTAAAACTGATGAGGGCATCCAAAGTCAAGCAACAAGTCAAAGTGGTTCCGGAGAAGCTGAGGAGGAGGATCGAGCTCTACATCGAGGCCCGACAATGCTTCAGGATCCAAGCCCATATCAGAGGGATCCACTTGTAGATATCATTGGGCCCATGACTAGAAGCAGAGCGAAGAAGGTTCGAGATGCACTCAACAACCTTGTTCAAGCTTGCCATCAGGATGCTCAGCTGATTGTAGAAGCTCACGCCTTGGAGCAAAATGGAGGAAATGTTCAAATTGCAACTCTTCTAACAATCCTTGAAGAAGAGGCGCAATTCAGCACTTCACAATAAAGAAGAAGGTTGTTTTCTTGAAGTCTTGAAGATGCCGGAAGGTTCTTGGGCTTTAAAGAAACAATTCATGAAGTTCCCTACAATTTGGGCCGACCCAAACTCATGGAGACAAAGCCCACAAGTTTCGGCCAGCCCAAGGAGTCCACAAGAGAAGCCGCACGGCTAGTCCAAGGAGAAAGCCCACACGGCCAGCCCAACTCCTTAAAAAATAATTAGGGAATTTCTTTTAATTAATTAAGTTGTTTCTTTTATTCTTTTAGTTAGTTTCCAAAAAGGGTTCTTTCTTGTTCTCCTTTTTGGAGTAGGAATTTTATTCTTTTCCTTCTTATTTTAAGATTGTATTTTCAGCTACCTAAAAGAATTAGGGTGACCGAATTCTTTTCTTCCTTTTTCTTACCATTCCTACTTCTTTCCGGGTTTGGTAAAGGAAATTAACCTCTTGGTTAATTTCCAATTCTAATTCTTTTCCTTATAATTTTCTTTCTTGTTTTCGGCTGTTCCTTCCCTATAAATAGGGCAGCCGTGCATAATAATATTCAGATCATAAAACTTAGTGTTTGAGTACCCTCCTTTTATTGCTTTATGTATTTGCATGTTGTAGTCTACATAATTGCATGAAACTTAGCTAATTAGGTTCTTGCTCTACCTAATTATTCGCATGTTTCAAATCTCTTTCTTACACTTGGTTCGACTATAAACAAATTAGCTAGGTTAGCTTCTCTTTGTTTCTCTTAGCCGAAAGTAAGTTAGAGAATTCTAAGAGCTCGCCGGTTAATCACAAGGTCCTTGGCAACATTATCCGCATGTGTACAACCGTCCACATCAATTGGTATCAGAGCTAAGGAGTGGTTTCGTGGCTGGAGGAGGTCAACCGACCGAATCTTTTTCCAGGTGTTTTCTTTTCCTTCTCTTGAAATTTTGGATTAGAACTCATCTTCTTGGGGAAATTTTTTTTCTTTCAAGCTTTCAATTTTCGGTTTTGCTGCTGTTTCTTCATCTTTCAAACCGAAAATTTTCTTAAATACCCGGACTGCCCTTGCGTTAATTTCAGATTCTTCAAAACGGGATTTTAGAATTTCAATCGGGTTTTAAACAAAGGGTTCGGTTTTTCAGTTTTGCTAGGGTTGTGCTGCTCGGGTTGTAGTTTTTCCCTACGGTTTCGGTTTTCAAATTGCATACCCTAACCCTAAACCCTAACCCTAAACCCTAAACCCTAAACCCTAACCCTAAACCCTAAACCTAGGGTTTCGAATTTTTGGGTTCGGTTTTCTGTTTTGGTTTTTCAGTTTTCGGGTTTTACAAGCTAGGGTTCGGTTTCTACTCATTCTAAGGGTTTTCGGGTTCATTTGTAATTGCTGGGTTTTGCGAATTAATTCTACCCCTCTTGTGCTGTTTTTTGAGAAATAGTGAGTTTTTGCGGTTGATGTTAAGCAGCTCACTTGTTTGCGCATTGTAAAATTGCATGCTCTACTTTGGGATACCTTCTTTTGAATTCTTGAAAATATAGTGAATTCTTGATTTTGTATCCTTGTGCTGCTAAGATTATCCCTGGGATTAGGTTAGTGAATCAAAGTTGAATTTACTAGCCCTAGGGTTTTCGTTTCATTGAAATCGCATGTGCTGAAAGTTGGTACTATTTTCGGTTAATTAAGGGGTTAGAAATTGCAAGTTGGGTACTGTTTTGCATATTGGGAGCATTGATAATTTGTGGGGATTGGTTTCTTGATTACCTATTGGGTGGATGATCTCTTCTTTGGGTAGTTTTAGGACTTTCCTGAAGTCGTTTCAACTCTGCTTATATTTCTTTGCTTCTATTCAATTTTGAATTGCCCTGCCTTCAATTGCCTAGTTATCTTTTCGTGCGACCTGAACGTTTTCTCTTTAATTATAGTTTGGATTTTGTCATCGTGCACACTCATCTTTTCTGAAATTTGAGGGCTTAACCTCGAAATTTCCTGTTGTGTACTTCATATCTGAACTATATTACAAAATTTCATTTTGCGAAAAGATTTTTCAAAATAGAACCAAGTGTGGTTTTTGCGAAAATTTGCTTCTTTTCTTAAGTGTCATTGCTTTTGTGTGAATTGCTGCTTGCCTAATACATTTATCAATACCGGGAGGTAGAGTGGTAAAAGGCTTGAGTGTTCATCTTATACAGGGTGCCACCCTAGAGCGAAACACGGGGTTTTGTGTGTAGCTGTTAGGTGGGAAACACTTGGGGGAATAAGGGGGTAAGGTTATTTCTCACTTTTCCTTATTCTTAGCAGACAGGTTTTCGCTTTCTTTATCCAATGTCAGGTGGAGGTGCTCCTAACCCTTTGGGGAACGAGCAAATCCTGGCTGCAATTGCGCAACTCTCCGCGCAATTTGCTACACTCACGGAGGAAGTCGTCGAACTCAGAACTGAACGGGAACAGAGGCGCACAGACTCAGACGACGATGTGGCCGAACCTGGCACCAACGCCGCTGACCAACCTTTTGCAGGCCTCAGTCAGTGCAAGTCGACCGTTCCACCCTTTGCCGGAGGCACGAATCCAGAGGACTATCTAGACTGGGAAATGAAGATGGAGCGCATTTTTGAACTTCATGCGATCCCGGAACACAAGAAAGTCCAACTTGCAGTGGTCCATTTCACAGACTATGCCCTAATATGGTGGAATCAACAGATGGATCAACGCAGAAACACGCGTCCCATGCGGGCCCGTGCTCCGCCTCTCTCGTGGTTTGATTTGACTACATCTATGCGTAAAACCTTTGTGCCTAATTACTATTTTAGAGAATTGTATAGGAAATTACATACTTTTGTACAAGGTTCTACGTCTGTAGATGAATATTTTAGAAAGTTAGAGATGGCAAAAATTAGGGCTAATGTACAGGAAGATGAGCCCGAATCTATGGCTCGTTTTCTTAATGGTTTGAACAGGGGTATTGCTTTAGCTGTTGAATTGCAGAATGCTACAACTCTGACAGACATGCTGCACAAAGCTCGGGTCATGGAGGAGTATCTGAAGTCCGTTCCACCAATCCGGACACCTACCAGCGCCCCACCAGCATGGCGCAAGAATCTGGCCTACTCTCCACCAGCAAGAAGGCCGATCCAGTCAGAGAGAAAAGCAATAGTTCCTGTTGCCGCCACCCCTTCTTCATCACAGGCCAAAATGCCATCAAATCCCAGACAGTCCATCAGCAACGTTACTTGCCACAAATGCTCAGGCCGTGGCCACTACATGCGTGACTGTCCCAACATCCGGAAGGTATTATTGGGCCAAGATGGTGAGTACATTTCAGAGGATGATGAAGAAGAACAGACCGTTGACCCGTCACAGGAGTTAACTGACAGCACTCCGTCTGCACCAGTGGAGCAATTCGAGTTCATAGAGGAGGATCCGAATCAGAACTTGGTTACTCGCACTCTGACTATAGCTGCTGTCCCAGACACAACTCAACGGACAAACATTTTCCACGCCAAGACTAAGGTAAATGGAAAGTTGTGTGTTCTGATAATTGATGGAGGAAGTTGCACTAACGTTGCTAGTGAGTATATGGTTGACAAGTTGAAGCTTCCTGTTATCAATCATCCACGTCCTTATCGGCTACAATGGCTCGACAGCTCAGACGGCTACAGAGTCACGAAGCAGGTAAGCGTACCATACGCTATCGGTAAGTTCGAATCCACAGTTTTATGTGATGTTCTGCCAATGGAGGCTTGTCACATTCTACTCGGACGACCATGGCTCTTTGACCTGAAGGCAACACATGATGGGGTCGCCAACACTTACTCAGTCTGCCAGGAGGGCAAGATCTACACATTCCTACCCATGCCACCTCACGAAGTGCGATCGAAAGCTGTGCAAATCAAGGATGCAATCGCTGCTTGGGGAGCTGAAAAACGCATGGATAAGGGCAGGGGGAAAGAAATTGTAAAGGGTAGTAAGGCGAACTCTGATAAGCCTGATCAGGAAAAAGTTAAGGGTAGTTATTTCGCTACTTTAGGGGAGATAGGTCAAGTGTTAGACAACAATGATGATGTACTTGTTTTAGTATGTAAAGATAATTGTGCTAACCCTGACGATATCCCTCGGGATATCCCTACAAAAGTCAATTCTTTGTTGCAGGAATTCAAGGATGTTTTTCCAGACGAGTTGCCGCAGGGTTTGCCGCCACTTCGAGGAATTGAACATCAGATTGACTTCATCCCTGGCGCGCCTATACCAAATCGGCCTGCTTATAAAGCAAATCCAGAGGAAACGAAGGAGCTGCAGAAGCAAATCGAAAAGCTATTGGCGCATGGTCAGGTAAGGGAATCTCTAAGTCCTTGTGCTGTACTTGTCATTCTAGTCCCTAAAAAAGACAGTACTTGGAGAATGTGTATGGATTGTAGAGCTGTAAATAAGATAACAATCAAGTATAGGCATCCTATCCCTAGGCTTGATGACATGTTAGAAGATTTGCATGGTTCCACAATTTATACCAAAATAGATCTTACACAGGGCTATCATCAAATTCGCATGATAGAAGGGGATGAATGGAAAACTGCTTTTAAGACTAAATTTGGTTTATATGAGTGGTTAGTCATGCCCTTTGGTCTCACAAATGCACCTAGTACTTTCATGAGGTTAATGAATCATGTGCTTAGAAAGTTTATAGGTAAATTTGTTGTTGTGATTTTGATGATATTTTGATCTATTCTAAAGATTATAAATCGCATGTTGAACATCTTCGTTTGGTTTTAATTGAATTGCGTGCTAATCAATTATATGCCAAGATGCAAAAGTGTACTTTTTGTGTTTCGGAGGTTGTTTTTCTCGGTTTTGTAGTCTCTGCAGAAGGCGTCAAAGTTGATGATGGCAAGGTGAAGGCCATTAGGGATTGGCCGCAGCCAACTTCGGCCGCACAGGTTCGGTCATTCCATGGATTGGCTGGATTCTACAGCCGGTTTGTGAAGGATTTTTCCACTAAAGCCGTGCCTCTTAATGAATTGTGTAAAAAGAATGTTCCATTTGTGTGGGGGCAGGCTCAGGAAAACGCCTTTACTGTACTTAAGCATGATCTCACTCATGCACCTGTTTTAGCATTACCTGATTTTGATAAAGTGTTTGAACTAATGTGTGATGCATCAGGTGTTGGAATTGGCACAGTTTTAATGCAGGAAAGAAAGCCTATCGCCTTTTTCAGTGAGAAGCTTAAAGGAGCTGCTTTGAATTATCCTACATATGATAAGGAGCTCTATGCTGTTGTCCGTGCCTTTGAGACTTGGTCGCATTATTTGATGTCTAAAGAATTTGTTGTTCATAGTGATCATGAGTCTCTTAAGCATTTGAAAGGACAGAATAAGTTGAATAGACGTCATGCTAAGTGGGTTAACTTTATTGAATCTTTTCCTTATATTATTAAGTATAAGAAAGGTAAGGATAATTTAGTTGCTGACGCTCTGTCTCGAAGGTATGAAATTCTGACAATTCTTGATCATACTTTGTTAGGTTTCGCATACCTCAAGGATTTATATGCTTCTGATGTTGATTTTGCTGATTTGTATAAAGCATGTGAATCTGGTGCATTCCAAAAGTACTATAGACATGATGGTTTTCTGTTTAGGGAAAATAGGTTGTGCATCCCTCGTAGTTCCACTAGGGAATTACTGGTTCGTGAAGCTCATAGTGGGGGTCTTATGGGTCATTTTGGTGTGCATAAAACACTTGAACTGTTGCATGAGCACTTTTATTGGCCGCATATGAGGAAGGATGTACAGAATGTTTGCACACGTTGCATTAATTGTTTGCAAGCTAAATCTACCTCTAAACCCCATGGACTTTACACGCCTTTACCTGTACCTTCTGTACCTTGGACTGACATTTCTATGGATTTTATTCTAGGACTTCCGAGGACGCTGAAAGGTAATGATTCTTTATTTGTCGTTGTTGATCGGTTTTCTAAGATGGCGCATTTCATTCCTTGCAGGAAATCAGATGATGCCAGACATGTAGCTGAGTTATTCTTTCAAGGGATAGTTCGGTTGCATGGAATTCCGAGAACCATAGTCTCAGATCGCGACGTCAAATTCTTGAGTTATTTTTGGAAGACTTTGTGGTCCCGCCTCGGCACAAAACTGTTGTTTTCGACTACAAGTCATCCACAGACGGATGGTCAGACAGAAGTCACCAACCGCACCGTTGGCAATCTACTCAGGGCGTTAATTCAGAAGAACCTCAAGCGTTGGGAAGACATCTTGCCGGTTGCAGAGTTTGCATACAACCGAACCAAGCACTCCTCAACAGGGTTCTGTCCATTTAAAGTTGCCTACGGCTTTGTTCCTTTGACAATGATGGATCTCATTCCTTTACCGCCCAAGAAACAAGTCAATCCAGACAGTGCAAAGAAGCTGAAGCTGTGCAACGCATACATGCTAAAGTTCGAGCTAATCTGGAGAAGACGTATGCCAAAGTCGCCGCCAATGCAAACCAACGGCGCAAGGCTGGGAACTTTGAACCAGGTGACTGGGTTTGGGTTCACATGAGGAAGGAACAATTCCCTGCTGCAAGAAGAACCAAACTCCATCCAAGGGGCGATGGACATTTTCAGATTGTTTCCAAGCTTGGGCCTAACGCCTACAAACTCGATTTACCAGGTGAGTATGGTGTTAGTTCTTCCTTTAATATTGCTGACTTGTCTCCTTTTGTCCATGAACAAGGTTCTGATTTGAGGAAAATCCTTTTCAACTGGGAGGGGATGATGAGGGCATCCAAAGTCAAGCAACAAGTCAAAGTGGTTTGGGAGAAGCTGAGGAGGAGGTTCGAGTTCTACATCGAGGCCCGACAATGCTTCAGGATCCAAGCCCATATCAGAGGGATCCACTTGTAGATATCATTGGGCCCATGACCAGAAGCAGAGCGAAGAAGGTTCGAGATGCACTCAACAACCTTGTTCAAGCTTGCCATCAGGATGCTCAGCTGATTGTAGAAGCTCACGCCTTGGAGCAAAATGGAGGAAATGTTCAAATTGCAACTCTTCTAACAATCCTTGAAGAAGAGGCGCAATTCAGCACTTCACAATAAAGAAGAAGGCTGTTTCTTGAAGTCTTGAAGATGCCGGAAGGTTCTTGGGCTTTAAAGAAACAATTCATGAAGTTCCCTACAATTTGGGCCGACCTAAACTCATGGAGACAAAGCCCATAAGTTTCGGCCAGCCCAAGGAGTCCACAAGAGAGGCCGCACAGCTAGTCCAAGGAGAAAGCCCACACGGCCAGCCCAACTCCTTAAAAAATAATTAGGGAATTTCTTTTAATTAATTAAGTTGTTTCTTTTATTCTTTTAGTTAGTTTCAAAAAAGGGTTCTTTCTTGTTCTCCTTTTTGTAGTAGGAATTTTATTCTTTTCCTTCTTATTTTAAGATTGTATTTTCGGCTACCTAAAAGAATTAGGGTGACCGAATTCTTTTCTTCCTTTTTCTTACCATTCCTACTTCTTTCCGGGTTTGGTAAAGGAAATTAACCTCTTGGTTAATTTCCAATTCTAATTCTTTTCCTTATTATTTTCTTTCTTGTTTTCGGCTGTTCCTTCCCTATAAATAGGGCAGCCGTGCATAATAATATTCAGATCATAAAACTTAGTGTTTGAGTACCCTCCTTTTATTGCTTTATGTATTTGCATGTTGTAGTCTACATAATTGCATGAAACTTAGCTAATTAGGTTCTTGCTCTACCTAATTATTCGTATGTTTCAAATCTCTTTCTTACACTTGGTTCGACTATAAACAAATTAGCTAGGTTAGCTTCTCTTTGTTTCTCTTAGCCGAAAGTAAGTTAGAGAATTCTAAGAGCTCGCCGCTTAATCACAAGGTCCTTGGCAACATTATCCGCATGTGTACAACCGTCCACATCAAAAACCCCCTAAGTGGCCGAAACAGCACCAAAATTTAGCAATTTGCGATTTCAATAACGAAAACCCTAGGGCTAGCAAAGTTCAATTTGGACTCACTAACCTATTCCCAGGGATAATCTCAGCAGCACAAGGATACAAAATCAAGAATTCACTATATTTTCTAGAATTCGAAACAAGATATCCCAACTAGAGCATGCAATTTATAATGCGCAAACAAAGTGAGCTGCTTAATATCAACCGCAAAAAATCACTATTTTTCAACAAAACAGCACAAGAGGGGTAGAATTAAGTCGCAAAAAGCCCAGCAAACGTAAACCCAAGTAATAACCGAAACCCTAGCTTTTTAGGCAAACCCGAAACTGAAAAACCGAAACTGAAAATCTGAAACTGAAAAACCGAAATTGAAAAACTGAAACCCTAGGTTTAGGGTTTAGGGTTTAGGGTTAGGGTGTAGGGTTTAGGGTTTAGGGTTAGGGTTTAGGTTTTAGAGTTTAGGGTGTAGGGTTTAGGGTTTAAGGTGTAGGGTTTAGGGTTTACAACTGAAAACAAAACCCTAATAGAAGCCAAAACGGAACCCTAATGGAAGCCAAAACCGAACCCTAATGGAAGCCAAAAACCGAACCCTAATGGAAGCCAAAACCCGATTTGAATTTCTGAAAATTCAGCGAGGGAATACGATTTTATTTAAAGAATTTTTGGCTTTTAAAGATAGGAAAACAGTCCTAAAACCGAAAATTCAAAGCTTGAAAGAAAAAGATTTTCCCCAAGAAGATGCGTTCTAATCCAAGAATTTCAAGATAAACAAGACTAGAAAGGAAAAGAAAACACCTGAGAAAGATTTGGTCGGGTTACCTCGACCTCCTCTAGCCACGGAACCACTCCTTAGCTCTTATACCAATTGATGTGGACGGTTGTACTCATGCGGATTAAGTTGCCAAGGACCTTGTGATTACGTAGCGTAGCTTGTATAATTCTCTAACTTACTTTCGAAACTAAGAGAAACAAAGAGAAGCTAACCTAAGCTAACTTGTTTTATAGTTCGAACCAAGTGTAAGAAAGAGATTGAAACATGCGAATAATTAGGTAGAGCAAGTAACCTAATTAGCTAAGTTTCATGCAATTATGTAAACTATAACATGCAAATGCATAAAGCAATAAAGGGATGGCACTCAAACTAATAGTTTTTATGATCTGAATGCTTGTATTTTATTGAGGGGGGCGGCTACCAATTTATAGGTGAAGCAGCCGAAAAAGTCATGAGAAAAATAAGGAAAAAGAAGTAGAATTGGAAATTAACCAAGAGGTTAATTTCCTTTACAATACCAAACCCTGAAAGAAGTAGGAGAATGGTAAGAAAAGATAAGGAAGAATTCGGTCACTTCCTTTTTGAGTGATTGCCGAATTTACACTTAAAACAATAAGGAAAAGAATAAAATTCCTACTCCCAAAAAGAGATCAAGAAGGAATCCTTTTTGGAAACTAACTAAAAGAGTAAAAAGAAACTTAAAGAAATCCTAATTAATTAAAAGAAGTAGCCGTGTAGGCTTTCTTTTGTGGGCTGGCCGTATGGCTTTCCTTTGTGGGCTGGCCGTGCGGCTTCTTGTGCGCTTCCTTGGGCTGGCCGAAACTTGTGGGCTTCTCCATGAGTTTGGGTTGGCCCAACTTGTAGGGAACTTCATGAAATGTTTCTTTAAAGTCCAAGAACCTTCCGGCATCTTCAAGAACTTCAAGAAACAGCCTTCTTCTTCATTATGGATTGGAGAATTGCGCCTCTTCTTCAAGAATGGTTAGAAGAGTTGCAATTTGAACCTTTCCTTCTTTTTGCTCCAAGGCGTTTGCTTCTACGATCACTTGAGCGTCCTGATGGCAAGCTTGGACAAGGTTGTTCAGTGCATCTCGAACCTTCTTCGCTCTGCTTCTGGTCATCGGCCCAGTGATGTCTACAAATGAACCCCTCTGATATGGACTTGGATCCTGAAGCATTGTTGGACCTCGATGTAGAACTCGAACCTCCTCAGCTTCTTCAGAATCACTTGCATCTTGACTTGTTGTTTGACTTTGGATGCCCTCATCAAGAAATCTTACCGGTTGCAGAGTTTGCCTACAACAGCACCAAGCACTCCTCAACAGGGTTCTGTCCATTTGAAGTTGCCTACGGCTTCACTCCTTTGACGATTATGGATCTAATCCCTTTGCCGCTTAAGGAACAGGTTAATCTAGACGGCGCCCAGAAGGCTGAAACCGTCCAATGCCTGCATGCCAAGGTTTTGGCCAACCTTGAGAAAAATTACGCCAGAGCCAACGCCCATGCAAACCAATGGCGCAAGGCTGTGAACTTTGAACCAGGAGACTGGGTTTGGGTTCACATGAGGAAGGAACGATTCCCTGCTGCGAGGAGGACGAAACTCCATCCCCGGGGCAATGGGCCTTTTCAAATCGAACAAGTGTTAAGGGGAAATGGTTGTATTCTTATTTTAATTGCTAAGGACGATTTCACTAACCTTGGCAACGTCCCTAGGGATCTCCCTATGGAAGTCAAGTTTCCTTTGCAGGAATATGCAGATGTGTTTCCTGAAGAGCTGCCGGCAGGAGTGCCCCCTCTTCTTAGAATTGAGCATCAGATTGACTTCATGCCAGACTCATCCATTCCTAATAGACAGGCGTACAAAACAAACCCTGAGGAAACAAATGAGCTGTAACGTCAGGTCAAAAAACTACTAGGTAATGGTCTGGTAAGGGAATCTTTAAGCCCTTGTGTAGTACTTGTAATTCTTATTACAAAGAAGGATGGTACTTGGAGAATGTGTATGGATTGTAGATGATGTGAACCCCTGATCCCCAACGCCTTGGAAACCAAGGACTCAATGTGGAAAGTGCCAAGGAAAGTCTGAATGCAATATGTGGCTCTTAACTTCTAAAATCCCTACCCATGGATTCGGCAGACTACTAACTTACAAAGTAAATTAAACACGTAGTTCGAACCAAGTGGAGAAAACTAGAATCGAAACAAAGCTTAGCAATAGACAGAGCAATTATCTAATGCCTATAGTTTTGTAGTTTTAACAATTAACAAGCATGCAAATTACTTAAGCCCAAAGTAAAGTGAGTGATTAAAGAAGTATAAAACTATAACTTATATCATATATAGGGGTATGTTGGCCAAATTTAAGTCCTAAAGAAACTAGGAAAAGGAAGTGAAATTGGAAACCAATCAAGAGATTGGTTTCTTACAAGAACCAAATCCTAAAGGAACTAGGATTGATCACAAAAGGTAATTCCGCTGCAAGGGAATGAGCTGGCCGAAAATACAAGTAAACATAAGGAAATAAACAAGTAGAAACAAATCACAAAAAGGTTTCAAGAAGGTAAACCTTTTTGGTAACTACTATCCTAGTAAGCCTAGTTGTAACAAACTTGTAACAACCTAACAAACTAGTAACAAACTTTGAGTATAATTAGGTAACATGCACAAAGCCTAATCTTTCTCTAACCTAAGCTCCCAAGTGGCGTGTGGGCTGCTCCTTGTGGGCTTGGTCTGGCCGTAATTAATGTGATGGACTCCAAGGTGGATTTCAGCCAATTTTGAGTGGCGCATGTTGGTGATGATGTAAGGAGGTTCTGGAATATCCCGTAATCATTTCGGAAAGTCAAAAATCAAGAATTTGAAGATTCTTCAAGATTTAGAAAAATCGTGAAATTCAAGATTTTCAAGAAAATCAAGAACTTCAACAAATGCCCTTTCCTTCAACGGGATTGATTAGTAGGCGCCATTTCCTTTGTAATGGAGAGTAAAGTGACGCTTTTAACCTTCCTTCTATTCTCTTCAAGGGCGTTGGTGCCCGTAACGAGCTGGGCTTCTGTGGCACTCCTTTGAACAAGGTTTTCAATATTTGATCTGAGCTTCCTAGTCCTTCTTTGGGTCATAGGCCCAAATATGTCAATGAACAGATCTCTTTGATATGTGCTTGGGTCCTGGAGCATTGGCGGGCCTCTATGGAGCACACAAACCTCTGCTGCACTTTTCGAACCTTCATTACTTTAACTAGGATCCTCTGCATACTGGTTTGGCGTAGGTCTGGGGATGCCCTCATCATTCCCTCCTGGTTGGAAAGGATTCGACCTCGAATCAAGATCCTGGTCAAAACTAAACGGAGACAAGTCAGCAATCGTAAAAGATGTACTAACGCTATACTCACCTGGTAGATCCAGTTTGTAGGCGTTATCCCCCATCTTGGCCACAACTTGAAAAGGCCCATCGCCTCTGGGGTGGAGTTTCGTCCTCCGGGATGCTAGAAACCTTTCCTTTCTCATGTGAACCCAAACCCAGTCGCCTAGTTCAAAGTTCATAGCCTGGCGCCTTCGATTTGCATCTGAAGCATACTTGGCGTTTTTCCTCTCAAGGTTCTCTCGAACCTTCTGATGAAGCTTTCTGATGGTGTCTGCTTTCTGTTCGCCATCTAGACTTGTTTGTTCCTTCAGAGGCAGTGGTAGTAAATCCATGACTATCAATGGATTGAAGCCGTAGGCAGCTTCAAAAGGCAAAAATCCAGTTGAAGAATGCTTGGAGCAATTGTAAGCAAACTCGGCCATTGGCAAGACCTGTTCCCAACCTGCAAGATTACTTTTAATTAGTGCCCTTAACAAATTCCCTACTGTTCAGTTGGTCACTTCAGTTTGACCATCCGTTTGTGGACGACTAGTGGTATAAAATAACAATTTAGTTCATAGTCTAGACCACAATGTTTTCTAAAAATAACTAAAAAATTTAACATCCCTATCCGAGATGATTGTGCATGGGATTCCATGTAGCTGAACCACTTCATTGAAGAAGAGTTTTGACACGTATCTGGCATCATCTGATTTCCTGCAAGGAATAAAGTGAGCCATTTTAGAAAATCTATCCACCACGACAAAGATTGAGTCATTACCTCGCTGTGTCCTCGGCAACCCTATAATAAAGTCCATAGAGATGTCAGTCCAAGGAACAGTTGAAATAGGCAAAGGTGTATAAAGACCATGAGGTTTGGAAGTAGACTTTGCTTTTAAACAGTTAATGCAACGTGAGCAAATATTTTCTACATCCTTACGCATTTTAGGCCACTAAAAGTGTTCCTTTAACATGTCAAGTGTTTTAGTTACACCAAAATGACCCATTAGCCCCCCGTTATGTGCTTCACGCACCAGCAGTTCCCTATATGAACAGCGTGGGATGCATAACTTATTGTCCTTATATAAGAAACCGTTCTACTTAAAGAACTTCTGAAATGCACCATTTTTGCATGCTTCACATAAAGTAGAAAAATCAGAATCAGAAGCATACAATTCCTTTAGATATGAAAACCCTATAGATGCATGATCAAGAATAGCGAGGGATTCATACCTGTGTGATAGAGCATCAGCTACCAATTATCTTTTTCCCTTTTTATATTTAATAATGTAAGGAAAAGTTTCAATAAAAGCAACCCATTTAGCATGACGCCTGTTTAACTTACCCTGTCCCTTAAGGTGTTTAAGGGACTCGTGGTTTGAATGGACAATAAACTCCTTGGCCATCAGGTAGTGCTGCCAAGTTTCTAATGCCTTACCATGGCATAGAGCTCCTTATCGTATGTATGATAATTTAAGGCAGCTCCCTTGAGTTTCTCACTGAAGTAGGCTATAGGTTTTCCTTCCTGCATTAAAACAACACCTATACCAATCGCTGAAGCATCACACATTAGTTCAAAAACTCTATCAAAATCAGGTAATGCTAAAACAGGAGCATGAGTGAGATCATTTGATGTGAATCCCTGATTCCCAATGCCTTTGGAAACCAAGAACTCTACGCGAAATGTGCCAAGGAAAGTCTAAATGCAAGACAATGCTCTTAAATCCCAGAATCCTTACCCTTGGATTCGGCAGACTACTAACTTACAAAGTAAATTAAACATGCAATTCGAACCAAGTGGAGTAAACTAGAATTCGAAACAAAGCTTTGATTAATAGACAGAGCAATTATCTATTAGCCTATAGTTTCTTGACTTTTAGCAATTAACAAGCATGCAAATTACATAAGCCCAAAATAAAGGAGTGATTAAAGAAGTATAAATTATAACTTAATCAATAATCAACTAAAGAATTTCGTGGTTGGCACCCCTATTTATAAGTATGGGGGTGTCCAAATTACAATAGGAAAAGAATAACTGAAAGCAGCAAAAGTGGAAACCAATCAGAATTGGATTTTCCTTCCAAACCAAGTCCTAAATGAGCAAGGACATGGTGGATGAATTAAGTCACCTTTATGGAAAGGGGTGAACGAAATTCTAACCTAATTGGACTAGGAAAAGAATTAAAATTAGAAACCAATCAAGAGATTGATTTCTTACAAACTTGAAACCTAAAGGAACTAGGTTTTGGTAGTTGCTGAATTCTTTTGCCACTTGGAATGGCATATGGACGAAATTAACAAATAAAATAGGTAGGAAAATAATATAAATCCTATCCAAAAAGGAAGATTGAGAAGGGATCCCATTTTGGAAACTACCAAGCTAATCTAGTTGTAACAAACTTGTAACAACCTAACCAACTTGTAACAAACTTTGGGTAAAATTAGGTTACATGCATAGAACCTAATCCTTCCCCTACCTAAGCTTCCAAGTGGCGTGTGGGCTGCTTCTTGTGGGCTTGGCTGGCCGAAATTGTGAGATAGACTTCAAGGTGGGTTTCGGCCCATTTGAGTTGGCACATGGTGGAGATGATGTAAGGAGGTTCTGGAATCTTCTGGAATCTCCCGGAATCATTTCGGAATGTCAAAAATCAAGAACTTCAAGATTCTTCAAGATTTTCAAGATTCTTCAAGATTCAGTAAACTGCGAAATTCAAGATTTTCAAGAAAATCAAGAACTTCAAGATTTGTCTCTTTAAAGTCCAAGAACCTTCCGGTTTCTTCAAGAACTTCAAGAAACGACCCTTTCTTCATTGTGGAGAGTTTGGAGATGCCTTTCCTTCAAGGATCTTTGAATAGCATGACTCTTCTACTTCTCCTGGCATTCTTCTCAAGGGCTTTGCCTTATGGTTGGCCTTGTGGATTCTGACTCATAACTTGTGTTATTTTTAGCCTTGGATATCCTTATCATCATGCTTAAGAACAATGAAGGCATTTTCTTTTGCCTGACCACCACAAAAATGGAACATTCTTCTTACACAACTCGTTGAGGGGTGCGGCTTTGTTGAGAAATCCTTTACGAACCTCCGATAAAAGCTAGCTAAACCATGGAAAGATCTTACCTACGAGGCCGAGATGGGAGTAGGCCATTCACAAATGGCTTTCACCTTTGTGTCATCAACCTTGACACCATCCTCGAAACAATAAACCCAAGAAAGACAACTTTCTCCACATAGAATGTACACTATTTAACATTGGCATATAATTTATTATCACGTAACTCAATTATGTGCTGATGTGAACCCCTGATGATGAGGCCATCCCCAACCCATCGACAAGTCCAAGTAGAGAGGATCTGCAAGTTGAGGCAGAGGACTCGAGAAAGGAAGCAGAGCCTATTCGTGTGCTACATCGAGGCCCAGCTATGCTCCAGGACCCGAGCCCATACCAGAGAGATCCATTGGTAGATATCGTTGGGCCAATGACATGCAGAAGGGTAAGGAAACTCAAGGCCGACCTTTAGAACCTAGTCCAAGAGTGTTCCCTGCAATCCCAGATGGCATCCTAAGCACAAACCCCTGAAGATAAAGCCCAGAAGAGTCAGAAGGGTAAAATGGTCATTTTACTCACCATTTCCGAAAAGGGGTCTGAATTGAAGAATCATGAAGAAATGAAGAGTTTCTAAAATTTGAGTTTCAGAAATGATTCCTGAAGCTTCCAGAAGCTTCCTACACTTTTCACAGACACGCCATTGAGTTTTGGAGCTTCCTACACTTTTCACAGACACGCCATTGAGTTTTGGGCCGAATCCCCTTACAACCCACATTCATAAATTCGGCCAGCCCAGACCAAGAGAAGGAGAGGAAATTCCAAAATTGGGAAGCCCAATTGAGAAGCCCAATCCGAAATTGTGAAGAGTTTTAATTAAGGAGTTAGTTTGAGTTTACAACTTACGTTAATTCTAGTAGTATTTTCAATGAGAGTTCCTTCTTAAACTCTTGTTGTATTTTAATTTTACTTCTTGTTTTTAGGATAATTTTTGGCTGAAATTATCCAATAATTCACCCGAATTATTATCTCTTAACAAACCTAGTTCCTTTAGGTTTGTTTCTTTTCAAGAGATCAATCTCTCGATTGATTTCTACTTCTTAGTTTTGATTCATTTCTACTTGTTATTTAGAATAGAATTTCGGCTAGATTCACCCTTGTGAAATCCTAATCACTAAACCTATTTCTTTTAGGTTTCAGTTTGTAAGGAATCAATCTCTTGATTGAGTTCCAATTTTAATTGCTTTCTACCACTTTGTACTGAAGAATTCGGCTGCCTATAACTATAAATATGGGTCCTCTTCTTCACTTTTGAACACACAATTTTGATTCAAGTAATAGAATAGTATAGTTTTATACTTTTTGAATCATTCTCTTATTTTGAGTTTTCGCAGTTTGCATGCTTTGTGAATTACTATAGGTTTAGAAACTATAGCTTCTTAGGTAATTGCTCTGCCTAGAATGCATGCTTTTGTTTTGACTCTTTTGTTCTTAAACTTGGTTCGATCTGCGTGTTTAAAATTAGCTTAGCTTAATTTTAGTAGACTGCCGAATCCGAGGTAGGGATTCTAGAGGTTAAGAGCTGCGTCCAGCAATTTCTAGACTTTCCTTGGCAAGTATTCTGCATCGTGAACTCCGGTCCACATCACCTGATCCCTAACGCCGTGGAAACCAAGAACTCGATGCAGAAAGTGCCAAGAAAAGTCTGAAAGCAAGACGCAGCTCTTAACTCCTAGAATTCTTACCCTTGGATTTGGCAGACTACTAACTTACAAAGCAAATTAAACACACAATTCGAACCAAGTGGAGAAAACTAGAATCGAAACAAAGCTTAGCAATAGATAGAGCAATTATCTATTAGCCTATAATGTATGTAGCTTTTAGCAATTAACAAACATGCAAATTACTTAAGCCCAAAATAAGGTGAGTGATTACAGAAGTATAAAACTATAACTTAGATCATTTAATCAACTAAAGAATTTCGTGGTTGGCACCCCTATTTATCGGTATGGGGGTGTCCAAATTACAATAGGAAAAGAATAATGGAAAGCAGCAAAAGTGGAAACCAATCAGAATTGGATTTTCCTTACAAACCAAGTCCTAAATGAACAAGGACAATGATGGATGAATTAAGTCACCTTTATGGAAAGGGGTGAATGAAATTCTAACCTAATTAGACTAGGAAAACAATTAGAATTAGAAACCAATCAAGAGATTGATTTCTTACAAAACCCGAAACCTAAAAGAACTAGGTTTTGGTAGTTGCTGAATTCGTCTGCCACTTGGATTGGCCTATGAACGAAATTCACAACTATCATTAAGAAATAAATATAAATTGATGAGGGCATCCCCAGCCCTACGCCAAGTCAGTATGCAGAGGATCCCTATTCAAGTAATGAGGGCTCAGAAAGTGCAGAAGAGGTTCGTGTGCTCCATAGAGGCCCGCCAATGCTTCAGGACCCAAGCCCATTGATGAGGCCATCCCCAACCCATCGACAAGTCCAAGTAGAGAGGATCTACAAGTTGAGGCAGGGAACTCGAGAAAGGAAGCAGAGCCTGTTCGTGTGCTACATCGAGGCCCAGCTATACTCCAGGACCCGAGCCCATACCAGAGAGATCCATTGGTAGATATCATTGGGCCAATGACACGCAGAAGGACAAGAAACTCAAGGCCAGCCTTGAGAACCTAGTCCAAGAGTGTTCCCGGCAATCCCAGATGGCATCCAAAGCACAAACCCCTAAAGATAAAGCCCAGAAGAGTCAAAAGGGTAAAGTGGTCATTTTACTCACCATTTCCGAAAAGGGGTCTAAATTGAAGAATCATGAAGAAATGAAGAGTTTGTAAAATTTGAGTTTCAGAAATGATTCCGGAAGCTTCCAGAAGCTTCCTACACTTTTCACAGACACGCTATTGAGTTTTGGGCCGAATCCCCTTGCAATCCACCTTCATAAATTCGGCCAGCCCAGACCAAGAGAAGGAGAGGAAATTTCGGATTTGGGAAGCCCAATTGAGTAGCCCAATCCGAAATTGTGAAGGGTTTTAATTAAGGAGTTAGTTTGAGTTTACAACTTAAGTTAATTCTAGTAGTAGTTTTCAATGAGAGTTCCTACTTAAACTCTTGTTGTATTTTAATTTTACTTCTTATTCTTCTTATTTTTAAGATAATTTTCGGCTGAAATTATCCAATAATTCACCCGAATTATTATCTCTTAACAAACCTAGTTCCTTTAGGTTTGTTTCTTTTCAAGAGATCAATCTCTCGATTGATTTCTACTTTTTAGTTTTGATTCATTTCTACTTGTTATTTAGTATAGAAATTTGGCTAGGTTCACCCTTGTGAAATCCGAATCACTATCATCAACTAAACCTAGTTCTTTTAGGTTTCAGTTTGTAAGGAATCAATCTCTTGATTGAGTTCCAATTTTAATTGCTTTCTACTACTTTGTACTAAAGAATTCGGCTGCCTATAACTATAAATAGGGGTCCTCTTCTTCATTTTTCAACACGCAATTTTGATTCAAGTAATAGAATAGTATAGTTTTATACTTCTCGAATCATTCTCTTATTTTGAGCTTTCGTAGTTTGCGTGCTTTGTGAATTACTATAAGTTTAGAAACTATAGCTTCTTAGGTAATTGCTCTGCCTAGAATGCATGCTTTTGTTTAGACTCTTTTGTTCTTAAACTTGGTTCGATCTGCGTGTTTAAAGTTAGCTTAGCTTAATTTTAGTAGACTGCCGAATCCAAGGTAGGGATTCTAGAGGTTAAGAGCTGCGTCTCGCAATTTCCAGACTTTCCTTGGCAAGTATTCCGTATCGTGAACTCCGGTCCACATAACCCATATCAAAGAGATCCGTTCATTGACATAGTTGGGCCTATGACCCGAAGAAGGACAAGAAAGCTCATATTAGATCTTGAAAACCTTATCCGAAAGAGTGCTACAGAAGCTCAACTTGTTACGAACACTAACGCCCTTGAAGAGAATTGAAGGAAGGTTAAAAGTGTCACTTTACTCTCCATGACAGAGGAAATGGCGCCTACTAATCAATCCAGCTGAAGGAAAGGGCATTTCTTGAAATTCTTGATTTTCTTGAAAATCTTGAATTTTGCGGTTTACTGAATCTTGAAGAATCTTGAAATTCTTGATTTTTGACGTTCTGAAATGATTTGGGGAGATTCCAGAAGATTCCAGAACCTCCCTACATCATCCGGCTCATGAGCCACTCAAAATGTGCCGAACTCACCCTTGGAGCCCATTCCATTATTTCGGCTAGACCAAGCCCACAAGAAGCAGCCCACACGCCACTTGGAAGCTTAGGTCAGAGAAGGATTAGGTTTTATGCATGTTACCTAATTCTACTCAAAGTTTTTTCCAAGTTATTTAGGTTGTTACAAGTTTGTTACAACTAGATCAACTTGGTAGTTTCCAAAAAGGGATCCCTTCTTGATCTCCCTTTTTGATTAGATTTTATAATTATTTATTATTTTAATGTGTAAATTCAGCCATATCTAATAGGGGGCAGCCGAATTAGGTAATAAACACCAAACCTAGTTAGGTTTCTGGTTTGTAAGAAATCAATCTCTTGATTGGTTTCCAATTCTATCTCTTTTACTTTTGTATTTTGGACTTTAATTTCATCCATCCTACTCTCTATAAATAGAGGGGGACGAAATTCATTGTTCTGTAGTTGATTAAATGATTTAAGTTATAGTTTTATACTTCTTTAATCATTCACCTTATTTTGGGCTTATGTAATTTGCATGTTTGTTAATTGCTAAAAGCTACAGGAACTATAGGCTAATATATAATTGCTCTGTTATTACTAAGCTTTGTTTCAATTATATTATTCTCCACTTGGTTCAAATTGCGTGTTTAATTTACTTTGTAAGTTAGTAGTCTGCCGAATCCAAGGGTAAGGATTCTAGAAGTTAAGAGCTGCGTCTTGCATTCAGACTTTCCTTGGCACTTTCCACATCGAGTTCTTGGTTTTCACGGCATTGGGGATCAAGGGTTCACATAATAAATCCTATCCAAAAAGGGAGATCAAGAAAGGATCCCTTTTTGGAAACTACCAAGTTAATCTAGTTGTAACAAACTTGTAACAACATAACCAACTTGTAACAAACAAGGAGTAGGAATAGGAAATATGCACCAATCCTTATCCCTTAGTCAAACCCTAACCCTAAGTGGCGTGTGGGCTGCTTCTTTTGGGCTGGGCCTGGCCGAATTAATGGAATGGACTCCAAGGTGGGGTTCGGCCCATTTTGAGTGGCGCATAAGGTGGATGACGTAAGGAATTTCTGGAATCTCTCGGAATCATTTCGAAACGTCAAAAATCAAGAATTTCAAGATTCTTCAAGATTCAGTAAATCGTGAAATTCAAGATTTTCAAGAAAATTAAGAACTTCAAGAAATGCCCTTTCCTTCAGCTGGATTGATTAGTAGGCGTCATTTCCTCTGTAATGGAGACTAAAGTGATGCTTTTAACCTTCCTTCTATTCTCTTCAAGGGCGATTGTGTCCGTAACGAGCTGGGCTTCTGAAGTACACCTTCGGACAAGGTTTTCAAGATCTGCTCTGAGCTTCCTTGCCCTTCATCGGGTCATAGGCCCCATCTAATTAAACGAACGGATCTCTTTGATAGGGACTTGGGTCCTGGAGCATTGGCGGGCCTCTATGGAGCACACGAACCGTTGCTGAAACAAGGCACAAATGTCTTCAATTAACTTAGACCTTCAAAGGGCTTTGTATCATTGCCAGCCGGTAGGGGGTAGACGTCTTCCTCCTCCTTGAACTGGCCCTGGTGGGTGGCCCCTATCTCATTGACCTCGTCCTTGAGGTCTGCGAATTAATTGGTCAAATTCGCAATGGCAGCCATGAGTTGCACATTCGTAACTGGGGGCGCTTCTCCTCTTGACAAACCTAAAGTAACTAAGAAAAATTCCTATTAAGAACAAGTAAAAGTGAGCAGAGTAACCTTACTCTCTTGTCCCTCTAGTATGGCCCCTCTAAAAACTACACACAACCCTGTGTATCACTCTTAGGTATGGCAACCCGTATGTGCTGTATCACTCAGCCTTTTACCTCAGTCCTGTATTGATGTGGACCAAGGTACACATACGGATGAATTGCCAAGGAAAGTCTGATTACGTGGCGTAGCTCGTATGAACTCTTAACTTACCCGAAAATCTAGTTAAGAAAAATAAACCAACCTAAGCTAATTTACTCAAGGGATTCAAACCAAGTAAGAAAATAGGTGAAACATACGAATTTAATTAGGTAGAGCAATAACCTAAATAAGCTAAGTTTCATGCAATATATAAATCACAAGCATGCAAAATACATAAAGCAATAAAGGGAGAGTACTCAAACTAATAGTTTTAAGATCTGAATACTTGTTTTATTATTGAGTTTCGGCTGCCTATTTATAAGGCAAGGAGCAGCAGAAAATTCTACCTAAAAGAGTAGGAAAAGAATTAGAATTGGAAACCAATCAAGAGATTGATTTCCTTTACAATACCAAAACCTGAAAGAAGTGGGTAATGGTAAAAGAAAAAGGAAATTCGGTCACCTTAAGCTAATGGCAGCCAAAATTACAAGTAAAACAAGAAAGGAAAAGGAATTGGAAATCCTACTTTAAAAAGGAGATCAAGAAGGGATCCTTTTTGGAAACTAACAAACTAAGGGCAAAATAGGAAACATGCACAAACCCTTATTTTCCCCCAAACCATAACCCTTAATTTCGCAAACCCTAATGTAGTAGACCTTGCGTGTGGGCTTCTTGATGGGCTGGCCGAATTGGTTGATCTGGACTGGACTCCATGGACATTCGGCCTGTTATTGATGGCGCATGGTGGAATGGTGTAAGGAGCTTCTGGAATCTCCCGGAATCATTTTGGAATCAAGATTTTCAAGATTTTTCAAAATTTTGCAAAATATGAAATTCAAGATTTTCAAGAAACGTCTCTCTAAAGTCCAAGAACCTTCCGGCGTCTTCAAGAACTTCAAGAAGCAGCCTTCTCTTCATTGTGGAATGAGGAATTGCGCCTCTTCTTCAAGAATTGTAAGGAGAGTTGCAATTTGAACCTTTCCGGCTTTGTTCTCCAAGGCGTTGGCTTCTACTATCAATTGAGCATCCTGTCGGCAAGCTTGTACAAGGTTGTTGAGAGTCTCTTGAACCTTCTTTGCTCTGCTTCTTGTCATTGGCCCAATGATATCTACAAGTAGATCCCTTTGATATGGACTTGGATCCTGAAGTATTGTTGAGCCTCGGTGTAGAACCCGAACCTCCTCAGCTTCGCTGGACTCACTTGTCTGTGGACTTGTCGATGGACTTGGGATGCCCTCATCATCCCCTCCCGGTTGAAAAGGATTTGACCTCAAATCTTCACCCTGTTCATAAGTAAATGGAGACAAGTCAGCAACATTAAATGAAGTACTAACACCATACTCACCTGGTAAATCAAGCTTATAAGCATTAGGCCCCATTTTGGACACGATTTGAAAAGGCCCATCGCCCCGGGGATGGAGTTTCGTCCTCCTCGCAGCAGGGAATCGTTCCTTCCTCATGTGAACCCAAACCCAGTTGCCTGGTTCAAAGTTCACAGCCTTGCGCCGTGGGTTTGCATGGTCGGTGGCTCTTGCGTAGTTTTTTTCAAGGTTTGCCCTAACCTTGGCATGTAAGCGTTTGACGGTTTCAGCCTTCTGGGCGCCGTCGAGATTAACCTGTTCCTTTAGCGGCAAACGGATGAGATCCATAACCGTCAAATGAGTGAAGCCATAGGCAACTTCAAATGGACAAAACCCTGTTGAGGAGTGCTTGGTGCGGTTGTAGGCAAACTCTGCAACCGGTAAGATTTCTCCCCAACGTTTGAGATTCTTCTGTATTAAAGCCCGAAGTAGATTGCCAACGGTGCGGTTGGTGACTTCCATCTGACCATCCGTCTGTGGATGACTTGTAGTCGAAAACAGTAGTTTTGTGCCGAGGCGTGACCACAAAGTCTTCCAAGAGTAACTCAGAAATTTGACGTCGTGATCAGAAACAATAGTGCGCGGAATACAATGAAGCTGAACTATTCCTTGAATAATGTAAGGAAAAGTTTCAATAAAATTAACCCATTTAGCCTGACGTCTATTTAACTTACTCTGTCCCTTTAAGTGTTTAAGGGACTCTTGATCACTGTGAACAACAAATTCCTTGCCCATTAAATAATGTGACCAAGTCTCGAAAGCACGGACCACTGCATAGAGCTCCTTATCGTAAGTTGGATAATTTAAGGCAGCTCCTTTCAACTTCTCACTGAAATAGGCGATTGGCTTGCCTTCCTGCATTAAAACTGTGCCAATTCCTATACCTGAAGCATCACACATTAGTTCAAAGACTTTATCAAAATTAGGTAATGCTAAAACAGGTGCATGAGTGAGATCATGCTTAAGAACCGTAAAGGCGTTTTCTTGAGCTTGCCCCCACACGAATGGAACATTCTTCTTGCACAAATCGTTCAAAGGTGCTGCTTTGGTGGAAAAGTCCTTCACAAACCGTCGGTAAAATCCAGCCAAACCGTGGAAAGACCTTACCTGTGCGGCTGAGGTTAGCGTAGGCCACTCCCTAATGGCTTCCACCTTGGCGTCGTCAACTTTAACACCAGCTTTAGAGAGCACAAAACCGAGAAACACAACTTCCTCAACACAGAAAGTACATTTATTCACATTGGCATACAATTTATTAGCACGTAATTCAATTAATACCAAGCGAATATGTTCTACATGCGATTTCATATCTCTGGAATAGATCAAGATATCATCAAAATAAACCACAACAAATTTCCCTATGAACTTTCTAATCACATGATTCATTAGTCTCATAAAAGTACTATGTGCATTTGTTAGGCCGAAAGGCATTACTAACCACTCATATAAACAAAACTTAGTTTTAAAAGCAGTTTTCCATTCATCCCCCTCCCTCATGCGAATTTGATGATAGCCCTGTGTAAGATCTATTTTAGTGTAAATCGTTGAGCCATACAAGTCCTCTAACATGTCATCAAGCCTAGGGATAGGATGTCTATACTTGATTGTTATCTTATTAATAGCTCTACAATCAACACACATTCTCCATGTACCATCTTTCTTAGGGACAAGAATTACAGGTACAGCACAAGGACTAAGAGATTCCCTTACCTGACCGTTAGCCAAAAGCTTGTCGATCTGCTTCTACAATTCCTTTGTTTCCTCCGGATTTCCTTTGTAGGCAGGTCGATTTGGAATAGATGCACCAGGTATGAAGTCGATTTGATGTTCAATCCCACGCAGAGGCGGCAATCCCTGTGGCAGCTCTCCTGGAAAGACATCGTTGTATTCCTGCATCAAACAATCAACTTCTAAAGGAATATCCCGAGGGATATCTTCAGGGTTAGTACAAGAATCTTTACATACTAAAACTAGTACACAACCTTTGTTACCTAACACCTGTCCTATCTCCCCCACTGTAGCAAAAAAGCTACTTCTAACTTCTTCCTGATTAGGCTTATTCGAGTTCGCCTTACTACCCCTTACAAGTTCTTTCCCCTTCCCCTTATCTAGGCGCTTTCTAGCTTCCCATTTGGCGAGGGCGTCCTTCATGAGGATTGCTTCTAAACGCACTTCATTAGGTGGCATCGGTAGGAACGTGTGGATCTTGCCCTCCTGGCAGACCGAGTAAGTTTGGCGACTCCATCATGTGTTGCCTTCAGGTCAAAGAGCCATGGGCGTCCGAGCAGAATATGACAAGCCTCCATTGGCAGAACATCACATAAAACAGTGGATTCGAACTTCCCGATAGCATATGGTACGCTTACCTGCTTGGTGACTCTGTAGCCCTCTGAGCTGTCGAGCCATTGGAGCCGATAAGGACGTGGATGATTGAGTATGGGGAGCTTTAGCTTTTCGACCATATATTAGCTGGCCACATTTGTGCAACTCCCTCCATCAATGATCAGAACACACAACTTCCCATTTACCTTAGTCCTGGCGTGGAAGATGTTTGTCCGTTGAGACGTATCTTGGACAGCAGCTGTAGTCAAGATGCGAGTAACCAAGTTCTGATTAGGATCTTCTTCGATGAACTCAAATTGCTCAACTGGTGCAGACGTAGTGCTGTCAGTTAACTCCGACAAGGGGTCAACAGTTTGATCTTCTTCATCCTCTTCGGAAATGTACTCACCATCTTGCCCCAATAAGACCTTCCGGATGTTAGGACAATCGCACATGTAGTGGCCACGGCTTGTGCATTTGTGGCAAGTGACATTGCTAATGGATTGCCGAGGTGTTGATGGCGTTCTGGATTGGGATGAAGACGGGGTGGTGGCGGGGATTATAGCCTTCCTTTCTGATGTAAACGGCTTCTTTACGGGTGGTGAGTAAACCGGATTCTTTCTCCAAGCCGGTGGGGCGCTGGTAGGCGTCGGGATGGGTGGAACGGTCTTTAGGTACTCCTCCATGACCCGAGCTTTGTGCAACATGTCAGTCAGAGTTGTTGCATTCTGAAGTTCAACGGCTAAAGCTATACCCATGTTTAGGCCATTAAGAAAACGAACCATCGAAGCAGCCTCATCTTCCTGTACATTTGCCCTAATTTTGGCCATCTCTAACTTTCTATAATATGCGTCTACAGATAAATAACCTTGTACGAGAGTATGTAATTTCCTATACAATTCTCTAAAATAATAATCAGGAACAAAAGTTCTACGCATGGAAGTAGTCAAATCAAACCAAGTTAGAGGCGGAGCACGGGCCCGCATTGGACACGTATTCCTTCGTTGGTCCATCTCTTGATTCCACCAGACCAGGGCATAGTCCGTGAAATGTACCACCGCGAGTGGGACCTTCTTGTGTTCTGGGATCGCATGAAGCTCGAAGATGCGCTCCATTTTCATCTCCCAGTCTAGGTAATCCTCCGGATTCGTACCGCCGGCGAAGGGTGGAACAGTCGTTTTGCATTGACTGAGACCCTCGAAAGGCTTGGCAGCGGCATTGTTGTCATTGGTAGGGTTGTCCTCCTCTGACTCCGTACGTCGTTGTTCCCGCTCAGCTCGCAAGTCAGCAACCTCCTCCGTGAGGGTAGCAAATCGCGCAGAGAGTTGCGCTATTGCAGCCAGTATTTGCTCACTCCCCAAAGGGGCAGAAGCACCTCCTCCTGACATCGGTTATAGGCGAAAATCTGTCTGCTAAGAACAAGGAAAAATGAGTAGTAACCTTACCCCCTTGTCCCCCAAGTGTATCCCATCTAACAGCTACACACAAACCAGTGTTTCACTCTAGGGTGGCGCCCTTACAGTATGTTCACTCAAGCCTTTTTCCACTCTACCTCCCAGTATTGACAAATGTATAAGGCAAACAGTAATTCACACACAGCAATGATACTTAAGGAAAAAGCACAAATTTTTGAAAAATAGATACTTGGTTCTATTTTGATGTTGAAAAATCTTATCGCAAACGATAGTTGTAATATAGTTCAGATAAGAGGTACACAACAAGGAAATTTCAGGGTGAAGCCCTCAAATTTTAGAAAATATGGGTGTGCACGATGACAAAATCCAAACTATAATTCAAGAGTAAATGTTCAGGTCGCTTGAAAAGATACAACTAGCAGTTGAAAGCAGGGCAATTCAAGAATTTAATAGAATCAAGAAAATAAGCAGAGTTGAAACAACTTTAAGAAAGTCCTAAAACTAACCAAAAGAAGAGATCACCAACCCAATAGGTAATCAAAGAAACCACTCCCAGCAAATTATTAATTCTTTCAATATGCAGACAACCCAATTACGAAATTTTAAACCCCTAAGTGGCGAAAAATTTACTAATATGCGATTTTAAGAAAAGAAAACCCTAGGGCCAGCAAAGTTCAATTTTGACTCACTAACCAATTCCCAGGGATAATTTCAGCAGCACAAGGACACAAAATCAAGAATATATTTTCAAGAATTCAAAACGAGGTATCCGAAACTAGTGCATGCAAATCACAATACGCAGATAAGGTGAGCTGCTTAACATCAGCCGCAAAAACTCACCAACTTTAACAAAATTAGCACAAGAGGAGTAGAAAACAGTCCTAAAAACCCAGCAATTTAGACGCAAAAATAGCAGCACTAGAGTGTCTCTCAAAACCCTAGTGTCGCAAAGCAAAAGCGACTAAAAGATTCAACAAAAACCGAAACCCTAGCTAAGCCCAAAAATCTGAACCCAATTTATTTCTAAAGGCCGAACTTAATTGTGAAATTGCAGCAAGGGATATGCGATTTTTAATGTAAGAAAAACAGCCCCAAAACAGTACAAGCTTTTCGCAAAAAGAAGGTAAATTTAAAACCCTAAGTTGCGTTTTTCATTACTTTAAAATTTGGTTTAATTTTTCTAAGGAATTTCGATTTTAAGATAGGGTAAACAGTACCAAAAACCAAAATTCAGAGCTTGAAAGAAAAAAAATTCCCCCCAAGAAGATGTGATGTGGACGGTTGTACACATGCGGATGAAGTTGCCAAGGAAAGTGCGATTAAGTGGCGTAGCTCGTATAGGCTCTAACTTACCCGAATTTCAAAGAACAAAAATAAACTAACCTAAGCTAAGTTTACTTAAGAATTTTTGAACCAAGTAAGAAGAGTTGAAACATGCGAATAATTAAGTAGAGAAATTAACCTAATTAGCTAAGTTTCATGCAATATGTAAACTACAAGCATGCAAAATACATAAAGCAATAAAGGGAGAGTACTCAAAACTAATAGTTTTCAACCTTCTCCAGCCATGAAACCAAACATAAGCTCTGATACCAATTGATGTGGACGGTTGTACACATGCGGATGAAGTTGCCCGGAAAGTTTGATTAAGTGGCGTAGCTCGTATTGGCTCTTTAATTACCCGAAATCCAGAGAACAAAAATAAACTAACCTAAGCTAATTTACTTAAGAATTCAAACCAAGTAAGAAAGAGCTGAAACATGCGAATTTAAGTAGGTAGAGCAATTAACCTAATTAAGCTAAGTTTCATGCAATATATAAATTACAAGCATGCAAAATACATAAAGCAATAAAGGGAGAGTACTCAAACTAATAGTTTTAAGATCTGAATACTTGTATTAATTATGGAGTTTCGGCTGCCTATTTACAGGCAAAGAGCAGCCGAAAATTCTACCTAAAAGAGTAGGAAAAGAATTAGAATTGGAAACCAATCAAGATATTGATTTCCTTTACAATACCAAAACCTGAAAGAAGTGGGTAATGGTAAAAGAAAAGGAAATTTTGGTCACCTTTAATCTTAGTGGCAGCCGATTTTACAAGCTAAAAACAAGAAGGAAAAGGAATAAAAATCCTACTTCAAAAAGGAGATCAAGAAGGGATCCTTTTTGGAAACTAATAAACTAAGGGCAAAATAGGGAACATGCACAAACCCTTATTTTCCCCCAAACCCTAACCCTTAATTTCCAACCCTAATGGACTAGGTCTGGCCGTGTGGGCTTCTTTGTTGGGCTGGCCGACTTTTGATGAGGTGGAATGGACTTCATGAATTGGGTCGGCCCAATTGTTGATGGCGCATGATGGAATGGTGTAGGGAGCTTCTGGAATCTTCTGGAATCTCCCGGAATCATTTTGGAATCAATATTTTCAAGATTCTTCAAAATTCTACAAAATATGAAATTCAAGATTTTCAAGAAAATCAAGAACTTCAAGAAATGTCTCTTTAAAGTCCAAGAACCTTCCGGCATCTTCAAGAACTTCAAGAAACAACCCTTTTCCTTATTGTGGAGAGTTTGGAGATGCACTGTCTTCAAGGATCCTTTTGAATAGAATGACTCTCACACTCTTCCCAGCATTCTTTTCAAGGGCTTTGCCTTCAGGTTGGCTTCGTTGATTCTGACTCATAATGTGTGTTGTTTTAGCCCTGGATGTCCTCATCAAGATGCGTTCTAAATCAAAGAATTTCAAGACAAGCAAGACTAACAAGGAAAAGAAAACACCTGATAAAGATTTGGTTGGGTTACTTCAACCTTCTCCAGCCATGAAACCAAACATAAGCTCTGATACCAATTGATGTGGACGGTTGTACACATGCGGATGAAGTTGCCCGGAAAGTTTGATTAAGTGGCGTAGCTCGTATTGGCTCTTTAATTACCCGAAATCCAGAGAACAAAAATAAACTAACCTAAGCTAATTTACTTAAGAATTCAAACCAAGTAAGAAAGAGCTGAAACATGCGAATTTAAGTAGGTAGAGCAATTAACCTAATTAAGCTAAGTTTCATGCAATATATAAATTACAAGCATGCAAAATACATAAAGCAATAAAGGGAGAGTACTCAAACTAATAGTTTTAAGATCTGAATACTTGTATTAATTATGGAGTTTCGGCTGCCTATTTACAGGCAAAGAGCAGCCGAAAATTCTACCTAAAAAGAGTAGGAAAAGAATTAGAATTGGAAACCAATCAAGAGATTGATTTCCTTTACAATACCAAAACCTGAAAGAAGTGGGTAATGGTAAAAGAAAAGGAAATTTTGGTCACCTTTAATCTTAGTGGCAGCCGATTTTACAAGCTAAAAACAAGAAGGAAAAGGAATAAAAATCCTACTTCAAAAAGGAGATCAAGAAGGGATCCTTTTTGGAAACTAATAAACTAAGGGCAAAATAGGGAACATGCACAAACCCTTATTTTCCCCCAAACCCTAACCCTTAATTTCCAACCCTAATGGACTAGGTCTGGCCGTGTGGGCTTCTTTGTTGGGCTGGCCGACTTTTGATGAGGTGGAATGGACTTCATGAATTGGGTCGGCCCAATTGTTGATGGCGCATGATGGAATGGTGTAGGGAGCTTCCAAAATCTTCTGGAACCTCCCTGAATCATTTCGGAATCAAGATTTTCAAGATTCTTCAAGATTCTGCAAAATATGAAATTCAAGATTTTTAATAAAAACCAAGAACTTCAAGAAATGTTTCTTTAAAGTCCAAGAACCTTCTGGCGTCTTCAAGAACTTCAAGAAGCAGCCTTCTCTTCATTGTGGATTGGGGAATTGCGCCTCTTCTTCAAGAATTGTAAGGAGAGTTGCAATTTGAACCTTTCCGGCTTTGTTCTCCAAGGCGTTGGCTTCTACTATCAATTGGGCATCCTGGCGGCAAGCTTTTACAAGGTTGTTGAGTGTCTCTTGAACCTTCTTTGCTCTGCTTCTGGTCATTGGCCCAATGATATCTACAAGTGGATCCCTTTGATATGGACTTGGATCTTGAAGCATTGTTGGGCCTCGGTGTAGAACTCGAACCTCCTTAGCTTCTCTGGAATCACTTGTCTGTGGACTTGTCGATGGACTTGGGATGCCCTCATCAGAGGTACATACAAAGGAACTTTCGTGGTTAAGCCCTCAAAGTTCAAGACATTAATGTAATGTGCACGATGACAAAATGCAAGTTATATTTCAGAGTATGCATTTAAGGTAGCACGAAAATAATTCAGTTTAGGTAAAGAAGCAGGGCAATTCAATTGAAAGAAGTAAGAACGACTAGCAGGTTTGAAACAAATTAGGAAAGTACTACTTAACCCAAGATGTGATTACCTTTCCAATTGGTAATCAAGAAACCAATTCCCACTAATCAACCAATTTCCAAATTTTAGTTCGGCCTTCTTTTCCCAATAGGTTTGTTCTTCAAAATTTGCACAAGGAACCTTCTTCACAAATTAGATGGTGGTGGGTCAAACAATTATTATCCCAAGTGCCCACAAGCAATCCACTCATGATCAGGTCACATAAAACTCCAAATACAAGACATGTATGCAAATTCTAAACTCATGGGATCAACTTAAATAATTAATTAATCAATCCAGACAAATAAATCTTGATTCCATTATCATCCAATTCATCAAATTAAAACCCCGACACGTCCGAAAACAGCACCATTATTTCAAGATTCACACGGATTTTGAACGAAAAAAATGGAATTCCAGATTTAGCAATTACTCAATTCAAATAGGAAAATAATTCCAATGCCCGAGGATTGACGAAACAAAGAAATCTCGGCCTAGAATCAATTTCGATTTTAAATTTGTTAAAACAGTACCGTCAAAATCGAAATTATTACTTGAAAAAAATTAATTTTCCAAGAAGGAGCGTTCTGATTCCAAGAATTTAAGACAAAGCAAGACTAACAAGGATTAGAAAACACTGATGATTTGGCCGAGTTACTTCAGCCGCCTCTTATCATGCAACCAGTCTTGGGTCTGATACCAATTGATGTGGACCGGAGTTCACGATGTGGAATACTTGCCAAGAAAAGTCTGGAAATTGAGAAGTTCTTAGAACTCCAGGAGAGTCCCGCTCAACTACCTAAAGTCGTGCCAATTCAGATTCGGATTCGAGGACGAATCCTTCCAAAGAGGGAGGGAATGATGCGAAAATCCAGAGTCAACATCAAAGTCAAGTCTATTGGGCCAAATTGAGATCCAAGCTCAAATTTTCCAAAATTAAATTAAATGGGTTAATGAGAATTAATTTGATTAAGCCCATTTAATTTAATTAAATCAAGGCCCAATTAATTCAAGGAGGATGGCCCAAATATTTAAGCAGCAAATAATTAATTTGATGCAAAATTGATTTGATCAATTAATTATTTACATGCATGGCCGAGAATGATCTCATTGAAAATTTGTTGATCGGATTAATAAAGTGATCCGTGCGGATTCAAATTGATTCGGTTTTATCATGTAAGGAATTTTATCCAATTAGGATTCGTATTTCTTTTACAATTTCGGCTATATTCAAATATAGTTGATGTGAACCCCTGAACTCCACGCCGTGGAAATCCAAGAACTCGATGCGGAAAGTGCCAAAGAAAGTCTGAATGCAAGACGTAGCTCTTAACTTCTAGAATCCTTACCCTTGGATTCAGCAGACTACTAACTTACAAAGTAAATTAAACACGCAATTCGAACCAAGTGGAGAATAATAGAATCAAAACAAAGCTTAGCAATAGACAGAGCAATTATCTGTTTGCCTATAGTTTCTATAGCTTTTAGCAATTAACAAACATGCAAATTACTTAAGCCCAAAATAAGGTGAGTGATTAAAGAAGTATAAAACTATAACTTAAATCATTTAATCAACTAAACAATTTCATTGTTGGCACCCCTATTTATAGGTATTGGGGTGTCCAAATTACAATAGGAAAAGAATAACTGAAAGCAGCAAAAGTGGAAACCAATCAGAATTGGATTTTCCTTACAAACCAAGTCCTAAATGAACAAGGACAATGGTGGATAAATTAAGTCACCTTTATGGAAAGGGGTGAACGAAATTCTAACCTAATTAGACTAGGAAAAGAATTAAAATTGGAAACCAATCAAGAGATTGATTTCTTACAAAGTCGAAACCTAAAGGAACTAGGTTTTGGTAGTTGCTGAATTCTTCTGCCACTTGGAATGGCATATGGACGAAATTGACAAATAAAATAGGTAGGAAAATAATATAAATCTTATCCAAAAAGGGAGATTAAGAAGGGATCCCTGTTTGGAAACTACCAAGCTAATCTAGTTGTAACAAACTTGTAACAACCTAACCAACTTGTAACAAACTTTGGGTAAAATTAGGTAACATGCACAAAACCTAATCCTTCCCCTACCTAAGCTTCCAAGTGGTGTGTGGGCTGCTTCTTGTGGGCTTGGCTGGCCGAAATTGTGAGATGGACTTCAAGGTGGGTTTCGGCCCAAATAAGATGGCCCATGGTGGAGATGATGTAGGGAGGTTCTGGAATCTTCTGGAATCTCCCGGAATCATTTCGGAATGTCAAAAATCAAGAACTTCAAGATTTTCAAGATTCTTCAAGATTCAGTAAACCGCGAAATTCAAGAGTTTCAAGAAAATCAAAAACTTCAAGATTTGTCACTTTAAAGTCCAAGAACCTTCCGGTTTCTTCAAGAACTTCAAGGAACGACCCTTTCTTCATTATGGAGAGTTTGGAGATGCCTTTCCTTCAAGGATCTTTGAATAGCATGACTCTTCTACTTCTCCTGGCATTCTTCTCAAGGGTTTTGCCTTCTGGTTGGCTTTGTGGATTCTGACTCATAACTTGTGTTATTTTTAGCCTTGGATATCCTTATCATTCCCTTTCAGTTAGAAAGGATTCGTCCTCGAATCCAAGTTGCTACAAAAATAAACATAACAAGTCAGTAACATTAACACAGGACGTAGATCATACTTACCAGGCAAATAAGTGTGTATGCTATGCCCCTCAATTGCACAACCACTGTGAGTGTTGATGTGGGGAATTCGTAGCCCCCTGCACTTTTGTAGAATCAATTTCAAGGGCACTGCTATCATTCTTGATTCTTCAAGAACCTCTCAAGAACCTTTTAGACGCTTGCAAGAAACTATCGGGAAGCATCTAAAACCTCATGAACTTATCCATACTCCTCAAGAATAATTGCTTATCAACAAAAAAACTCAAAGATTAGTTGCAGGTAGATATAGTTAGATTACCCAAACTATATACTCAACACATAGCTTAAAGGAATTATGCACGTGAGCTATAAGACTATCACAATTGCATAATTATTGTAACCAGCAGAAATTGCCTGTATAACTGATGTGACTACCAATTAATAATTATAGAGACAATTTCTGAGAAAGATATCTTAGGCAAATAGTGAACTACAAAAGCATGCAGTTTTTAAACCAAAAGATGTACCCCGTCAAGCTATGCACATGTTTAAGATTAACAATACTCAAGATGTTGTAAAATCCCTAACATGATGATACCCTATAAAAGGAGAATCAATGTAAAAGTAAAAGTGTACCTTTGCAAAGCAAGTGCTAAAAGATAACTTACACTGTGACTTACACTTCGATTCTCAGGCCAAGGAAGAAGGAACAACAACGGCACCAAATCTCCCTATAGGGGTCAATTTGCACAAAGTTATACCCTTATAATGCCATTTGCAAGGGTCTCGTAGAACGTAACCCTAGTAAAGAGTCACGTGCAACCAAGGCACCAAATCTCCCTGGTGGGATCAATTTGCTCAAGGTAGCCTGATTCTCAAAGTAATGGCAGCCATGAGCTGCGCATTCGTAATTGGGGGCGCTTCTCCTCCTGACATACCTAGTAACCAAGAAAGATTCCTGTTAAGAACAAGTAAAAGTGAGCAGTGTAACCTTACTCCCTTGTCCCCCTAGTATGGCCCCTCTAACAACTACACACAACACTGTGTATCGCTCTTAGGGATGGCAACCCTTATGTGCTGTATCACTCAGCCTTTTACCTCAGTGCTATATACTCAATTAAGGTCACAAAATCCTGGGCAAAGGTAACAAGCAAACAGTCAATCACACAAAGAACAAAACTATATAGGAAAGTGGCAAAAATCTTTCGGAAAAAAGAACTTGGTTCGATTTTCAGTTTGAAAAACACCTTTCGAAAAAGAAATTTTGATAATATAGCTCAAATAAGAAGCACACTGATAAGGAACTTTCGGGGAGAAGCCCTCAAAGTTCAGAGATAATGACAGTGTACGAAGACAAAATTCAAGCTATAATTCAGAGTAATCGTTCAGGTAGCACGAAAAGATAGTAAGCTTAAGAAGCAAGCAATTCAATTGAAGAAACAAGAATAATCAGCAGGTTTGAAACAAATCAGGAAAGAGCTAACTAACCCAAGAAGTGATCACTCTACCTGTCGGGTAATCAAGAAACCAATTCCAACCAATTATTCAAGTGTTCGAAAAAAAAAATTTAACCCCTGTGGCGGAAAAATTCCCCTGATGTCACTGTGGTGCTGTGGAGAGTAGTGGTGAAAACAAACACTATCAACTTTGCAAGCACAATGACAGAGAAGAAGATTCCTAATAAAGAAAAGAAACCTCTTTGGCTTTGGAGCGTACTGCTATGGGGAGTAGTGTCGATGAACGAACACTATCAACTTTGTAAGCACACTTTAAACCGTGGAGAAATCAATCCTTGAAACAATTGCCACAAAGATACCAAAAATTGCAATTTTATCACCTCCCAAACCAAATATGCGATTTTATAACTTTAGGCAGCACAATGATACCATTCCAAAAATTGAATATATTTTCAAGAATTCAAAACAAAAGTATCAAGATACGTGCATATATATCACAAATTGCAACAACAAGGTGAGTGGCTTAACATCAACCGCCAAAGTTCACCAAATTCAATACAATTTGCAAATAAGGAGACGTGAGTAAAACAATCCAAATTAAAGAGCAATTTTAGCAACAAAAAGTGTCAGTTATCCTTTAATTGTTACCAAAAAAAGAATTAATTGGATTCACAAAGGCAATTGCAAAAACAGTACCAAAAGTGAGCAAAAGAGCCCTAGCTTTAAAACCCTAAAAACTGATTTTCCCCAAATTTAAGAAATTCAAATTTTAAACCTTTATTTTCGAAATTCCTCTCTTTTTCAATCCCACAATTTCGATTTTAACAGCAAAGCAAGAGGATCAAAATCGAAAATTTATTTAAAATTTTTTCTCAAAAAGGAGCCTTTTTTCCACAAAATCAGTAATTAAAGTAGAATAAGGGAACAGAAAACACCTGATGAGTTGATTGTGTTACTTCAATCTCCTCCTGTCGAGCAAACAGCCTTGGCTCTGATACCAATTGATGTGAACCCCTGAACTCCACGCCGTGGAAATCCAAGAACTCGATGCGGAGAGTGCCAAGGAAGGTCTGAATGCAAGATGCAGCTCTTAACTTCTAGAATCCTTACCCTTGGATTCGGCAGACTACTAACTTACAAAGTAAATTAAATACGCAATTCGAACCAAGTGGAGAATAATAGAATCAAAATAAAGCTTAGCAATAGAAAGAGCAATTATCTATTAGCCTATAGTTTCTGTAGCTTTTAGCAATTAACAAACATGCAAATTCCATAAGCCCAAAATAAGGTGAGTGATTAAAGAAGTATAAAACTATAACTTAAATCATTTAATCAACTAAAGAAATTCGTGGTTGGCACCCCTATTTATAGGTATGGGGGTGTCCAAATTACAACAGGAAAAGAATAACTGAAAGCAGCAAAAGGGGAAACCAATCAGAATTGGATTTTCCTTACAAACCAAGTCCTAAATGAGCAAGGACAATGGTGGATGAATTAACTCACCTTTATGGAAAGGGGTGAACAAAATTCTAACCTAATTAGACTAGGAAAAAAATTAAAATTGGAAACCAATCAAGAGATTGATTTCTTACAAAGATGAAGCCTAAAGGAACTAGGATTGGATGAAAAAGGAAATTCAGCTGCCAAGGGGGAATGAGGTGACCGAATTTTACACTTAAAAATAAGGAAATAAGAAGTAGAAACAAATCACAAAAAGGTTCCAAGAAGGTAAACCTTTTTGGTAACTACTATCCTTGTAAGCCTAGTTGTAACAAACTTGTAACAACCTAACAAACTAGTAACAAACTTTGAGTATAATTAGGTAACATGCACAAAGCCTAATCTTTTTCTAACTAAGCTTCCAAGTGGCGTGTGGGCTGTTCCTTATGGGCTCGGTCTGGCCGAAAATTGAAGGGAATGGACTCCATGGTGAGTTCTGTCCATTTTGAGATGGCGCATGGTGCTGATAGTGTAGGGAGCTTCTGGAATCTTCTAGAAACTCCCAGAATCATTTTGGAATGTCAAAAATCAAGATTCTTCAAGATTTAGTAAACCGCAAAATTTAAGATTTTCAAGAAAATCAAGAACTTCAAGATTTGTCTCTTTAAAGTCCAAGAACCTTCCGGTTTCTTCAAGAACTTCCAGAAACGACCCTTTCTTCATTGTGGAGAGTTTGGAGATGCCTTTCCTTCAAGGATCTTTGAATAGCATGACTCTTCTACTTCTCCTGGCATTCTTCTCAAGGCTTTGCCTTCTGGTTGGCTTTGTGGATTCTGACTCATAACTTGTGTTATTTTTAGCCTTGGATATGCTTATCAATAGTGCAACCAAAATTCTTTTCCTACACCAATCCTAGTTCATTTAGGATTTGGTTCTTGTAAGGGACCAATCTCTTGATTGAGTTCTAATTTTAATTGTTTTCTACTTCTTTTCTATTGAGAATTTGGTCACCCTATAACTATAAATAGGGGTCCAATTCTCCATTATTTGACAGTTGATTTAAGTTGAAGAAAGCATTAGTTTATACTCTTAAATCACTCTCCTTTATTGAGCTTTCGTAATTTGCATGTTCTGTGAATTGCCATAAATTTAGAAACTATAAGCTATTAGCTAATTGCTCTGCCTAATTGCATGCTTTGTTTTGACTCTTTATATTTTTGATCTTGGTTCGATTTGTGTGTTTAAAATTAGTTCAGGTTAATTTTAGTAAACTACCGAATCCGAGTTAGGGATTCTAGAGGTTAAGAGCTGCTTCTCGCAATTTTCAGACTTTCCTTGGCAAATATTCCGCATCGAGTACCCCGTTCCACATCAATTGGATGGGCTTAATCAAATTAGTTCTCTTTAACCCATTTTATTTAATTTTGGCAAATTTGAGCTTGGATCTCCAGTTGACCGTTATAGACTTGACTTTGATGCTAACTCTAGATTTTCGCATCACAAGGAGTAGGAATATGAAACATGCACAAATCCTTATCCCTCACCCTACCCTAAAACCCTTAGTTCCAAACCCTACCATTATGCAAATTGGGCTGTCCTTGGCGGGTTGTTGGGCTGGCCGAACTTGGAGTTGTGGACTTCAAGGGAGGTTCGACCCAATGATGATGGCGCAAGAGTGGCTGATGTAAGGAGGTTCAGGAATCTCCCGGAATCATTTTGGAACGTCAAAAATCAAGAATTTCAAGATTCTTCAAGATTCAGTAAACTGCGAAATTCAAGATTTTCATGAAAATCAAGAACTTCAAGCAATGCCTTTTCCTTCAGCTAGATTGATTAGTAGGCGTCATTTCCTCTGTAATGGAGAGTAAAGTGACACTTTTAACCTTCCTTCTATTCTCTTCAAGGGCGTTTGTGTCCGTAATGAGCTGGGCTTCTGAAGTACACCTTCGGACATGGTTTTCAAGATTTTCTCTAACTTACAAAGTAAATTAAACATGCAATTCGAACCAAGCGGAAAATAATAGAATCGAAACAAAGCTTAGCAATAGACAGAGCATTTATATATTAGCCTATAGTTCCTGTAGCTTTTAGCAATTAACAAACATACAAATTACATAAGCCCAAAATAAGGTGAGTGATTAAAGAAGTATAAAACTATAACTTAAATCATTAAATCAACTGAATAAGAAGGTGAATTCGGCTGCCCTATATATAGAGGAGGGGTGGCTGAATTTTAGTCCTAAAATAACTAGGAAAAGGAAGTGAAATTGGAAACCAATCAAGAGATTGGTTTCTAACAAGAACCAAATCCTAAAGGAACTAGGATTGGATGAAATAGGCAATTTCGGTTGGAGAGTAGGTCTTTTGGCTGAAAATACAAGTAAAGAAAAAGAAATAAAGAAGTAGAAACAAATCACAAAAAGGTTTCAAGAAGGTAAACCTTTTTGGTAACTACTATCCTAGTAAGCCTAGTTGTAACAAACTTGTAACAACCTAACAAACTAGTAACAAACTTTGAGTAGAATTAGGCAACATGCACAAAACCTAATCCTTCTCTAACCTAAGCTTCCAAGTGTCGTGTGGGCTGCTCCTTGTGGGCTTGGTCTAGCCGAAATTAATGTGATGGACTCCAAGGTGGGTTTCGGCCCAAATAAGATGGCGCATGGTGGTAATGATGTATGGAGGTTCTGGAATCTTCTGGAATCTCCCGAAATCATTTCAGAACGTCAAAAATCAAGAATTTCAAGATTCTTCAAGATTCAGTAAACCATGAAATTCAAGATTTTCAAGAAAATCAAGAACTTCAAGAAATGCTCTTTCCTTCAGCTGGATTGATTAGTATGCACCATTTCCTCTGTAACGGGGAGTAAAGTGATACTTTTAACCTTCCTTCTATTCTCTTCAAGGGGGTTTGTGTCTGTAACAAGTTGGACTTCTGAAGTACACCTTCGGACAAGGTTTTCAAGATCTGCTCTGAGCTTCCTTGCCCTCCTTCGGGTCATAGGCCCATCTATGTTAAAGAACAGATCTCTTTGATAGAGACTTGGGTCCTAGAGCATTAGCGGGTGATGTGAACCCCTGAACTCCACGCCAGGAAATCCAAGAACTCGATGCGAAAAGTGCCAAGGAAAGTTTGTTTGCAAGACGGCGCTCTTAATTTCTAGAATAGTTATCCTTGGATTTAGTAGACTACTAATTTAACTAAGTAAATTAAACACGCAATTCGAACCAATGGAGAATAATAGAATCAAAACAAAGCTTAGCTATAGCAGAGCAATTATCTATTAGCCTATAGTTCCTGTACTTTGTAGTAATTACCAAAGCATGCATATTACTTAAGCCCAAAATAAAGTGAGTGATTAAAGAAGTGTAAAAACTATAACTTAAATCATTTAATCAACTGATGAAGTATGGAAATCGGCTGCTCTATTTATAGGGAAGGGTGGCCGAAATTCCTAGCCTAAAACAACTGGGATTAAGTAATGAAATTGGAAACCAATCAAGAGATTGGTTTCTTACAAGAACCAAATCCTAAAGGAACTAGGATTGATTAAAAAGGAATTTTTGGCTGCAAGGGTTATGAGCTGGCCAAAATTACAAGCAAGAAAAAGGAAATAAAAGAAGTAAAAACAAATCACAAAAAGGTTTCAAGAGGTAAACCTTTTTGGAAACTACTTATCCTAGTAAGCCTAGTTGTAACAAACTTGTAACAACCTAACAAACTAGTAACAAACTTTGGGTAGAATTAGGTAACATGCACAAAACCTAATCCTTCCCCAACCTAGGATTCCAAGTGGCGTGCGGGCTGCTCCTTGTTGGCTAGGCTGGCCGAAATGGTGAGATGAACTCCAAGGTGGGTTTCGGCCCATTTGAGCTGGTGCATGGTGGTGATGATGTAGGGAGGTTCTGGAATCTTCTGAAATATCCCAGAATCATTTCGGAACGTCAAAAATCAAGAATTTCAAGATTCATCAAGATTCAATAAACCGCAAAACTTAAGATTTTCAAAAAAATTAAGAACTTCAAGATTTGTCTATTTAAAGTCCAAGAACCTTCTGGTTTCTTCAAGAACTTCAAGAAATGACCTTTTCTTCATTGTAGAGAGTTTGGAGATGCCCTTCTGATGAGGGCATCCCCAACCCTACGCCAAGTCAGTATGCAAAGGATCCCAATTTGAGTAATGAAGGTTTGGAAAGTGCAGCAGAGGTTCATGTGCTCCATAGAGGCCCGCCAATGCTCAAGGACCCAAGTCCATATCAGAGAGATCTGTTCGTTGACATAGTTGGGCCTATGACCCGAAGAAGGACAAGGAAGCTCAGATCAGATCTTGAAAACCTTGTTCAAAGGAGTGCTACAGAAGACCAGCTCGTTACGGACACCAACGCCCTTGAAGAGAATAGAAGGAAGGTTAAAAGTGTCACTTTACTCTCCATCACAGGGGAAATGGCGCCCACTAATCAATCCAGCTGAAGGAAAGGGCATTTCTTGAAGTTCTTGATTTTTCTTAAAAATCTTGAATTTCGCAGTTTACTGAATCTTGAAAATCTTGAAGAATCTTGAAATTCTTAATTTTTGATGTTCCGAAATGATTTTGGGAGATTCGAGAACCTCCATACATCATTACCACTATGCGCCATCTTATTTGGGCTGAAACCCACCTTGGAGTCCATCACATTAATTTCGGCCAGACCAAGCCCACAGGGAGCAGCCCACACGCCACTTGGAAGCTTAGGTGATGTGGACGGTTGTACACATGCGGATAATGTTGCCAAGGACCTTGTGATTAAGTGACAAGCTCTAAAAACCTTTAACTTACGTTCAAATTGATAAAACAAGGGATAAACTATCCTGACCAGTTTGTTTAAGAATTCGAACCAAGTGCAAGAAAAGAGGTGTGAAACATGCGAACAATTAGGTTGAGCACGAACCTAAAAGGCTAAGTTTCATGCAATTATGTAAACTACAACATGCAAATACATAAAGCAATAAAATGAGGTATCTCAAACACTAAGTTTTTGATCTGAAATACTCTAAATTTTATTGAAGTTTCGGCCCCTTTAAATAGGAGTAAGGATGGCCGAAAATCAGTAGAAAAAGAAAAGGAAAAGAATTGGACATTAACCAAGAGGTTAATTTCCTTTACAATACCAACTCCTGAAAGAAGTAGGAGAATGGTAAGAAAAAGAAAAGGTAATTTCGAAAATTACAACTCCTAAATCAAGAAGGAAAGCTAATTAGAAAACAAGTAGGAAAAGAATGATAATCCTACTCCCAAAAAGAATAAGGAAAACCCTTTTTGGAAATTAACTAAAAGACTAAAAAAAGACTTAATTAAAATTCTGAAAAACTAATTCCCTAAAACCCTAAACCGTGTGGCTTTTTCCTTGGGTTGGCCGTGTGGGCTTCTCTCCTTGGATTGGGCCGTGCGACTTCATGTCTCCACTTGGGCTGGCCGAAAACTTGTGGGCTGGTCCATGAGTTTTTGGGTCGGCCCAAATTGTAGGGAATTTTATTATTTGGTTTCTTTAAGTCTAAGAACCTCCCGGCTTCTTCAAGACTTCAAGAAACAGCCTTCTTCTTGATTAAAATGTGATGATTTGCGCCTCTCCTTCCAAGATAGTTAGAAGAGTTGCAAATTGCACATTTCCTCCATTTTGCTCCAAGGCGTGGGCTTCTACAATCAGCTGGGCATCTTGATGGCAAGCTTGAACAAGGTTATTGAGAGCTTCTCGCACCTTTTTCGCTCTGCTTCTGGTCATGGGCCCAGTGATGTCTACAAGTGGATCCCTCTGATATGGGCTTGGATCCTGAAGCATTGTCGGGCCTCGATGTAGAACTCGAACCTCCTCCTCAGCTTCTCCGGAATCACTTGTAGTTTGACTTGTTGCATGTTGTTGACTTTGGATGCCCTCATCATTAGGTTAGAGAAGGATTAGGTTTTGTGCCTGTTGCCTAATTCTACTCAAAGTTTGTTACTAGTTTGTTAGGTAGTTACAAGTTTGTTACAACAAGGCTTACTAGGATAGTAGTTACGAAAAAGGTTTACCTTCTTGAAACCTTTTTCTGATCTGTTTCTACTTCTTTATTTCCTTTTTCTTATTTAGAATCCTAGTTCCTTTAGGATTTGGTTCTTGTAAGAAACCAATCTCTTGATTGGTTTCTAACCGAATTCTCTTTATTTTAAGTTGATTAAATGATATAAGTTATAGTTTTATACTTCTTTAATCACTCACTTTATTTTGGGCTTATGTAATTTGCATGTTTGTTAATTGCTAAAAGCTACAGAAACTATAGGCTAATAGATAATTGCTCTGTCTATTGCTAAGCTTTATTTCGATTCTAGTTTTCTCCACTTGGTTCGAATTGCGTGTTTAATTTATTTTGTAAGTTAGTAGTATGCCGAATCCAAGGGTAAGGATTCTAGAAGTTAAGAGATGCGTCTTGCATTCAGACTTTTCTTGGCACTTTCCGCATCGAGTTCTTGGTTTCCACGGCGTTGGGGATCAGGGGTTCACATCACTTCCCTTCAAGGATCTTTGAATAGCATGACTCTTCTACTTCTCCTAGCATTCTTCACAAGGGCTTTGCCTTCCGGTTGGCTTTGTGGATTTTGACTCATAATTTGTGTTTTTTTTAGCCTGTGATATCCTCATCATTGCCCCGTTGGCAAACCTAGTAGCTGTTGGCAACTGCGTCATGTGTCGCCTTCATATCAAAGAACCATGGGTGACCCGGGAGAATGTGGCACACCTCCATAGGGAGCACATCACAAGTAACTTCTCCTTCAAACTTCCCAATAGCATATGGCACTCTGACCTGCTTGTTGACTCGGTACCCTTCTGAGTTGTCGAGCCATTGGAGCCGGTACGGATGCGGATGGTTGACGTTGGGGAGATTCAGCTTCTCGACCATGTATACACTGGCCACATTTGTGCAACTTCCCCCATCAACTATAGAACAATAACTCTACCATTTACCTTAGCACGAGAATGGAAGATTTTGGTTCGTTAACTTGAGTCCTGGACGACGGATGTAGTCAAAGAGCAGGCAACTATGGAAAAGAGAGTGTCACCGTCAGGTTGGTGAATGTCCTGCTCTGTATCGGACTTACCCTCGTCAGTTAAATCCGCGAAGGGATTAACAGGTTCTTCTTCATCCTCCTCAGAGATGTAGTTGCTATCATGCCCAAGTAGAACTCTTCTGATGTCAGGGCAATCGCGCATCATATGTCCACGCCTGGAACACCTGTGACAAGTGATGTCGTGGATTGGCTTTCTGGGAGTGAACGGCGTTTTAACTGCGGATGAAGATGAGGTGGATGGTGCTGCTTGGATAGCTTTGCGTTCAGCGTTGAATGGCTTCTTGGCGGGTGGAGAGTACACCGGATTCTTCCTCCAGGTGGCTGGGGCGCTTGATGGCATCCTAACCGGTTGGGCAGTTTTCATGTATTCCTCCATTACCCTGGCTTTGTGTAGCATGTCTGTTAGGCTAGTGGCATTCTGCAATTCCACTGCTAATGCTATCCCTCTGTTAAGGCCGGTTAGAAAGCAAGCCATACTGGCAGCATTGTCCTCATAGACATTGGCACTGATTTTGGCCATCTCTAACTTCTTGTAATATTCATCTACAGTCAAAGAGCCTTGTACAAGTGTATGTAATTTCTTATACAATTCTCTAAAATAATACGCAGGAAAGAAAGCTTACGCATTGCTGTAGTCAAATCAAACCATGTTAGAGGTGGAGCTTGAGCTCTCATAGGCCGAGTGTTGCGCCTTTGGTCCAACTCTTGATTCCACCAAACAAGTGCATATTCGGTGAAATTGACCACCACGAGTGGAGCCTTTTTGTGCTCGGGAATCAAGTGAAGCTCGAAAATTCTCTCCATTTTGATCTCCTAGCCTAAGTATTCCTCAGGATTGGTACCGCTTGCAAAGGATAACACCGTTGTTTTTAACTGACTTAGACCGTCATAAGGGTTGTCGTTGGCTCCAGGGTTGGGGTGAGAGATGTGGTTCTCCTCCTCCTCTTCATGCCTGGCATCTTGGGCAGCCTTAATGATGAGGATATCCAGGGCTAAAACAACACACATTATGAGTCAGAATCTACGAAGCCAACCTGAAGGCAAAATGCCTTGGAGCAAAAAGAAGGAAAGGGTCAACTTGCAACTCTTCTAACCATCTTTAAGAAGAGGCGCAAATCACCAAGTCCTAATGAAGAAGAAGGCTGTTTCTTGAAGTTCTTGAAGACACTGGAAGGTTCTTGGACGTGAAAGAGACATTTCTTGAAGTTCTTGATTTTCTTGAAAATCTTGAATTTCATATTTTGCAGAATCTTGAAGAATCTTGAAAATCTTGAAAAATCTTGATTCCGAAATGATTCCGGGAGGTTCTAGAAGATTCCGGAAGCTCCCTACACCATTCCATAATGCAACGCCAACATTGGGCCGACCCAAATTCATGGAGTCCATTCCACACCAATTCAGATCGGCCAAGCCCAAGGAAAAGCCCACACGGCCAACTCAATTAATTAGGGTTACAACTTAATTAATTAGGGTTGAAAGTTAAAGGTTAAGGGTTTTGGGAAAAATAAGGATTTGTGCATGTTTCCTTATTTTGCCCTTAGTTTAATTAGTTTCCAAAAAGGGTTCCTTCTTGATCTCCTTTTGGGAGTAGGATTTTTATTCTTTCCTTATTGTTTTAAGTGTAAAATTCGGCTGCCTCTTAACAACAAGGGGGTGAACGAAATTTACTTACCTTTTCTACCATTACCCACTTCTTTCCGGGTTTGGTATTGTAAAAGAAATTAACCTCTTGGTTAATTTCTAATTCTAATTCTTTTCCTTATTATTTTCTTTCTTATTTTCGGCCATCCCTACCTCTATAAATAGGGCAGCCATGCATAATAAAATTTAGAGTATTTCAGATCATAAACTTAGTGTTTGAGATACCTCCTTTTATTGCTTTATGTATTTGCATGTTGTAGTTTACATAATTGCATGAAACTTAGCCTTTTAGGTTCTTGCTCAACCTAATTGTTCGCATGTTTCACACCTCTTTTCTTGCACTTGGTTCGAATTCTTAAACAAACTGGTCAGGATAGTTTATCCCTTGTTTTATCAATTTGAACATAAGTTAAAGGTTTTTAGAGCTTGTCACTTAATCACAAGGTCCTTGGCAACATTATCCGCATGTGTACAACCGTCCACATCAATTGGACTTGAAGTCTTGAAGAAGCCGGGAGGTTCTTGGACTTAAAGAAACCAAATAATAAAATTCCCTACAATTTGGGCCGACCCAAAAACTCATGGACCAGCCCACAAGTTTTCGGCCAGCCCAAGTGGAGACATGAAGCCGCACGGCCCAATCCAAGGAGAGAAGCCCACACGGCCAACCCAAGGAAAAAGCCACACGGTTTAGGGTTTTAGGGAATTAGTTTTTCAGAATTTTAATTAAGTCTTTTTTAGTCTTTTAGTTAATTTCCAAAAAGGGTTTTCCTTATTCTTTTTGGGGGTAGGATTATCATTCTTTTCCTACTTGTTTTCTAATTAGCTTTCCTTCTTGATTTAGGAGTTGTAATTTTCGAAATTACCTTTTCTTTTTCTTACCATTCTTCTACTTCTTTCAGGAGTTGGTATTGTAAAGGAAATTAACCTCTTGGTTAATTTCCAATTCTTTTCCTTTTCTTTTTCTACTGATTTTCGGCCATCCTTACTCCTATTTAAAGGGGCCGAAACTTCAATAAAATTTAGAGTATTTCAGATCATAAACTTAGTGTTTGAGATACCTCCTTTTATTGCTTTATGTATTTGCATGTTGTAGTTTACATAATTGCATGAAACTTAGCCTTTTAGGTTCTTGCTCAACCTAATTGCTCTGATACCAATTTATGTGGACGGTTGTACACATGCGGATAATGTTGCCAAGGACCTTGTGATTAAGTGACAAGCTCTAAAAACCTTTAACTTACGTTCAAATTGATAAAACAAGGGATAAACTATCCTGACCAGTTTGTTTAAGAATTCGAACCAAGTGCAAGAAAAGAGGTGTGAAACATGCGAACAATTAGGTTGAGCAAGAACCTAAAAGGCTAAGTTTCATGCAATTATGTAAACTACAACATGCAAATACATAAAGCAATAAAATGAGGTATCTCAAACACTAAGTTTATGATCTGAAATACTCTAAATTTTATTATGCATGGCTGCCCTATTTATAGAGGTAGGGATGGCCGAAAATAAGAAAGAAAATAATAAGGAAAAGAATTAGAATTAGAAATTAACCAAGAGGTTAATTTCTTTTACAATACCAAACCCGGAAAGAAGTGGGTAATGGTAGAAAAGGTAAGTAAATTTCGTTCACCCCCTTGTTGTTAAGAGGCAGCCGAATTTTACACTTAAAACAATAAGGAAAGAATAAAAATCCTACTCCCAAAAAGGAGATCAAGAAGGAACCCTTTTTGGAAACTAATTAAACTAAGGCAAAATAAGGAAACATGCACAAATCCTTATTTTTCCCAAACCCTTAACCTTTAACTTTCAACCCTAATTAATTAAGTTGTAACCCTAATTAATTGAGATGGCCGTGTGGGCTTTTCCTTGGGCTTGGCCGATCTGAATTGGTGTGGAATGGACTCCATGAATTTGGGTCGGCCCAATGTTGGCGTTGCATTATGGAATGGTGTAGGGAGCTTCCGGAATCTTCTGGAACCTCCCGGAATCATTTCGGAATCAAGATTTTTCAAGATTTTCAAGATTCTTCAAGATTCTGCAAAATATGAAATTCAAGATTTTCAAGAAAATCAAGAACTTCAAGAAATGTCTCTTTCACGTCCAAGAACCTTCCAGTGTCTTCAAGAACTTCAAGAAACAGCCTTCTTCTTCATTAGGACTTGGTGATTTGCGCCTCTTCTTAAAGATGGTTAGAAGAGTTGCAAGTTGACCCTTTCCTTCTTTTTGCTCCAAGGCATTTTGCCTTCAGGTTGGCTTCGTATATTCTGACTCATAATGTGTGTTGTTTTAGCCCTGGATATCCTCATCACTTAATATCTGCGACCTCACCTCTGAGGTTTGCAAATTGCACAGAGAGTTTCGCAATTGCAGCCAGAAGTTGCTCGTTCCCTACGGGTCCTAAACTACCTCCTGACATCGTAAGTACCCAAAAATATTCCTGCTAAGAACAAGGAAAAATGAGTAGAGTAACCTTACTCCCTTGTCCCCCAAGTGATGCCCTCCTAATGATGTGGACCAAGGTACACATGCGGATGAATTGCCAAGGAAAGTCTGATTACGTGGCGTAGCTCGTATGAACTCTTAACTTACCCAAAAATCCAGTTTACAAAAATAAACCAACCTAAGCTAATTTACTCAAGGGATTCGAACCAAGTAAGAAAAGAGGTGAAACATGCGAATTTAATTAGGTAGAGCAAAGAACATAATTAAGCTAAGTTTCATGCAATATATAAATCACAAGCATGCAAAATACATAAAGCAATAAAGAGAGAGTACTCAAACTAATAGTTTTAAGATCTGAATACTTGTTTTTTAATTATACTGTTCGGATGCCCTATTTATAGAGTAGGGAAGCCGGAAAAAAAAAAAGTAGGAAAGAATTGGAATTGGAAACCAATCAAGAGATTGATTTCCTTTACAATACCAAAACCTGAAAGAAGTGGGTAATGGTAAAAGAAAAAGGAAATTCGGTCACCCTTAAGATAAGGCAGCTGAAATTACAAGTAAAAACAAGAAAGAAAAGGAATTGAAAATCCTACTCCAAAAAAGAGATCAAGAAGGGATCCTTTTTGGAAACTAATAAACTAAGGGCAAAATAGGGAACATGCACAAACCCTTATTTTCCCCCAAACCCTAAACCTTTGTGCGAAATCTTGGATGAAGTTTCGGTTGGGATTCTTTGATGGGCTTGGCCGAACTTGGTGAGGTAAATTGGACTCCAGGGTGGTTCGGCCCACTTGTTGATGGCGCATTGTGGAATGGTGTATGTAGCTTCCAGAATCTTCTGGAATCTCCCGGAATCATTTCGGAATCAAGATTTTCAAGAATTTCAAGATTCTTCAAGATTCTGCAAAATATGAAATTCAAGATTTTCAAGAAAATCAAGAACTTCAAGAAACGTCTCTTTAAAGTCCAAGAACCTTCCGGCGTCTTCAAGAACTTCAAGAAACAGCCTTCTCTTCATTGTGGAATGGGGAATTGCGCCTCTTCTTCAAGAATTGTAAGGAGAGTTGCAATTTGAACCTTTCCGGCTTTGTTCTCCAAGGCGTTGGCTTCTACTATCAATTGAGCATCATGTCGGCAAGCTTGTACAAGGTTGTTGAGAGTCTCTTGAACCTTCTTTGCTCTGCTTCTTGTCAGTGGCCCAATGATATCTACAAGTGGATCCCTTTGATATGAACTTGGATCCTGAAACATTGTTGGGCCTCGGTGTAGAACCCGAACCTCCTCAGCTTCTCTGGACTCACTTGTCTGTGGACTTGTCGATGGACTTGGGATGCCCTCATCATCCCCTCCCGGTTGAAAAGGATTTGACCTCAAATCTTCATCCTGTTCATAAGCAAATGGAGAGAAGTCAGCAACATTAAATGAAGTACTAACACTATACTCACCTGGCAAATCAAGCTTGTAAGCCATAGGCCCCATCTTGGACACAATTTGAAAAGGCCCATCACCCCGGGGATGGAGTTTCGTCCTCCTCGCAGTAGGGAATCATTCCTTCCTCATGTGAACCCAAACCCAGTCTCCTGGTTCAAAGCTCACAGCCTTGCGCCGTTGGTTGGCATGGGCGGCGGCTCTAGCGTAGTTTTTCTCAAGGTTTGCCCGAACCTTGGCCTGCTAACGGTGTCAACCTTCTGGGCGCCGTCTAGATTAATCTGTTTCTTTAGCGGCAAAGGGATTAGATCCATAACCGTCAAAGGAGTGAAGCCGTAGGCAACTTCGAATAGACAGAACCCTGTTGAGGAGTGCTTAGTGCGGTTGTAGGCAAACTCTGAAACCGGTAAGATTTCTTCCCAACGTTTGAGATTCTTCTGTATTAAAGCCCAAAGTAGATTGCCAATGGTGCGGTTGGTGACTTCCGTCTGACCATCCGTCTGGGGATGACTTGTAGTCGAAAACAGTAGTTTTGTGCTGAGGCGTGACCACAAAGTCTTCCAAAAGTAACTCAGAAATTTGACGTCACGATCCGAAACAATAGTGCACGGAATACCATGAAGCCGAACTATCCCCTGAAAGAACAAGTCCGCAACATGTTTGGCATCATCTAATTTCCTGCAAGGAATAAAGTGAGCCATTTTAGAAAAATGATCGACTACGACAAATAAGGAGTCATTACCTCTTTGCGTCCTCGGAAGACCTAGAATAAAATCCATAGAAATGTTAGTCCAAGGTAAAGTAGGTATAGGTAAAGGCGTGTAAAGTCCATGAGGCTTAGATGTAGATTTATCTTTTAAACAATTAATGCAACGAGTGCCAATAAAAATGTTCCTGTAACACATCAAGTGTCTTATGTACACCAAAATGACCCATAAGTCCCCGATTGTGAGCGTCACGAACCAGTAATTCCCTAGTAGAACTATGAGGGATGCATAACCTATGTTCCCTAAACAAGAAACCATCGTGTCTATAGTACTTATGGAATGCACCAGATTCACATGCATTATATAAAGTAGCAAAGTCAATATCAGAAGTACACAAATCCTTTAGATATGCAAATCCTAGCAAAGAATGATCTAAAATAGCCAGAATTTCATACCTGCGAGATAGAGCGTCAGCAGCCAAATTATCTTTCCCTTTCTTATATTTAATAATGTAAGGAAAAGTTTCAATAAAATTAACCCATTTAGCATGACGTCTATTTAACTTAGTCTGTCCCTTGAAGTGTTTAAGGGACTCGTGATCACTATGAACAACAAATTCCTTAGCCATTAAATAATGTGACCAAGTCTCGAAAGCACGGATCACTGCATAGAGCTCCTTATCATAAGTTGGATATTTAAGGTAGCTCCCTTCAACTTCTCACTGAAATAGGCGATTGGCTTGCCTTCCTGCATTAAAACTGCGCCAATTCCTATACCTGATGCTTCACACATTAGTTCAAAGACTTCATCAAAATCAGGTAATGCTAAAACAGGTGCATGAGTGAGATCGTGCTTAAGAACCGTAAAAGCGTTTTCCTGAGCTTGCCCCCACACGAATGGAATTCTTCTTGCACAAATCATTCAGAGGTGCTGCTTTGGTGGAAAAGTCCTTCATAAACCGTCGGTAAAATCCAGCCAAACCGTGGAAAGACCTTACCTGTGCGGCCGAGGTTGGTGTAGGCCACTCCCTAATGGCTTTCACCTTGGCGTCGTCAACTTTGACACCAGCTTTAGAGACCACAAAACCGAGAAACACAACTTCCTCAACACATAAAGTACATTTCTTCACATTAGCATACAATTTATTAGCACGTAAATCAATTAATACCAAGCGAATATATTCTACATGAGATTTCATGTCTCTGGAATAGATCAAGATATCATCAAAATAAACCACAACAAACTTCCCTATGAACTTTCTAAGCACATGATTCATTAATCGCATAAAAGTACTAGGTGCATTTGTTAAGTTGAAGGGCATTACTAACCACTCATACAAACCAAACATAGTTTTAAAAGCAGTTTTCCATTCATCCCCCTCCCTGATGCGAATTTGATGATAGCCTTGTGTAAGATCTATTTTAGTGTAAACCGTTGAGCCATACAAATCCTCTAACATGTCATCAAGCCTAGAGTAGGATGCCTATACTTGATTGTTATCTTATTAATAGCTCTACAATCAACACACATTCTCCATGTAACATCTTTCTTAGGGACAAGAATTACAGGTACAGCACAAGGACTAAGTGATTCCCTTACCTGACCGTTAGCCAAAAGCTTATCGATCTGCTTCTACAATTCCTTTGTTTCCTCTAGATTTACTTTGTAGGTAGGTCCATTTGGAATAGATGCGCCAGGTATGAAGTCGATTTGATGTTCAATCCCTGCGGCAGCTCTCCTGGAAAGACATCGTTGTATTCCTGCAACAAACAATCAACTTCTATAGGAATATCCCAGGGATATCGTCAGGGTTAGCACAAGTATCTTTACATACTAAAACTAGTACACAACCTTTGTTACCTAACACCTGTTCTATTTCCCCCACTGTAGCGAAAAAGCTACTTTTAACTTCTTCCTGATTAGGCTTATCAGAGCTCGCCTTACTACCCATTACAAGTTCTTTCCCTTTTCCCTTATCTAGGCACTTTCCAACTTCCCATTTGGCGAGGGCGTCCTTCAGTTGGATTGCTTCTGAACGCACTTCATTAGGTGGCATAGGTAGGAACGTGTGGATCTTTCCCGCCTCGCAGACTAAGTAAGTGTTGGCGACCCCATCATGAGTTGCCTTCAAGTCGAAGCCATGGGTGTCCGAGCAAAATGTGACAAGCCTCCATTAGCAGAACATCACATAAAATAGTGGATTCGAACTTCTCGATAGCATATGGTACGCTTCCTGCTTTGTGACTCTGTAGCCATCTGAGCTGTCGAACCATTGGAGCATATAAGGACGTGGATGATTTAGTATGGGGAGCTTCAGTTTTTTGACCATATATTCACTGGCCACATTTGTGCAACTCCCTCCATCAATGATCAGAACACACAACTTCCCATTGACCTTAGTCCTAGCGTGGAAGATGTTTGTCCGTTGAGACGTATCCTGGACAGCAGCTGTTGTCAAGGTGCGAGTAACCAAGTTCTGATTAGGATCTTCTTCGATGAACTCAAATTGCTCTACCGGTGCAGAGGTAGTGCCGTCAGTTAACTTCGACAAGGGGTTAACGGTTTGTTCCTCTTCATCCTCTTCGAAAATGTACTCATCATCTTGCCCCAATAAGACCTTCCGGATGTTAGGACAAAGACGTAGTGCCGTCAGTTAACTTCGACAAGGGGTTAACGGTTTGTTCCTCTTCATCCTCTTCGGAAATGTACTCACCATCTTGCCCCAATAAGACCTTCCGGATGTTAGGACAATCGCGCATGTAGTGGCCACGGCCTGAGCATTTGTGGCAAGTGACATTGCTAATGGATTGCCGAGGTGTTGATGGCGTTCTGGATTGGGATGAAGACGGGGTGGTGGCGGGGACTATAGCCTTCCGTTCTGACGTAAACTGCTTCTTAGCGGGTGGTGAGTAAACCTGATTCTTTCTCCAAGCCGGTAGGGTGCTGGTAGGCGTCCGGACGGGTGGAACTGTCTTCAGGTATTCCTCCATGATCCGAGCTTTGTGCAACATGTCCGTCAAAGTTGTTGCATTCTGAAGTTCAACGGCTAAAGCTATACCCCTGTTTAGGCCATTAAGAAAACGAGCCATTGAAGCAGCCTCGTCTTCCTGTACATTTGCCCTAATTTTGGCCATCTCTAACTTCCTATAGTATGCGTCTACAGATAAAGGTTCTTGTACAAGAGTTTGTAATTTCCTATAAAATTCTCTAAAATAATAATCAGGAACAAAAGTTCTACGCATGGAAGTAGTCAAATCATACCAAGTTAGAGGCGGAGCACGGGCCCGCATGGGACGCATATTCCTTCGTTGGTCCATCTCTTGATTCCACCAGACCAGGGCATAGTCCGTGAAATGTACCACCGCGAGTGGTACCTTCTTGTGTTCTAGGATTGCATGAAGCTCGAAGATGCGCTCCATCTTCATCTCCCAGTCTAGGTAATCCTCCGGATTCGTACCGCCGGTGAAGGGTGGAACAGTTGTTTTGCCTTGACTGAGACCCTCGAAAGGCTTGGCAACGGCATTGTTGTCATTGGCAGTAGTGTCCTCCTCTGACCCCTCACGCCTTTGTTCCCATTCGGCCAGCATGTCAGCAACCTCCTCCGTGAGGGTAGCAAATCGCGCAGAGAGTTGCGCTATCGCAACCAGTATTTGCTCACTTCCCAGAGGGACAGAAGCACCTCCTGACATTGGTTATAGGCAAAAATCTGTCTGCTAAGAACAAGGAAGAATGAGTAGTAACCTTACCCCCTTGTCCCCCAAGTGTATCCCACCTAACAGCTACACACAAACCAGTGTTTCACTCTAGGGTGGCACCCTTATAGTATGTTCACTCAAGCCTTTTTCCACTCTACCTCCCGGTATTGACAAATGTCTAAGGCAAACAACAATTCACACACAGCAATGATACTTAAGGAAAAAGCACAAATTTTCAAAAAATAGATACTTTGTTCTATTTTGGAGTTGAAAAATCTTTTCGTAAACGAGATTTGTAATATAGTTCAGATAAAAGGCACACAACAAGGAAATTTTGGGGTGAAGCCCTCTAATTTCAGAAAAGATGGGTGTGCACGATGACAAAATCCAAACTATAATTCAAGAGTAAACGTTCAGGTAGCTTGAAAAGATACAACTAGCAGTTGAAAGCAGGGCAATTCAAGAATTGAACAGAATCAAGAAATAAGCAGAGTTGAACAACTTTAAAAAAGTCCTAAAACTAACCAAAGAAGAGATCACCAACCCAATAGGTAATCAAAGAAACCAGTCCCAGCAAATTATCAATTCTTTCAAAATGCAAATAACCCAATTACGATTTATTTTAAAACCCTAAGTGGCGGAAAAATTTCTAAGAATTCCAGTGTAGTGTTGTGGGGAGTAGCGTCGGTAATCGAACACTATCAACTTTGCAAGTACACTGAAAAAGAAAAAGATTCCCAATGAAGAACAGAGTCCTCTTTGGCCAAAGGGTAGTGCTGTGGGAAGTAGTGTCGGTAATCGAACACTATCAACTTTGCAAGTACACCTTAAGCCTGGAGAAAACAATCCTTACTCAATAATTGCCACACACAAAAAAATAAAAAAACACCAATTTGTGATTTTAAGAAAAAACCCTAGGGTCAGCAAAGTTCAAGTTTGACTCGCTAACCTATTCCCAGAGATAATTCACCAGCACAAGGACAAAATCAAGAATTCAATATATTTTCCAAAATTGAAAACAAGGTATCCGAAACTAGTGCAGGGAAATCACAAAGTGCAGATAAGGTGAGCTGCTTAACATCAGCCACAAAACTCACCAACTTTAAACAAAATCAGCACAAGAGGAGTATAAAAACAGTCGCAAAAACCCAGCAATTTAGACGCAAAAATAGTAGCACTAAAGTGTCTCTCAAACCCTAGCGTCGCAAAGTAAAGGTGATGAGAGCATCCCAAGTCCATCGACAAGTCCACAGACAAGTGAGTCCAGAGAAGCTGAGGAGGTTCAGGTTCTACACCGAGGCCCAACAATGCTTCAGGATCCAAGTCCATATCAAAGGGATCCACTTGTAGATATCATTGGGCCAATGACCAGAAGCAGAGCAAAGAAGGTTCAAGAGACACTCAACAACTGGTTGGTTTGAAGTCTCATGATTGACATGCCTTAATGCAACAATTGTTGCCTGTAGCTATTCGCTCGATACTGCCCAAGCATGTTAAGTCCAGTATAACAAGACTTTGTTTCTTCTTCAATGCTATATGTAGCAAGGTTATCGCCCGCGAAAGACTTGATCAGTTACAAGATGAAATAACTGTTGTGCTTTGTCAATTAGAGATGTATTTTCCACCCGCCTTCTTTGATATTATGGTGCATTTGGTGATTCATTTGGACGGATCAACGTGTGCTCAATGAACATATTCGGACATTTGTCTATTGGTTTGGTAATGCTGTCTTGGGCAAAGACGTTTCGGAGACTTTGAAATGGTTGGCGTTTAGGCCCAGCCCTGCGGTACGAGCATTTTCATGCTATGACATAAATGGATATTCCTTTGCTACTAAGAGACAAGATGAGAAGAGTACGGCACAAAACAGTGGTGTTACATTAATCTCAGAGGCTTTACATGTTTCTAGCAGGAAGGATAAAAATCCATTGTATGCAAACATGGCATATTACGGGGTGATTGAAGATATTTGGGAGCTTGACTATGTTTGTTTCAGAGTAGCTGTATTTCGCTGCAAATGGGTTGATAACAATAGTGGGGTTCGAACTGATGATCCATTGGGTTTTACCTTGGTGAACCTTAATCGGGAGGGTTTCAAGGGGGAACCATTTATACTTGCATCGCAGGCGAAACAAGTTTTTTATATCACCGATCCTTGCGACGAACATTGGTCTGTTGTTCTTCATGGTAAACAACATCACGGAGTGGAAGGGATTGATACAGAAGAAGGGCTTCATGAGGCTGGCCCTTTCTCCAGTGGGTTACCTGAACCGAGAGCAGATGAGGAAGATAGAGAACTTGATAAATACATACTTCGTGATGACCACAGCGAAGGATTATGGTTCGAGGAGCAAGTGTCCCATAAGAGAAAGAGAATAAGTTAAGAATCATTTTCAGGTATATTGTTTGATTTTATTAATTTTTTTGGTCTGTGGGCGTGTATGTTGTGTGTGTGTGTACTATTTGTATATGTTTCTTTGATTTTAATGAAAAGAGGTGGACATAAATTTATAACAACATTTATTTTTATCCTTCGTACTGTCTGATTGAAACAGGTCACAACTCGGATGAAGCCGCGCAATCAAGGGACAAAATTTCAAGGGACTTCATATGCGGAACTGTTTATAAATGAATATGTTATTGTTGGAAATTGTGTGAAGCTTCTGTGTTGATGTTATGATGCACTTGTGTTTTGGTCAAAAACAAGCAGGGGAGATTTTGTCTGAATTGATTTGAAACTGAATTCCGTATTATTCGAAATAGTTGGAATGTTAGTGAAGTATTTAATTATGTGCATATCCTTGACAGGGAGTATGTTACATTTACAGGGGAGACTTTGTCAAATTTTTCGGCAAATTGATTTCCTTGTTTTTCATTTATGAATAAATGTTTCATGTATTATTTTTTTTTTTTTCAAGGAGTAGTACTTTTGGTAAAATTTACAGGGGAAGCTATACGTAGTTCATTTTGTTTTGATTTTATATTTAACTCTTCATAAATTACTTGTCGGTGCCTCGGAAAAAAGAAATTCATTTAGCGATGTTGGGTATTGACCGATAAATGAATTAATTATTCGTTTATCGATTAATAATGCTTTATTATTTTTTGCAAATTGATTATTCAAAATATATTTTATATGAACTTGAAAAAACTATAAGGTGCCTCGGTTGCGCCGGCGACGGGAGAGAAGGAGAATGGACCGAACAGCCGCGGTTGAAGGGAGGGGGAAACAGGGGAGAAGCAGGGGAAAAAAGGGGAGAAATAGGGGAAGAGACTTAGGGAAAATGAAAGGAAAATGTTTAAGTTCAAATTTGATTTGAACTTCGACCGGGTCGTCGGTTCAACGGCGGTTCAAGGTTGAACCGCAGTTGAACCAACTTTCCATTGCGGTTCACGAGTGAACCGCCGTTGAAAGTGTACTTTCAACGGCAGTTAAACCTTGAACCGCAGTTGAAAGTCCACTCTCAACGGCGGTTCACTCGTGAACCGCAGTGGATTCTTCTTCAACGGCGGTTCGCTGTTGAACCGCCGTTGAAAGGTCTCCTCGTAAAAAATTAGAGCCAATTCCCGCGCGGGCATATTTTAATATTAATTTTTTTTTTCCATTTTCAAAAAACTAAGCCCACAATTGTGTAAATATAATAATACATACCCAGATTGTGTATATTTATTAATTATGTACACAATCTCGACTTTTATGAACCATTTCATAATTAAATTTCAAATTTTCCATTGAACCATATATTTGCATTTAAATTTCCCGTGCTATTACACAATAATTATAGGTCAAATATAAAAATTAATAAATTTCGTAAATTTACATGTAAGAGACGATAGAGTAATAAGCTTCATTATGTTCCCTAAAATTTCTACTTTTTCGACTTGGGCGACCGGGATACAATAATCAAATCCACAAATGCATTAGGTACGTATGATAATATAAAAATTAATTAATATTTGTTAAGTGGCCGAAAAAAAAGTTGTCTAGTTATTGGATTTACCTTATATACATATATGAACATATATATGTTCATACATATATATATATATATATATATATAAACATCTTTCGCTTTTCTCCTTTCCTCTCTTGATGCACATCATCCAACTCTCTCCTCTCTGCTCTCGATCTCTTCTAAATTTCCACTACATAAATAAAATGTTTTCATTTGAAGAATTGAATACTTTAAGACAACTTTTATAACTTTTATATTTTGAATTTGGTACAAAAATAGAAAATTCATGCGTACGTAGCGCGGGAATTGGCTCCAAAAACTATTTTTCTACGGCGGTTCAACCTTGAACCGCCGTAGAAAGCAAACTTTCTACGGCGGTTCATGTTTGAACTGCCGTAGAAAGTATTTTGCTACGGCGGTTCTTGTTTGAACCGCCGTAGAAAAGTAGTTTTTGGAGCCAATTCCCACGCTACGCATGAATTTTCTATTTTCGTATCATTTTCTAAACCCTAAACCCTAAACCCTACTCTCTATTAAGTTTTTTTTTCCAATTTTCATAAATTAACTGCGGTGATGCTTAAGATTGAAATAGATAGTGAAGCGCCACCCTTTTCCTGGATTTTCGCCTTGACATTCTGATTTGGGTCGCAGGATTCGACCTCGAGGATGATGGTCTTCCCCGTCAGAGTTTTCACGTAAACCTCCATATTTTTTCAAAATACGTTATATATATATATATATATATATATAAGACTTAATATTAAAAGGATATATGACTTAATATTAAAAGGTGTCTTCAAGTCTTCAATTCTTCGAATGAAAACATTTTATTTATGTAGTGGAAATTTACAAGAGATCGAGAGCAGAGAGGAGAGAGTTGGATGATGTGCAAGAGGGGAAAGGAGAAAAGAGGAAGATGTTTATATATATATATATATATATATATATAGAATATATATATGTTTATATATATATATATGTATGTAAGGTAATGAAATCCAGTAACTATTTAATTTTTTTTCGGCCACTTAACAAATATTAATTAATTTTTATATTACTATACGTACCTAATGCATTTGTGGATTTGAATTTTTTATCCCGTTCGCCAAGTAGAAAAAGTAGGAATTTTAGGGAACATAATGAAGCTTATTACTTTATCGTCTCTTACATGTAAATTTACGAAAATTATTAATTTTTATCTTTGACCTATAATTATTGTACGTGTAGTAGCACGGGAAATTTAAATGCAAATATATGGTTAAATGAAAAATTTGAAATTTAATTACGAAATGGTTCATAAAAGTCGAGATTGTGTACATAATTAATAAATATACAAAATCAGGGTATGTATTATTATATTTACAAAATTGTGGGCTTAGTTTTTTGAAAATGGAAAAAAAAATTAATATTAAAATATGCCCGCGTGGGAATTGGCTCCAATTGTTTCTTCTATTTAAACCGAGAGAAAGTGGGGACTTTCAACTGCGGTTCAACCGCGAACCACAGTTGAAAGAAAAATCAACTGCGGTTCACCCTTGAACCGCAGTTGAAAGTACACTTTCAACTGCTGTTCGCGGTTGAACCGCAGTTGATTGTTGGTTCAACGGCGGTTCGCGGTTGAACCGCCGTTGAACCGACGACCCGGTTATTAATTATATTTCAAATTTCTACTTTTTTCCTTTCCTCCCTCATTCTCTTCCCCTCTTCTCCCCTTTTTTCCCCTTCATTTCCCCTGTTTCCCGAACCTTCTCTCCCGGGCTGTTCGGCTTCTTCGCCGCTTCTCCCATCGCCGGCAAGCTCCTTCACCTTCCGATCAACCCGTCGGCTTCCCAAGCTTCACCGATTGTTCGGCTGGACCAAGCTCCACCGATTGTTCGGCTCTCCATTTCCACCCTCCTATATATACTTCGGGCTTGGTTGTAGGAGTTCACCCAAACCTTCTATGCTTTCATTTTAAAAACTTTTGCAATGTGACCTTACATTTTGTAAATGCTTCCCATTGCACTAGGATTTTTTGGGTTGATATTTATGGTTGATATCGGTTTTAATCCTTGTGATGAATGATTGGAATGCTTTTGGATTTATTGATTGTTTGTTGCATTGGTTTGGTTGTTGAATTGAGTGTTTTGTCCTACACATAATTTTGGGAACCTAGGGTTTTGATTAATGTTCCATTAGGTACCCTTTGAAATTCGGGTTTAGTGTATGATTATGAGAAACTCAAATGTTTATTTCGGTTTTGCTTGATTAATTTTAGATCATTGGTGTTTGATTTCGGTTCTTATTCGATATAGTGTTCCTCCTTTAGTGATAATAAGGAAAATGCTTTGTTGTTGATTCCACTTTGTGAAATTTAATCTTCATAGTGTTCTTTCTTTAGGGATCCCTTGTTTCAATGTCTTCAAAGCCCCATATATGTTGAAAGTAAAGAAATCTTTGCATGAATGTGAAGCATTTTTTATTGCACAAGCACTAAGTACCTTTAGGGAAGAAGAGTATTTTTTAGGAGTGAAGTACTAACCCTTGAAGCTTTGACCTTCCTCACTAAATTTTGGTTTTATTCCTTTAGTAGAAATTAATAATTGTGCTCATTAGTTGTTGGTTGTGAAATGTGAAGTACTTTAGCAATGGTACCCTTTATAAGTCCACTTTTTTTTGGCCCTCATTTGGTTTAATTTGGATAATGGTATATGTGTATTTTTAGGAGTGAATTTTGCGAATGTACATTGCCTTTTTTTTTCACATTACAAGCATTCTTGTATTTGACATTAAAGCTTTTCTTTAATTGCATATATGTTATATTGAATTCTCTTTCTATGTACATGAAGTTTAAGGTACTTTCAATGGCCCGAAAAAGAAAAAGCAATACGGAGCATAGTGATGAGGGTAATGGCAATGGAGATGGTTCTTCTACTAAATGTAGTAGAGGTAGAGGGCCCACAAATTGCAATGATCTATTGGAAATGCGAACGAGGGGGAAAACTCTTGACATTTCTTTTGATTCTGAGCTCGAGCCTAAAGAGTATCATGCAAAGTGGATTACCTTTGTGGCATATACGGCTCGGAGCAAAGTGGACATAGTGGAATATGAATCATGGCCCAAAGTTCCCGAGGAGATCAAGAAAAGAGTGTGGATGGAAATACGGGAATTTTCTTTAATTATAATGCATTGTTTGTTTCTTCTTCCATACAAATGAACTCAAATTCCTCACTAAATTTTTACTTTGAATTTTCACTGTAGGCATTATTTGTTTTCGAGTCAACCGAAGAACTCGAAACAAAGTGGATTTCTTATGCCGGTAAACGGTGGAAAGATTGGAAATCCTATTTAGGGAAATATGTACATGGTGCCAAAAAGGGTCAGGACCCATGCTTGGAATATAAATTTCTCCCTAGGGAGACATGGATTAAGTTCAAGGCTAGCCGCGAGACAGACAACTGGCAGGTATATTTTTTAAAATTGATTTCCTTATTCTTTTTGGATATTTGAAATTGCTCAGTTTAGGGATAATAATTTTTCATTATATTTATCTCTAGGCAATTCGTGGAAAAGCGCAAAAGAATGCCACTTTAAATGCTTTCTACCATAATTTATCTCGCGGTGGCTACCGACTGCTGAAGAAGCAGTTGCATGACGAGGCGGTGAGTGCATCCGGGAAGAAGCCTTCAGAGGAGGGTCAGTCCGAAGAAGAAGGCGAAGATTCTTATTCACAGCCAGGCCGTCATCTACTTTGGAGACAGGCCCACACCAACAAAAAAGGGGAATACTTCACGCCAGAGGCTGGGCGTGTAGGGATGGAAATTGTAAGTTTTGCACCATACATTTTCTTATGTTTCAGTTCTTTTAATATTTAAAGTCTCTGTGTATATATTTTTTATTATAATTGATTATTTATTACTAGATATCTATGATGAAATGCTAATTAATAATTTGGTTGTCATTAAATGTTTATATCGCAATTATAATTATCTAGTTATCACTGTAAAGTAAATAAATGATTAATTTGTATATATGTGTATTTATTTATATTTTATAATTATGGTTATCAATGTTATATTTAAAATTTATATACATAAATGATTAATATGTGTATATGTGTATTTATTTATATTTAATTGATCTATTTACATTTACTATATTTGGCAAAATGTGTAGGAAAATCTATGTTCCCGCGAGTCCCAAGGGGAGTCCGTTGCAGAGGGTAGGAATGACATTCTTGTCATTGCAACGGGAAAGCGCGATCACCCCGGTCGTTATCGCGGCCATTCTACGCGGGCACGTATCACAGAGGTTTTCCCACAGAAAACAAGGATGTCGCTTAAAGATGAACTTGATTTAACTAAGTGACAGCTTCAGAAAACCACTGCCCAACTCGATGAATGTCAGACACATCTGAAGATGATGGTTGGGTTTCTATGTGGTAAGATGGGAACCGACTATGATATATTAAAAGCCACCGTCATCAATAGTGCCAAAGATGAGAGCTCGCACCCAGAGACCTCCGGAGCGGTCCCTGTTTCCCCTGTGAGCCCTGTTTCTCCTCTGATCCCTACAAGTTTGCCCGAGTTAGAGATGCTACATGTTTCACCTACGGACCCGATCAAAGCCTCTGACGGGGGTGCTTTAGGCGAATACAAGGTAATTAAATAAAATTAATATGTATATTTTCATAGAATACACGTGGTATTTTTAAAACTAAATTAAATTCAGTGCATGCATATGACACACTCATAAACAGAACAGTCCGAAAGATTTGCTCATAAATCCCAACTCCGACCATATCTGATCATGCGTAAGATCAATATGAAATCCCCTAGGAGTCTAGTTTCATTTCCAACTGGTTTCATAATTTTTAGATTTTTCTGTAGGGATTTATCCTCCAAAAACCGAAGGCAACTATGAGACTTAAGCCTTCATCTTCCATAAACAGAACAGTCCGAAATATTTGCTCATAAATCCCAACTCCGACCATATCTGATCATGAGTAAGATCAATATGAACTCCCCTAGGATTCTAGTTTCATTTCCAACTGGTTTCATAATTTTTAGATTTTTCTGTAGGGATTTATCCTCCAAAAACCGAAGGAAACTATGAGACTTAAGCCTTCATCTTCCATAAACAGAACAGTCCGAAAGATTTGCTCATAAATCCAAACTCCGACCATATCTGATCATGAGTAAGATCAATATGAACTCCCCTAGGAGTCTAGTTTCATTTCCAACTGGTTTCATAATTTTTAGATTTTTCTGTGGGGATTTATCCTCCAAAAACCGAAGGAAACGATGAGACTTAAGCCTTCATCTTCCATAAACAGAACAGTCCAAAAGATTTGCTCATAAATCCCAAATCCAACCATATCTGATCATGAGTAAGATCAATATGAACTCCCCTAGGAGTCTAGTTTCATTTCCAACTGGTTTCATAATTTTTAGATTTTTCTGTAGGGATTTATCCTCCAAAAACCGAAGGAAACTATGAGACTTAAGCCTTCATCTTCCATAAACAGAACAGTCCGAAAGATTTGCTCATAAATCCCAACTCCGACCATATCTGATCATGAGTAAGATCAATATGAACTCCCCTAGGAGTCTAGTTTCATTTCCAACTGGTTTCATAATTTTTAGATTTTTCTATAGGAAATTATAGCTGAAAAATCAAAATGTGGCAGATTTTGGATTTTTAGAAGCTTCATCTTTAAGAATTCCAAAACGGTATTTTAGGAGGCTTGAAACTCATAACCCTAAGATATATCTTGATGTATAGAAGATGTTTCAGGCTTTGAATAATTCCTTGGATTGGTTTCACGTGAATACTTGTTTAGACGGCAACTTTCTTCTTCAATTTGTTTTTTTCATTATTACAGTGCTTTGTTAATTTAGACTTAATAGTTGATTAATGTTCATTCGCTTGCCTATTATCTTAGGACAGGTGTGAATGCCATTTGTTCATCTCTGAGGATTCGCAAAAGCGGCGTAAGCTTGTGGCAAAGGGAAATATTTATAAGCAAAGCAAGCACCACGGGCGCGAGGTTAGGAAAGGGTGCGCGAGGGTCACAATTAAAATTTGCTATGATGACTTTGCCCCGCTACCATTTCCTGAGGAAGAGGCTGCAACAGTGGGAATGGCCAAGTCCTTTTTCGTGGAATGGCCTATAGAGTTGATTGAAATTATTCAGCCGGCTCTGGTAACAAAGGTATATTCTTTCATTTATTTGTGAATTACTTAATACCGTTTTGTATATTTAATGTTATTTCAAATGATGTTAGGTGGATAAAAGTGCCCAAAAGAAAAAAGGCCGGATGAATTCTATGGATGACAAGACATCTCCTTCGGCGACGGTTCCGACTGAGATGTCATCCTCATCGACATCTGATCCATTGCAAGAGTTACAGCTCCGAATGGAGAATGATTCAGACTTCAATGGCTTCTTCTTTGAAATGACAAGAGATGTCATAGGTATGGACCTGCCTAATGCGATGGATCGAGGGGATCTCGTAGAGTTATTGACCAGAGAAAGCCAGGTCTCAAACAGTTTGATGCAGTGGTTCACCCAGTGAGTTTTCACTTAATTTTATAACCTATTTCTGATTATTGTTATATATAGTATGCATTCCATGTGCCTAGACTAACCAATGAAGCCCTTTTTGTAAATTCTTTAGAGCTTTACATGAGTTAGTTGAAAGGAATGGGAGAAAGGGGATAGGTTTCCTCTCGGCTGATCATGTCACACCCATAGGAAATACGCTTGAAGCTAGGGTAAACTACATTGCGCGAAACTTGAAGGATATGAATAAAGAAATGTATCTGGTGCCTTATCTTCAGGGGTAAGTGACATGTAAGCGCTTCTCTAATATTTAAGAAACACTGATATAAAGATCTGACGTTATTAAATTTTTTGTTTGCAGTGAACATTGGATGCTAATAGCCATTAGACCAGTAGAAAAGGTTGTCTACTGGTTTGATTCTTTAAAAATCCACAGAAAGAGGAGGCGGTGGAGCTTATAGACGAGTGAGTTATATATATTAACAACTGTTAGAATGCCTATATATCCATATATTGCTAATTATATGGACCTGCCTAATGCGATGGATCGAGGGGATCTCGTAGAGTTATTGACCAGAGAAAGCCAGGTCTCAAACAGTTTGATGCAGTTGTTCACCCAGTGAGTTTCCACTTAATTTTATAACCTATTTCTGATTATTGTTATATATAGTATGCATTCCATGTTCCTAGACTAACCAATGAAGCCCTTTTTGTAAATTCTTTAGAGCTTTACATGAGTTAGTTGAAAGGAATGGGAGAAAGGGGATAGGTTTCCTCTCGGCTGATCATGTCACACCCATAGGAAATACGCTTGAAGCTAGGGTAAACTACATTGCGCGAAACTTGAAGGATAGGAATAAAGAAATGTATCTGGTGCCTTATCTTCAGGGGTAAGTGACACTGTAAGCGCTTCTCTAATATTTAAGAAACACTGATATAAAGATCTGACGTCATTAAATTTTTTGTTTGCAGTGAACATTGGATGCTAATAGCCATTAGACCAGTAGAAAAGGTTGTCTACTGGTTTGATTCTTTACAAAATCCACAGAAAGAGGAGGCGGTGGAGCTTATAGACGAGTGAGTTATATATATTAACAACTGTTAGAATGCCTATATATCCATATATTGCTAATTATTTTCGTTCCGCTTTCATTTTTATAGGGTGATGTTTAACTATCAAGCTTTCTTAGGATTACCCAGAAATGTGCATATGCAACCTTCGTGGATAGTAGTTAAGGTAAAATTGGTTCTTATTAAATTTTTTAATTACATCCGTGAGTCTAGTAGCCTAAGCAATTAGTAGTGTTAGTTGTTTTAATTAAATCCGTGAGTCCATGCCAGTAGCCTAAGTTAGTAGTGTTAGTCAATTAATTTATTAGTTAGTCAAGTTATTTATTGAGGTATTTGATTTATGCATGCAATCCGTCAGTCCAATACTGTAGGTTAGTTAATATATGCATGCAATTGCCTTTTCGATCAGTAGAAATTAGTGAGTCCTAGTTATTTAATTAATGGGATTAATATGAGTGAAGTTATGAATATTAAATTTTTTACTAAACGTTGTGTTGTATACAATTAATTGTATGATCTTCTAACTCGTATATATTAATTCATTAGCATAAAAAGCAAACGAGCAATTGGGAGTGTGGGTACTATGTAATGCACTACATGTACCAAATAGCAATGAAATCATCCACATTGGCACTTGAAAAGGTAAATATTTCTCATAACTTACTTAATTGACTGTATTTCATTTTGCTACTCGGTTACTTTTTAATTTCAAAAATTCTGTTGCAGCACTTCAAGCTCGACCACACTCCATTAAGCAATGTGGATATAGATGCAGTGCGAAAAATATGCGTTCGTTATATTTTGGAGCATACGCCGTAGTTGAAGGATACTAATTAAACTTGTTCATATTAGAGTTGTACAAATATTTTTTGGATATGCTGTATTATAAAAGCGATTTCAATTTGTATATTGGTGACATTTGTATTAAATTTCAAGTTTTAGCAGTAGATTTTGCTTTAAACCAGGTTTTAGCAGCAGGTTTTTAATGCTTTTAATGCGGTTCGGGTGTAAAAAGTGGCCACTTTCTACTGCGGTTCAAGGGTGAACCGCAGTAGAAAGTTACACGTTCAACGGCGGTTCATGGTTGAACCGCAGTAGAAAGTGAGACTTTCTACTGCGGTTCAACCACGAACCGCAGTAGAAACCCCGCATTTTCTACTGCGGTTCGTTGTTGAACCGCAGTAGAAAGTCTCACTTTCTACTGCGGTTCAACAATGAACCGCCGTTGAAAGTGTAACTTTCTACTGCGGTTCAACCTTGAACCGCAGTAGAAAGTTCGGACTTTCTACGGCGGTTCAACCTTGAACCGCAGTAGAAAATTCGGACTTTCTACGGCGGTCAGTAGAAAGTGAGACTTTCTACGGTGGTTCAACCACGAACCGCCGTAGAAAGTCCGCACTTTCTACTGCGGTTCTAACCGCCGTAGAAAGTCCGCTAACTTACTACGGCTGCCAGATAGATGGCGGTTCAAAAATGCTAAACCCCGCCGTTAAAAGCCCTTAATAACCGCCATTAAAGCTCCTTTTTGTTGTAGTGGTGGGCGGTATTTTCTGAAATACCGCCCACAAAATGCGGTATTTTGCCAATGTTCCTGTAAATAGTGAGAAATTTTATGGAATTTTTTTTTAATACTTACTTAAGGGTAAAATATACTTTTCACAGGGGAATATTACTGCGTTTAGTAAAACGGTTACTGCGTTTAGTATGCCTCTTACAAAATTGACCTATAACTTTATTTATTTATCTTTCCAGCACTTAAATTTAAATATGTACTAATCATTTCTTATTTTAGTACTAATTTGTAGTATAATTATTATTATACAATTTTGGTCTTATTATAATCAGTTAAAAATTCTATAAAATTAAACATCAAGAAATTTACATTTTGAAAATTCTTTTATTTCATTAACGAAATAAATATGTGATACTTAAATTTGCATATTGAACCTGCTTTGTTATTTAATATTTTAAACATCTTTTAGCATATTTTTATTTATAAAAATTATTATTTTATGTATTATTAATCTATTTATAATTAAAAATTGTTAATTACGTCAGCAATTTTTCGGCACCGGTCCAACCTTGTTGACCCATTGACCTACTAGTATTTCGGTTCGGTTTGACAATATTGTCCAAAAGACAAAATGACAGGCGTGGGCACGACAAAAAGGACCGCAAAAATTAATAAAAAATCAACATCTTATTTTTAAAGTAAAATAATAATTTTGTTCTAAGAAGAATACGAAATCAGTATTGGGCACCACACTAGTTTAATGAATGCATCCTTGAAACCTGAAAGTGATACGGCTTTAAAAATTAGAAGTCAGTTTCGAGGGCGGGATCGCAGCTGTGGGTGTGACTCCTTTTAATCCCAGCGTGTTAAGGAGCAGGGGAGATCGGTTATCGGAGATGTTGAAGTCTAAGATTTGGGCATTGAACGAAAGAAAAACAGAGGTGCCTCCGCTGCTGGCTGTGTTCTTGAAATCATCACCGATACACTTATCATCTCGTTCGAGGCCATCTTTCCACAATTACCATTCAGAAAAAGAAGAAAATGGCCACTACCGCATTCTCCTTTCGAACCCAAATGGCAAGAAACATTTGCTCATCAGCTAGCCATGCGGACCCTTGTTAAGAAATCAGCTCAGATGGCCTCCAAAACCCATCTTCTCTCGTCCCTCGTTCAATCCTTTGCAACCTACGACCGCGAACCCTCTCCCAAGGCATACCGTTTCATCATCAAAACTCTGACCAAGAATCCCTCCACCAGGAACTGGAATCAGATTCCCGGGATTCTTGATCACATCGAGAAAGTTGCTACCTTTGAAACCCCTGAAAGCATTTTAATTGATTTGATCAGGTCTTATGGGTGTTCTAATATGACGCGGCATGCCGTGGATGTTTTCTTCAGAATCCCCAATTTTAGATGCAACCCAACTGTGGATTCCTTGAACGCTTTGATTTCTGTTCTCTGTAACCAGAAATGTGGTGATGGGCTTGATGTTGTTCCTCAAATCTTAATGAAAAGTCAGATGATGAAAATTCGTTTAGAGAATACGAGTTTTGAAGTATTGGTAAGAGGTCTGTGTAGGTTCGGGAAGGTTAATCATTCTGTCGAATTGCTCAACTATGCGGTCAGTGAAGGATTTAATATAGATGGGAGGATCTTTTCGTTGATTCTTGCGACAATGTGCGAGGACAGTTCGTGCCATGGGACTAGTGACATTTTGTGTTTCTTCCATGACCTGAAAAAATTAGCATTTATCCCGGACAAGGCTGATTGGTGCAACATCATTCGGTTCATGGTTAAGAGGGGCAATGCTACGGAGGCCATGGCGGTCTTGAAGCAGATGAAAAATGAAGAGATGGAGTTCGATATAGTTTGCTGCAACTGGGTCCTGCATGGTTTGGTGACGGAGGGTGAGTATCTGAAGGCAGACGAACTGTTTGATCAAATGCTTGTGTGGGGTTTGGTTCCTGATATTTTTACGTACAATGCTCACATCAGCCGTCTGTGCAAGCAGAATAATTTGGAAGAGGCGATAAAAATGCTAGATTCCATGGAGGAGCTGGGTTGTCGGCCTGATTTGACCACCCATAACACAATCTTAGGTGCATGTTACTGGAATGGGGACTCGATTCTGGCCAGATCAGTCATAAGCAGATTGGAGATGAAAGGAGTGAAGCTTAACTTGCAGGCCTACGAGTGTATGATTCATGCCTGTTGTAGTACTAATCAAATTGATGAGGCTCGCGGGCTGTTGAGGGAGATGGTGGAGAAGTTTTCTCTGTTTCGTTGTTGTGCATTTGATCATATGATAGACAGTCTGTGCCAGAGGGGCTTGTTTGATGAAGCACTGGAATTACTTCAAGAAATGATGATTTATAGAAATGTGACTCCTGGAAGAAGGGTTTGGGAAACACTAGTTCAGGTATATGCTAGCAAGTCCTACATTTCTGAATTGAATTCCACCTTAGCAAGTTGATACTTGAGACAACCCAGTTCAAACTTTTCCTGATTTGAGAATGAAATTAGCAAATGATGATGAATTAGAACGCATCTTTCTGGGCAGGAATACTTTGTCGTTTTGATGCCCGAATGTATTCGAACTGGTCGATCATGATATGCTTTTCATTTTCTGGTGCTAGCTTGATGATATTCCCAACTTCTAAGTCCTAACTAAGCAAGAAGTAAAATACGGGTATGTTCTTCAAGAAATTGGTGGGCTGCGCTCATGGCTAAAAGAATTTCATCGAGAGCCAACAGTGGAAGTAACTGGATCAGAAGATGCTCTATAGCATCAATTTCTTGGAATGCCTAGTTTTAAAGCCACTTTCTCTTCTAGTTTCTTTCAGTTTTTTGTCTGATCCGGCTGCCAAGTTTGAGGAAATTATGCAGATTCTACCAGTATTTGGACGCGTCGCCGTTCACCAACGTGTCACTGGCCGGGCTGTGAGGGGCCGGAATTCTTCTGCTCGCAACAGCAAGGTCCGGCAAGGCGAGGGTTTTTTTTTTTCTTATTGGAAAACAGAAGCCTGAAGCATTTCTTTGAGATTCCATAACAGTTTTTCAAAAACAAATTTGCAGAAGGTATTTCCAGAATTCTACGACAAAAAGTTCTTAGGCGAAATACAAAAAAATAAAAAACAACCCTAAACTTTGTTATAAGAACAAAATAAACCTCCAAGTTTTAAAAAGAACAAATTAAACATTTGAGTAAAGAAAATAATATTGACTAAGACATGTGTCATTTTTCAGACAAAATTACCCTTCATAGCTATTTCTTTATATTAAAACAATCATTCGCATATTGCCATTACTGTCACTACGCTCCCGATCTACCGCTGTCTTGCAACTTCGTTTCCATATCTGCTCTAGAATAAAAAATTATTCATGCTAATAGATTCTAAAAATAAAGTGGAGCAGTTTGTGATTTCCATCGAGAAGAGAAGTTTCAACTCCATGCACCGACGGAAACCGACAAAAGGTGCATTAGGATAGTCGCCCCGTGAATTTTCCATTAATCTATCCAGATCATGGGAAAACACTCCACTAAGTTGGAGTTATGAGCATGAATAGTTATAACCCGACAAAGCTATAAGGCAGTGGCAGCTCACGGACCGATCGCAGTGGGAAGACGGAGGACTATTTTAACATCGGCAAATCAGGGCAAATTGTATTATGCAAGGTAATTAAAAAATAAGAGTATTTTTGTCTAAAAAATAACACATATCTTAGTCAATATTATTTTCTTTAGTCAAGGGTTTAATTTGTTCATTTTAGAAATTGGAGGTTTATTTTGTTCTTACGACAAAATTCAGGGTTGTTTTTGTATTTCGCCCAAAGTTCTTCCCCTTGGGAACGCTTTCCAGCAGCCAGCAATTTTTTTTTTTTTTTTTTTTTTTGGGAAATTTAGAGTCAAACTGTTCACATTAATGACAACTATGTGCGGTGCCCGGAATGATCGATGGGGAAGTAAACATTTATATTTCTAGGGAAAATTTGCATTTTGGTTCATAATATTCAACTAAGTGGGAAACATAGTCTATACTCTCTTAAAACTAGTCAATGTAGTCTACAATATTTAAAAAATTTAAACTGATTTACTCCAATTAAAGGATGACTGCAACAAAAATTAGTCAAAGTGGGTTGACCAACTAAAAGTCTAAAGAGAACCATTAAATGGCCAGAATCGATTGAGGACCGAGGCACGCAAATGAAATTCCACGTCAGCACCTCGGTTCAACCTCCATAAATGCCCTCAAAAGAGAATAACTATTCTCTCATGTTTGCACTCCTACTCCTTTCTAATCTTTCTTTCTTGTTTTTTATTCTCCACTTTACTCTTTCCTCATTTTCCTCCACTTTCTTTTCCTGTACCTCCTCTCTCCTCACCTTCCTCCTTATGAAGTGAAACCCAAGAAGAAGTATTATAGGGAAGAAGAAGTATACATATTTTGAGTTTTTTTGGTAATTTATTTCTTTGATTTCTCTTTCTTTTTTTTAAATTATCAATTTTCCTTTTTCCACATATTGTATTGTTAGAAAATTTATTAAATCTTACCTTTTATTTTTATAAGACAAAATTTTGAATTTATCGTTCTTTTTAGGGTATGATTTCTCTTTATTTTTTATTTATTTAGAATGATTACTTTATTTTTTTTCCCTGACTTCTTGTACTATTCATTTTCTTCTCTCCCCACCCCTCTTTTCCTTTCTCGCCAGCAAGAAAATTCATTTTAGAAATTTGTTTTAATGAAATATCTTAAATTTGACATTGAAATACAAATCCTAATTTTAGCTATGTATCAAATATTGTTGTTTTAGTGTTGATGAATATGGCATTTAATGTATAGTAGTTTAAAGCATATATGGAAAAATATGAATTAACGATTTAAATGACTTGCCTAGATTAACATATAAAACATCTATAAATGTGGCTTGGATCATACAAGTTAGGGGAATCTTTGTTCGAAATTTTTTTTTTCGAAGCCGAACAACAGCTGAGTCCCACGTGGAATCGTGTCCCTACCCAGCAAGTGAAATACTTGAATGCCTTGGACCAAAATGACGTCGTTTTGGACCTTTTCCCGCCTAGGGAGTGTTTGTGCCACATCCTTTCTGTCGGAGCGACGGCTTTCCTTCGATCAGCTCTCATCGGCTTCCAAGTAAAATTGCAAGGGAAGGGTAGGAGCCATCCGGATTATTTGCTTTTCAGGTAATGGTGCCGGTGAGTTTCAAGAAAAGCTATTTCTCCTATCTCTTTCCCCTATTCTTCTCTCTATTTTCTCTGCTCCAGCGATTAGGGTTTCTTTATCTCTACCATCTGCGCCAGCATTATGGCGATTGAAGATGATTCGTTTCTAAATTTGTTTTCTTCTCATGTTGTTTAGTTTTCATGTGCTCATTTTTATGATTTTTTTGACCCTCAGGCCGTTGATGGGGTTGATAATATCGGAAGATTTACAATCTTTGATGATGGAAGGTTGAGGTTTTGAAAAGTGCCTTGGATGCTTGCGGTTCGCTTCTTGATTAGACAAGGAAACTTTGGAAGAAAAGTATGTGTGTCATGGCTTGGCTGCGCCCAGAAGTTTAGACTTCATATGCTAGATACTGATTGAAGGTGATTCTTTCCTAAATTTGTTTTCTTCGCATGTTGTTTAGTGTTCATGTGCTCATATTTATGATTTTATTGGCTTTTATTTGTAGATAGGAATTTTTTTTGTGGGTATGTGGCTCCTTTGCTACTGCCTCGATGATTCGAACATACTCATGGTTTTCTAATGGTTTTGTTTTCTTCTACACAGAAATGGCCACGATTTCGGTTCGAACCGGAACCGACCCGGAACCGGACCGCCGATTTTGGAACCAGACCTGCCTCTGGCGGTTAAGGTTCCGGTTCCTCTTGTCTGAGAACCAGGAACCGGCCGGTCAGAACCGCCGGTTCCAACCCTCCGGTTCTAATGTGAGAACCATAAAAATAATAATTTTTTCATTTCTCTTGCAAAGATTCGAACACACGACTCTTTGCTAAAATTGAAAGGCTTTAAGCAAAGTTGATTAACCACTTCAACTATTTACTTTTTTTGAACTTCTTTTTGATACTTATATTATATTAAATTAAATTAGATCCAACTGCAACTTCCGCAAATGGTGAAGATGAATTATATTGAATATTCAAGATGTATTTATTTTGTAAAAGTTTCAATGCTTCAAAGTTCAAACTCTGATTTATCACGATTTATAACAAGGCATCATTCTCTTGATTTTTTTAAATAATATATTGATGTATTATTCATCTTTATATATATTTTTCACAATTTATTTTTGTATCTTTTATTATATAAATCATTTAATTTTTTAAATGTATGTACCGTCGCTACAGATTTTATTTTTGTAATTTTAATTATTTATAAATAATTGAGTTATTAATTGAGTCAAAATAAAATAACATTTATAATTTAAAATTGTTAAATAAATGAAAAAAATTGTTAAATAAACGGAAAAGATTGGAATCGGAACGGGAACCGTGACAGAACTGGAATTGGAACCGGAACTGACGGCTCTGGAACCGGCACGGAACCATCCCCCCAAGGTTCTGGTTCCGGTTCCACTGATTCATGAATCGTAACCAGCGATTTTGGAACCGTAAATGGCGGTTTCGGAACCGTGGCCATCCCTACTTCTACATGTCAATATGATATTCTTATCTTTCTTGGCATTTTTTTTTTCTAGTTTTCTTCATTTTCACTGTGTATTTTTCCCTTTTCTTCTTTGTGGCTGCCAATGGAGGCTCCAAATGGGTGCTCTAATAGTTCTTGCAAACAAAAGGAAGGTAGAAATCATTTCCTAGTGTTTCTAATGTTGTTTTAGGGTTTTTAATGACATTTTTTTATTTGGTTCTTTCTTTTAATCTCACCGTTATGGTCTTCGCATTTCTTTTTTTTGTTCTGTGCAGTCGCAGTGTTCGATTAATGCTGGACACAATCTGATGTGAACCTTTGATTTTAACTTGTGAAAACAAGAACTCAATGCGGAAAATTGCCAAGGAAAGTTTGTATGCAAGACGCAGCTCTCAAAACTCTAGAATCCTTACCCTTGGATTCGACAGACTACTAATTTAACAAGTTAAATTAAACACGCAATTCGAACCAAGTGGAGAATAATAGAGGCGAAACAAAACATGCAATTAGATAAAGCAATTATCTAATTAGCCTATAGTTCCTGTACTTTAGCAATTAACAAAGCATGCAAATTATTTAAGCCAAAATAAAGAAGAGTGAATAATAAAGTATAAACTTTCATTCAATTAATCACTGTTCAATAATGAAGTGCAGCACCCTTATTTATAGGTATAGGGAGCGCAAAATTTACAAGGAAAAATAAGGAAAGAAAACACAAATTTGGAGCTTAATCAAGAGATTAAGTAACTCACAAAAATCAGCAAGAAAAAGGAACTTACTTGCTGAAAAAGTAAAAGAAAAGAAGGGGAAATTTCGTCTTCCACAAAGAAAGGTTATGAACGAAATTCTCAAGGAAAAAGGAAGGAAAAATTCAGATTTTACCTTTAAAGAAAAGGGAAAACCAAAAAATAAAGGAGAAAAGAAAAAGAGGAAACTATGAAGAGAATTAGGTAACATGCACAAAACCTTAATTCTCCTCCTAACCCTAACCCTAATTGTGAATTGCTTCTCCTTGGGCTTGGGCTTGGCCGAATGTGGGTTCATGGAGTGGGCTTGATGGATTCGGCCCAATTGATGTAGCATGATGATGTAGATGTAGAAGCTTCCGGAATCATTTCAAAGCTCAAAAAACATTTCACTTCTAAAATTCTTCAAACTTTATGAAATCTCCATTTCTTCACTGGAAAGACTAGTAGTTACCATTTCCACCATTTCTGTAACTTGTAAATACCATTTCCACCATTTCCACAACTTGGAAATACGATTTCTACAATTTCCTTAGCTGGGATGATTAGCATTCACCATTTCCACCATTTCCACTTTGATGGCGAGTAGGGTAACTCTTGTAATCTTCACTTCCTTCTCATTAAGGTCATTGGAGCTTTCATTTGTCTTCGTAGATTCTGACTCATAACTTGTGTTGTTTTAGCCTTGGATTTCCTCATCACAATCTCGCACTCTATAAGCATTCTTTAACATTTATCATACGAGAAATGTGGTATCTTTTTTCTTTTATTCCAATTATTCTATTTTTTTCCTACCTAATGTTGTTTTAGTGGTCATTTTTTTGTGTTGTTTATTGTTGTAGGCTTTCTGAGGAATGAGAAAGCTGAGAAGAGGTTTCCCTCATTTTAACAGATTCCATCTTCTTCACTGCTCTCTCAATGGGTTGTAACTCTGTTCCTTCATTCCTATTTGCTTTTTTTTTTTTTATGTTTTAGTTTTGGATTTTCTATCGAGTAGTTTTGGATGTTGCTTAAGAAATTAAGTGTAAACATATATTTATTTTTTCCCTCTCTTGTAGTTCTTTTTAGATCTTTGTCTAAATATTTATTTTTTGTTCTCTACAGTGCTTGACTAGCTTATCGCTGCATCTTTACAGGATGAATTGAGAAGAATTAGTATTTTTTTTCTTGGTTTACAAGCCATCTCTTGAATCTTCATCTTCGGGGGAAGGTAAATATATTTTAAAATATTTGCCTCTCTTTTTAGATTCTTATTTTTTAAGTGGATTTTATGGGTGTGAAATGTGTAGACTAATCCCGTTTCAACTTGTTGATGCATATTCGTCTGTGATTTTTTTTCCCTTTTTCTCAACCTATTTTTTTCTGAGTTATAATGTTCAAGTGTCAAATATTACATTTTTTTATTGGCTTATATTTCTATATGGGAATTTTTCTGGTTTGTGCCTTCAGATAAAAACTGGACTCTAGAAACATGAAGGTTTAACCTCTTGGTGAGAGCTTCCGTTGCTGCTTACTTACTCTTTTCCTCTATTTCTTAGTTTTTGTTTGTTCAAATATTACATTTTTATGATTTTGTGTGTGTTGTGTGCATTTGTATGTTGTGGATCTCATGTGAGTTGTCGTAAAATGCGCTACGTTGTGGAAGACTTTGCCAAGGAAGGATCAAACTTGATGGTCACAGACATACTGACTTGGCGTATGGCTGGGGATGCCCTCATCGACAAGTCAGGACGTAGAGGATCACAGTTCGAGTGATGCAGACTCGGGAAGTGCAGCAGAAGTTTGTGTGCTCCATAGAGACCCGCCAATGCTCCAGGACCCAAGCCCATATCAAAGAGAACATAGTTGGGCCTATAACCCGAAGAAGGACAAGGAAGCTCAGATCAGATCTTGAAAACCTTATCCAAAGGAGTGCAACAGAAGCTCAACTTGTTACGGACGCCAACGCCCTTGAAATGAATGCAAGGAAGGTTAAAAGCGTCACTTTACTCTCCATCATAGGGGAAATGGCGCCTACTAATCAATCAAGCTGAAGGAAGGGGCATTTCTTGAAGTTCTTGATTTTCTTGAAAATCTTGAATTTCGCGGTTTACTGAATCTTGAATAATCTTGAAAATATTGAAAAATCTTGAAATTCTTGATTTTTTATGTTCCGAAATGATTCTGGGAGATTCCAGAAGATTCCAAAACCACCGTACATCATCACTACCATGCGCCACCTCAAATGGGCCGAAACCCACCTTGGAGTCCATCTCACAATTTCGGCCAGCCTAGCCCACAAGGAGCAGCCCACACGCCACTTGGAAGCTTAGGTTAGAGAAGGATTAGGTTTTGTGCATGTTACCTAATTCTACTCAAAGTTTGTTACTAGTTTGTTAGGTTGTTACAAGTTTGTTACAACTAGGCTTACTAGGATAGTAGTTACCAAAAAGGTTTACCTTCTTGAAACCTTTTTGTGATTTGTTTCTACTTCTTTTATTTCCTTTTTCTTGCTTGTAATTTCGGCCAGCTCATAACCCTTGCCGCCGAAAATTCCCTTTTTAATCAATCCTAGTTCCTTTAGGATTTGATTCCTGTAAGAAACCAATCTCTTGATTGGTTTCCAATTTAACTTCTTTTTCCTAGTTGTTTTAGGACTAAAATTCGCCAACCTACTCTATAAATAGGGGCTGACCGAATTCACTTTCATTCAGTTGATTAAATGATATAAGTTATAGTTTTATACTTCTTTAATCACTCATCTTATTTTGGGCTTAAGTAATTTGCATGCTTTGTTAATTACTATAAAGTACAGGAACTATAGGCTATTAGATAATTGCTTGTCTAATGCTAAGCTTTGTTTCGATTCTATTATTCTCCACTTGGTTCGAATTGCGTGTTTAATTTACTTAGTTAAATTAGTAGTCTGCCGAATCCAAGGGTAAGGATTCTAGAAATTAAGAGCGCCGTCTTTCAATCAGACTTTTCTTGGCACTTTTCGCATCGAGTTCTTGGATTTCCCAGCGTGGAGTTCAGGGGTTCACATCAATTGGTATCAGAGATCAAGGCTGTTTGCTTGACAGGAGGAGATTGGAGTAACACAATCAATTCATTAGGTGTTTTCTATTCCCTTAATCTACTTTAATTACTGATTTTGTGGAAAAGAACGCTCCTTTTTAAGAAAAAAATTTCTTTTTCTTAAATAAACTATTTTGACTTTGCTCATACTATTTTTGCAAATAAAAATCAAAATTTTGGCTTGAAAAAGAAAGGGAAAATCGAAAAGAAGGTTTTACAAAATCGATTTCTTGAAATTTTGGAAAAATCGGTTTTAGGGTTTCTAAAGCTAGGGTTTTTGTGGCTCTTTTTGCTCAAGTTGGGTATTGTTTTTGCAATTACCTTTGTGAATCCAATTAGTGCTATTTTTGGTAGCAATTAAAGGACAACTGACATTGTTTGTTGCTGAAATTGCTCTTTAATTTGGACTGTTTTGCTCGTCTTTCCCTATTTGCAATTTGTATTGAATTTGGTTAACTTTGGCGGTTGAAGTTAAGCCTCTCACCTTGTTTTTGCAATTACTACTTGTCTACACGAATTGATGTGAACTCTTGATTCCAACTTGGTATCACATCAATTGCTGAAAATTTGTTTACAGATTTTTTGCTCACTAATTCATTTGTCGGGATACCTCCGAGCAACATTCTTCTATTTGTTTTGTAGGGATTCCACTAGTTGTATTAGTGCTTCTACGACGCATAGCAAGTTGATGGCGGTTTCACAAGGGACTCCGGCAACTCTTGCGCCTGGGAATCGAAAGTGTAAGTCACTGTATAAGATATCTTTTAGCTCATGCTTCATGAAGGTACCCTTTTACTTTTACATTGATTCTCTTTCTATTGGTTGCCATTTATGTAAAGATATTACTAACTCTAGGGTTTGTCAATCTTAAACATGTGCATTGTTTTACGGGATACATCTTTTGGTTTAAAAACTGCATACTTTGTAGTTCACTATTCCTTAGGATGTCTTTCTCAGAAATTGTCTCTGTTATCATTAATTGGTTCTCATATCAGTTATACATGCAATTTCTGTTGGTTACAATAACTTATGAGTATGAATCATGCAATTCTTGTGATTATGGCTCCACAAGTTTCATCAAAGGACCTTCATGCGTCCAAGGATCAAAGGTAAAATAAGTATCAGGGTATCCTTCAGGTATGCCTTTAAACTATTTCTCCTTTTGATTTCATTATTTCAGGTTATGAGCATGACTAAGAAATTCCAATTTTTGAAATTTTGACTAACCTCTGTTTGGGCAAATCGACTGTAGGTATCTTTCCTTCTTGTTGATGTTAACACTCGAATGGTTTTCTAAGTGTTGGATTGCTTAATTGGTGACGTCTTGTGTTCCACTTTTGCAATTCTTACTTGTTTCGACATGAGGATGTTTTTCTATTTAACATGCCATATTGTCTGCCTGAAAAACTGTGAATTATTTTGTAACGTGTTACCTTTAGTTTGCATGTAGGACGGGTTTTTCTTCATTTTAGGATCTTATTATGCTAATTTGTATGTCATACATATGATGCATAAATTTGTCCTAGTTAACGTGGTAAATTGTGCTTATTGCATATACTTGGCTAAAATGATGTATTTCGTGTTGATAAGTAATTATTCTTGAGGAGTATAAATAAATTCATGAGATTTTAGATGCTTCCTGATAGTTTCTTGCAAGCAACTAAAAGGTTCTTGAGAGGCTCTTGAAGAATTAACAATGATTATCAGCGTCCTTGAAAGCAGTGTCTGGTAAGTATGATCTATGTTCATGTGGTAATAGTACTGCCCTGTTTTGTTTGTGTTTGCAGCAATTTGTATTCGAGGACGAATCCTTTCCAATCGGAAAGGAATGATGAGGAAATCCAAGGCTAAAACAACACAAGTTATGAGTCAGAATCCACAAAGACAAAGGAAATCTCCAATGACCTTAATGAGAAGGAAATGAAGATTACAAGAGTTACCCTACTCGCCATCAAAGTGGAAATGGTGGAAATGGTGAATACTAATCATCCCAGCTAAGGAAATGGTAGAAATGGTATTTCCAAGTTGTGGAAATGGTATTTACAAGTTACAGAAATGGTGGAAATGGTAACTACTAGTCTTTCCAGTGAAGAAATGGAGATTTCATAAAGTTTGAAGAATTTTAGAAGTGAAATATTTTTTGAGCTTCTGAAATGATTCCAGAAGCTTCCAGAAGATTCCAGAAGCTTCTTACATCTACATCATCATGCTACATCAATTGGGCTGAATCCATCAAGCCCACTTCATGAACCCACATTCGGCCAAGCCCAAGCCCAAGAAGAAGCAATCTGCAATTAGGGTTAGGGTTAGGAGGAGAATTAAGGTTTTGTGCTTGTTACCTAATTCTCTTCATAGTTTCCTCTCTTTTTTTCTCCTTTATTTTTCGGTTTTTCCTTTTCTTTAAAGGTAAAATCTAAATTTTTTCTTCCTTTTTCTTTTGAGAATTTCGTGCATTGCTTACCTTAAAGCAGCCAAAATTCTTTCGTCTTTTCTTTTACTTTTCCAGCAAGTAAGTTCCTTTTTCTTGCTGATTTTTGTGAGTTACTTAATCTCTTCATTAAGTTCCAATTTTGTGTTTTCTTTCCTTATTTTCTTGTGTAAATTTTGTGCTCCCTATACCTATAAATAGGGGTGCTGCACTTCATAATTCTAGAGTGATTAATTGAATGAAAGTTTATACTTTATTATTTACTCATCTTTATTTTGGCTTAAGTAATTTGCATGCTTCGTTAATTGCTAAAGTACAGGAACTATAGGCTAATTAGATAATTGCTCTATCTAATTGCATACTTTGTTTTGCCTCCATTATTCTCCACTTGTTTCGAATTACGTGTTTAATTTAACTTGTTAAATTAGTAGTCTGCCGAATCCAAGGGTAAGGATTCTAGAGTTTTAAGAGCTGCGTCTTGCATGCAGACTTTCCTTGGCAATTTTCCGCATTGAGTTCTTGTTTTCACAAGTTGGAATCAAGGGCTCACATCAATTGGTATCAGAGCCTGGGCTGTTTGCTCGACAAGAGGAGGTTGAAGTAACTCAGCAAAATCATCAGGTATTTTCTAATCCTTGTTAGTCTTTCTTTGTCTTGAAATTCTTGGAATTAGAACACTCCTTTTTTTGAGAAATTTTTATTTCTTGAAATTAATTAATTTCAGTTTTGGTACTGTTTTCCATCTTTAAAGACCAAAATTAAAATAAAAAAAAAAAGAAAAAGGCAACCGAAGATCAAGAAGAGGTTTTTGCAAAAGAAAAAGCCTTTCGATTTTAGCACTTGTTTTTGCTACTTTGGACTGGTTTGCAATTTTTGCTTCCCTTTATGCGTAATTTTGGTGAGTTTTGCGGCTGATGTTAAGCAGCTTACCTTGTGTTGCAATTGTGAATGGTATGTCTATGCTTGATACATTAGTTTTGAATTCTAAAAAATATATTGGATTCTTGATATTGTGTCATAGTGCTACCCAAATTTTCTTAAAGTTGCAAAAGGGATTTTCGCAAAAACCAAAATTAAGTCTTTTGTGGCAAATTTGATTAAGAATTGTTTCTTGGAAGTTTAAAGGTATACTTGCAAAGTTGATAGTGTTAGATTACCGACACTACTCCCCACAGCACTACACTTTCTAACCAAAGAGAGATCTTGATGAGGGCATCCCAAGTCCATCGACACGTCCATAGACAAGTGAGTCCAGAGAAGCTGAGGAGGTTCGGGTTCTACACCGAGGCCCAACAATGCTTCAGGATCCAAGTCCATATCAAAGGGATCCACTTGTAGATATCATTGGGCCAATGACAAGAAGCAGAGCAAAGAAGGTTCAAGAGACTCTCAACAACCTTGTACAAGCTTGCCGACAGGATGCTCAATTGATAGTAGAAGCCAACTCCTTGGAGAACAAAGCCGGAAAGGTTCAAATTGCAACTCTGCTTACAATTCTTGAAGAAGAGGCTCAATTCCCCATTCCACAATCTGTTTCTTGAAGTTCTTGAAGACACCGGAAGATTCTTGGACTTTAAAGAGACGTTTCTTGAAGTTCTTGTTTTCTTGAAAATCTTGAATTTCATATTTTGCAGAATCTTGAAGAATCTTGAAATTTTCGAAAATCTTGATTCCGAAATGATTCTGGGAGATTCCAGAAGATTCTGGAAGCTCCCTACACCATTCCACCATGTGCCATCAACAATGGGGCCGACCCAATCCATGGAGTCCCTTCCACATCATCAAGTCGGCCAAGCCCATCAAGAGGCCCACACGCAAGGTATACTCCATTAGGGTTTGCGAAATTAAGGGTTAGGGTTTGGGGGAAAATAAGGGTTTGTGCATGTTCCCTATTTTGCCCTTAATTTGTTAGTTTCCAAAAATGATCCCTTCTTGATATCCTTTTTGGAGTAGGATTTTCAATTCCTTTTCATTCTTGTTTTTACTTGTAATTTCGGCTGCCTTATCTTAAGGGTGGCTGAATTTCCTTTTCTTTTCTTTTTACCATTACCAACTTCATTCAGGTTTTAGTATTGTAAAGGAAATCAATCTCTTGATTGGTTTCCAATTCTAATTCTTTCCTACTTCTTTTTTTCGGCTGCCCTACTCTATAAATAGGGCATCCGAACCACATAATTAAAACAAGTATTCAGATGTTAAAACTATTAGTTTGAGTACTCTCCCTTTATTGCTTTATGTATTTTGCATGCTTGTGATTTATATATTGCATGAAACTTAGCTTAATTAGGTTACTTGCTCTACCTAATTAAATTCGCATGTTTCACCTCTTTTATTACTTGGTTCGAATCCCTTGAGTAAATTAGCTTAGGTTGGTTTATTTTTGTTAACTGGATTTTCGGGTAAGTTAAGAGTTCATACGAGCTACACCGCGTAATCAGACTTTCCTTGGCAATTCATCCGCATGTGTACCTTGGTCCACATCAATTGGTATCAGAGTTTGGGCTGGTTTCGTGGCTAGAGGAGGTTGAAGTAACCCAACCAAATCTTTATCAGGTGTTTTCTAATCCTTGTTAGTCTTGTTTGTCTTGAAATTCTTGGAATTAGAACGCATTTTCTTGGGGGAAATTTTTTTTTTTCTTTCAAGCTCTGAATTTCAGTTTCTTGGTACTGTTTTAGCCTATCTTAAAATCAAAATTCCCTAGAAAAATTGACCCAAATTTTAAAGTACTGAAAAACGCAACTTAGGGTTTTAAAATTACCTTCTTTTTGCGAAAAGCTTGTACTGTTTTGGGGCTATTTTATTAAATTACAATCTGGAATTCCTTGCTGACAAACTGAATTAAATTCTAAACTTTAAAAATAAATTAGGGTTCGGGTTTTGGCTTAGCTAGGGTTTCGGTTTGTTTGGTTGAAATTGGGTTGCCATTTGCTTTGTGACATTAGGGTTTGAGAGACACTCTTTTGTTGCTACTTTTGCGACTTTTGCTGGATTTTGTGACTGTTTTATACTCCTCTTGTGCACTTTTGTTAAAGTCGTGAGTTTTTACGGCTGATGTTAAGCAGCTCACCTTATCTGTACTTTGTGATTTGCCTGCGCTAGTTTGATACCTTGTTTTGAATTCTTGAAAATATATTGAATTCTTAGTTTAGTATCCTTGGCTGCTGCAATTAGCTCTGGGAATTGGTTAGTGAGTCAAACTTGAAAACTTTGCTAACCCTAGGGCTTTTTGTTCTTAAAATCGCAAAATTGGTATTTTTTCCGCCACTTGGGGGTTTAAAATTCGTAATTAGGTTATCTGCATATTGAAAGAATTGATAATTTGCTGGGCTTGGTTTCTTTGATTACCTATCGGGTTGGTGATCTCTTCTTTGGTTAGTTTTAGGACTTTCTTAAAGTTGTTCAACTCTGTTTATTTCTTGATTCCATTCAATTCTTGAATTTCCCTGCTTTCAACTGCTAGTTGTATCTTTTCAAGCTACCTGAACGTTTACTCTTGAATTATAGTTTGGATTTTATCATCGTGCACACCCATCTTTTCTGAAATTTGAGGGCTTCACCCCGAAATTTCCTTGTTGTGTACCTCTTATCTGAAATATATTACAAATATCATTTGCGAAAAGATTTTTCAACTCCAAAATAGAACCAAGTATCTATTTTTTGAAAATTTGTGCTTTTTCCTTAAGTATCATTGCTGTGTGTGAATTGCTGTTTGCCTTATACATTTGTCAATACCGGGAGGTAGAGTGGAAAAAGGCTTGAGTGAACATACTATAAGGGCGCAACCCTAGAGTGAAACACTGGTTTTTGTGTAGCTGTTAGGTGGGATACACTTAGGGGACAAGGGGGTTAAGGTTATTACTCATTTTTCCTTGTTCTTAGCAGACAGATTTTTGCCTATAACCGATGTCATGAGGTGCTTCTATCCCTCTGGGAAGTGAACAAATACTAGCTGCGATAAAGCAACTCTCTGCGCGATTTGCTACCCTCACGGAGGAGGTTGCTGACATGTGGGCCGAACGAGAACAAAGGTGTGAGGGGTCAGAGGAGGACACTTCTGCCAATGACAACAATGCCGTTGACAAGCCTTTCGAGGGTCTCAGTCAATGCAAAACGACTGTTCCACCCTTCGCCAGTGGTACAAACCCAGAGGATTACCTAGACTGGGAGATGAAGATGGAGCGCATCTTTGAGCTTCATGCGATCCCAGAACACAAGAAGGTCCCACTCACGGTGGTACATTTCACGAACTATGCCTTGGTCTGGTGGAATCAAGAGATGGACCAATGAAGGAATAAGCGTCCCATGCAGGCCCGTGCTCCGCCTTTAACTTGGTATGATTTGACTTCTTCCATGTGTATAACTTTTGTTCCTGATTATTATTTTAGAGAATTGTATAGGAAATTACATACTCTTGTACAAGGACCTTTATCTGTAGACGCATACTATAGAAAATTAGAGATGGCCAAAATTAGGGCAAATGTACAGGAAGACGTGGCTGCTTCAATGCTCGTTTTCTTAATGGCCTAAACAGGGGTATAGCTTTAGCCGTTGAACTTCAGAATGCAACAACTTTGACGGACATGTTGCACAAAGCTCGGGTCATGGAGGAATACCTGAAGATAGTTCCACCCGTCTGGACGCCTACCAGCGCCCCACCGGCTTGGAGAAAGAATCCAGTTTACTCACCACCCGCTAAGAAGCCGTTTACGTCAGAACGGAAGGCTATAGTCCCCGCCACCACCCCGTCTTATCCCAATCTAGAACGCCATCAACACCTCAGCAATCCATTAGCAATGTCACTTTTCACAAATGCTCAGGCCGTGGCCACTACATGCGCGATTGTCCTAACATCCAGAAGGTCTTATTGGGGCAAGATGGTGAGTACATTTCCGAAGAGGATGAAGAGGAACAAACCATTAACCCCTTGTCGGAGTTAACTGACAGCACTAAGTCTGCACCGGTAGAACAATTTGAGTTCATCGAAGAAGATCCTAATCAGAACTTGGTTACTCGCACCTTGACTACAGCTGCTGTCCAGGATACGTCTCAGCGGACAAACATCTTCCACGCCAAGACTAAGGTCAATGGGAAGTTGTGTGTTCTGATCATTGATGGAGGGAGTTGCACAAATGTGGCCAGTGAATATATGGTCGAAAAGCTGAAGCTCCCCATACTCAATCATCCACGTCCTTATCGGCTCCAATGCTCGACAGCTCAGATGGCTACAGAGTCACAAAGCAGGTAAGCGTACCATATGCTATCGGGAAGTTTGAATCCACTGTTTTATGTGATGTTCTGCCAATGGAGGCTTGTCACATTCTGCTCGGACGCCCATGGCTCTTCGACTTGAAGGCAACTCATGATGGGGTCACCAACACTTACTCGGTCTGCCAGGCAGGCAAGATCCACACGTTCCTACCTATGCTGATGAGGGCATCCAAAGTCACGCAACAAGTCAAGATACAAGTGGTTCCGGAGAAGCTGAGGAGGTTCGAGTTCTACATCGAGGCCCAACAATGCTTCAGGATCCAAGCCCATATCAGAGGGATCCACTTGTAGACATCACTGGGCCAATGACCAGAAGCAGAGTGAAGAAGGTTCGAGATGCACTCAACAACCTTGTTCAAGCTTGCCATCAGGACGCTCAGTTGATTGTAGAAGCCAACGCCTTGAAGCAGAAATAAGGAAATGTTCAAATTGCAACTCTTCTAACCATTCTTGAAGAAGAGGCGCAATTCAGCAGTTCCCATTAAAGAAGAAGGTTGTTTCTTGAAGTTCTTGAAAATGCCGGAAGGTTCTTGGACTTAAAGAAACAATTAATAAAATTCCCTACAATTTGGGCCGACCCAAACTCATGGAGACCAGCCCACAAGTTTCGGCCAGCCCAAGGAGTCCACAAGAAGCCGCACGGCCAAGCCCACAAAGCAAGCCCACACGGCTCCTTAAAATTAATTAGGGATTTTATTTTAATTAATTAAGTTGTTTATTTTATTCTTTTAAGTTAGTTTCCAAAAATGGTTCCTTCTTGTTATGCTTTTTGGGAGTAGGAATTTTATTCTTTTCCTTATTCTTTCTTTGTAAAATTCGGCAATCACCCAATAAGGAGGTGACCGAATTCTTCTTTCCTTTTTCTTACCATTCCCACTCCTTTCCGGGTTTGGTATTGTAAAAGAAATTAACCTCTTGGTAATTTCCAATTCTACTTCTTTCCTTCTTCTACTTCTTGTATTATTTTCGGCTACCTCACCTATAAATAGGGGCCGAAACTATCAATAAAAAGTTAGAGTATTCAGATCATAAAACTTAGTGTTTGAGTACCCTCCTTTTATTGTTTTATGTATTTGCATGTTGTAGTTTACATAATTTCATGAAACTTAGCTAATTAGGTTACTTGCTCTGCCTAATTATTCGCATGTTTCAATCTCTTGCTTGCACTTGGTTCGAATTATAAAACAAGTTAGCTTAGGTTAGCTTCTCCTTGTTTCTCTTAGTTCGAAAGTAAGTTAGGGAATTATACGAGCTACGCTACTTAATCACAAGGTCCTTGGCAACTTAATCCGCATGTGTACAACCGTCCACATCATATGCCACATAATGAAGTGCGTTCAGAAGCAATCCAACTGAAGGACGCCCTCACCAAATGGGAAGCTGGAAAGCGCCTAGATAAGGGGAAAGGGAAAGAATTTGTAATGAGTAGTAAGGCGAACTCTGATAAGCCTAATCAGGAAGAAGTTAGAAGTAGCTTTTTCGCTACAGTGGGGGAAATAGAACAGGTGTTAGGTAACAAAGGTTGTGTACTAGTTTTAGTATGTAAAGATACTTGTGCTATCCTTGACGATATCGCTCAGGATGTTCCTATAGAAGTTGATTGTTTGTTGCAGGAATACAACAATGTCTTTCCAGGAGAGCTGCCATAGGATTGCCGTCTCTGCGTGAGATTGAACATCAAATCGACTTCATACCTAGTGCATCTATTCCAAATCGACCTGCCTACAAAGCAAATCCAGAAGAAACAAAAGAATTACAGAAGCAGATCGACAAGCTTTTGACTAACGGTCAGGTAAGGGAATCACTTAGTCCTTGTGCTGTACCTGTAATTCTTGTCCCTAAGAAAGATGGTACATGGAGAATGTGTGTTGATTGTAGAGCTGTTAATAAGATAATAATCCACGGTTTGGCTGGATTTTACCGACGGTTTGTGAAGGACTTTTCCACCAAAGCAGCACCTCTGAACGATTTGTGCAAGAAGAATGTTCCATTCGTGTGGAGGCAAGCTCAGGAAAATGCCTTTACGGTTCTTAAGCATGATCTCACTCATGCACCTGTTTTAGCATTACTGATTTTGATAAAGTCTTTGAACTAATGTGTGATGCATCAGGTATAGGAATTGGAGCAGTTTTAATGCAGGAACGCAAGCCAATCGCCTATTTCAGTGAGAAGTTGAAGGGAGCTGCCTTAAATTATCCAACTTACGATAAGGAGCTCTATGCAGTGGTCCGTGCTTTCGAGACTTGGTCACATTATTTAATGGCCAAGGAATTTGTTGTTCACAGTGATCACAAGTCCCTTAAACACTTAAAGGGACAGAGTAAGTTAAATAGACGTCATGCTAAATGGGTTAATTTTATTGAAACTTTTCCTTACATTATTAAATATAAGAAAGGGAAAGATAATTTGGTTGCTGATGCTCTATCTCGCAGGTATGAAATTCTGGCTATTTTAGATCATTCTTTGCTAGGATTTGCATATCTAAAGGATTTGTATGCTTCTGATATTGACTTTGCTACTTTATATAAAGAATGTGAATCTGGTGCATTCCATAAGTACTATAGACAGGATGGTTTCTTGTTTAGGGAACATAGGTTATGCATCCCTCATAGTTCTACTAGGGAATTACTGGTTCGTGAAGCTCACAATGGGGGACTTATGGGTCATTTTGATGTACATAAGACACTTGATGTGTTACAGGAACATTTTTATTGGCCTCATATGCGAAAAGATGTACAACATGTTTGCACTCGTTGCATTAATTGTTTAAAAGCTAAATCTACATCTAAGCCTCATGGACTTTACATGCCTTTACCTATTCCTTCTTTACCTTGGACTGACATTTCAATGGATTTTATTCTAGGTCTTCCGAGGACGCAAAGAGGTAATGACTCCTTATTTGTCGTAGTCGATCATTTTTCTAAAATGGCTCACTTTATTCCTTGCAGGAAATCAGATGATGCCAAACATGTTGCGGACTTGTTCTTTCAGGGGATAGTTTGGCTTCATGGTATTCCGCGCATTATTGTTTCTGATCGCGACGTCAAATTTCTGAGTTACTTTTGGAAAACTTTGTGGTCATGCCTCAGCACAAAACTACTGTTTTCAACTACAAGTCATCCCAGACGGATGGTCAGACGGAAGTCACCAACCGCACCGTTGGCAATCTACTTCGGGCTTTAATACAGAAGAATCTCAAACGTTGGGAAGAAATCTTACCGATTGCAGAGTTTGCCTACAACCGCACCAAGCACTCCTCAACAGGGTTCTGTCCATTCGAAGTTGCCTACGGCTTCACTCCTTTGACAGTTATGGATCTAATCCCTTTGCCACTAAAGGAACAGGTTAATCTAGACGGTGCCCAGAAGGCTGACACCGTCAAACGCCTGCATGCCAAGGTTCAGGCAAACCTTGAGAAAAACTACGCCAGACCCGCCGCCCATGCAAACCAACAGCGCAAGGCTGTGAACTTTGAACCAGGAGACTGGGTTTGGGTTCACATGAGGAAGGAACGATTCCCTGCTGTGAGGAGGACGAAACTCCATCCCCGGGGCGATGGGCCTTTTCAAATTGTGTCCAAGATGGGGCTTAATGCTTACAAGCTTGATTTGCCAGGTGAGTATACTGTTAGTACTTCATTTAATGTTGCTGACTTGTCTCCGTTTACTTATGAACAGGATGAAGATTTGAGGTCAAATCCTTTTCAACCGGGAGGGGATGATGAGGGCATCCCAAGTCCATCGACACGTCCACAGACAAGTGAGTCCAGAGAAGCTGAGGAGGTTCGGGTTCTACACCGAGGCCCAACAATGCTTCAGTATCCAAGTCCATATCAAAGGGATCCACTTGTAGATATCATTGGGCCAATGACAAGAAGCAGAGCAAAGAAGGTTCAAGAGACTCTCAACAACCTTGTACAAGCTTGCCGACATGGTGCTCAATTGATAGTAGAAGCCAACGCCTTGGAGAACAAAGCCGGAAAGGTTCAAATTGCAACTTGCTTACAATTCTTGAAGAAGAGGCACAATTCCCCATTCCACAATGAAGAGGAGGCTGTTTCTTGAAGTTCTTGAAGACGCCGGAAGGTTCTTGGACTTTAAAGAGACATTTCTTGAAATTCTTGATTTTCTTGAAAATCTTGAATTTCATATTTTGCAGAATCTTGAAGAATCTTGAAATTTTTGAAAATCTTGATTCCGAAATGATTCCGGGAGATTGCAGAAGATTCTGAAAGCTCCCTACACCATTCCACCATGCGCCATCAACAATTGGGCCGACCCAATCCATGGAGTCCCTTCCACATCATCAAGTCAACCAAGCCGATCAAGAGGCCCACACGCAAGGTCTACTCCATTAGGGTTTGCGAAATTAAGGGTTAGGGTTTGGGGGAAAATAAGGGTTTGTGCATGTTCCCTATTTTGCCCTTAGTTTATTAGTTTCCAAAAAGGATCCCTTCTTGATCTCCTTTTTGGAGTAGGATTTTCAATTCCTTTTCCTTCTTGTTTTTACTTGTAATTTCGGCTGCCTTATCTTAAGGGTGACCGAATTTCCTTTTCTTTTTACCATTACCCACTTCTTTCAGGTTTTGGTATTGTAAAGGAAATCAATCTCTTGATTGGTTTCCAATTTTAATTCTTTCCTACTTCTTTTTTTCGGCTGCCCTACTCTATGAATAGGGCATCTGAACCACATAATTAAAACAAGTATTCAGATTTTAAAACTATTAGTTTGAGTACTCTCCCTTTATTGCTTTATGTATTTTGCATGTTGGTAATTTATATATAGCATGAAACTTAGCTTAATTAGGTTACTTGCTCTACCTAATTAAATTCGCATGTTTCACCTCTTTTCTTACTTGGTTCGAATCCCTTGAGTAAATTAGCTTAGGTTGGTTTATTTTTGATAACTGGATTTTCGAGTAAGTTAAGAGTTCATACGAGCTACGCCTCGTAATCAGACTTTTCTTGGCAATTCATCCGCATGTGTACCTTGGTCCACATTAGATCTTTTCTTCATTGGAAATCTTCTAATTTTTTTGGTGTACCTGCAAAGTTGATTGTGTTCGATTACCGACACTACTCCCCACAGCACTACACTGAAATTCTGAGGAATTTTTCCGCCATTGATTAAAAATTAAATTTTCAAAACTTTGAGTAATAAAGTGGGGATTGGTTTCTGGATTACCTATTGGTTGGCTGATCACTTCTTGGATAGTTTTAGTACTTCCTAAATTGTTTCAACTCTGCTTATTACTCTTGTCTCGTCACTTGAATTGCCCTGCTTCTTAAGCCTGTTTATGATCTTTCGTGCTACCTTGAACATTTACTCTGAAAATATAGCTTGAATTTTGTCTTCGTGCACTGTCATTATCTCTGAACTTTGAGGGCTTCTCCCCGAAAGTTCCTTATCGGTGTACTTTTTATTTGAGCTATACTACAAAATTTCTTTTGGAAAAGGTGTTTTTACAAAATAGAACCAAGTGTCTATTTCGAAAAAGATTTGCTACTTTCCTATATAGTTATTGTGCTTGTGTGATTAAATGTTTTGTGTGATTACTTTTGCCAAAGTACTGCTTGAGGTAAAAGGCTGAGCGATACAGAATACAGGGACTTCCAATCCTATACACTGGTTTGTGTGTAGTTATTAGGTGGGCAATACTAGGGGGACAAGGGAGTAAGGTTACTCTGCTCATTTTTCCTTGTTCTTAGTAGGTTATTTTCTGGTTACTATGTTCACATGGCAATTGTGGAAATGATTGCTAAATTTGAATTCTCTAATCAAGGATGGCTTCCTCACGGTCGTTGGGTATGTCTGGATATTCCATATTTTGATTGAACCACAGGCTACCTGGACTATTTGAAGTGGGAGAGGCAAGTTGAAAGAAGTTTTCAGCTTCGCAATGTCCTTGATCAAAGTAAAGCTCTAGACGCCAGTGGTCGGTTAAAAGGCTATGCTAAAGCTTGGGCATGAGCTAGCTGGGACAATGAAGGTAAACTCAAATCGTGAAAAGACTTGAAATTTCGGATGAGAATGGACTTCCTCCCTCCTGGTCTGAAACACTTCACGATTCTTATTGAAGGCCTTCCTACAAAGCATTCACTGAGTATCTAGACCCCTATGCTGACTTATTAGGATCAGTGGAGGCTCTAAAGGCGCTAGTATTGCAGAAAATCATTGACAATGCACGAGCCAACAATGGTAAGGATAACGCATTGGGAACAACTGATATTCCCGAAAGTATTGGGAGTCAAGAGTCTTTGGTACCTGAGAAGGTTGATAGTGCACATGATATTGATGACCTTGGAGAAAGTACTAATTATCCTACCTCATCGGGTCATGACGGTAATGTTCCTTCACCAGAGCTGCCAGAACGGATCGAAGGTGTAGGTATGATCATCAAGGATGATTTGGGGACTGTCTATGATCCGCCAAGTTCATAAGAGCTCAAATGTGCAGATCTTATAATCATAGACGATTTGGTGGAAGTCCATGATCCTCCAAGTCCACTTGCTGAGAATCAAGGTAAAGCGCCTACTAGATGTTGTCTGGAATCTATTCCAGGAAGGTATGCCTTACCTTTTTCCATTGATTCTCCATTTGTTGTCTGTGAAATAATAGGTAAGTCTACAATGCATGGTAATGTAAGTACTTACTATGTATCAAGCTTTAATGTCTTACCCTCGTTTTGCAAATATAAGGGTTTTATTTTTGAGAACTCTAGGTTAAAGATCTTGTTCTCCAGGTATATATCTTTTGGTATCACACTGCATGGATTTGTTGTTACAAAGATATCTAAGATGTGCTTTAAGGAAATTGCAAATGTGATAATAACAAGTTACATGCAATTTCTAAAGGGTTTGATAATTATGCTTTTGTTGATAGTTTTATAACTTGTGTGCATGATTTTCTTACCTAAGTGCTGAGTGTGTAGTTATGAGCTATACAACATCAACATTAATAGTGGTTGTGCAACCAAAAAAGGACATGACGTACAAGCTTTGATTTGTCAGGTAAGTATGATCTACGTTCTGTGTTTAAAGTACTGACTTGTTATGTATGTGTTTGCAGTAATTTGGATTCAAGGACGAATCCTTTCCAACCAGAAGGGAATGATGAGGAAATCCAACGCTAAAACAACACAAGTTATGAGTCAGAATCCACGAAGACAAAAGAAAGCTCCAATGACCTTAATGAGAAAGAAATGAAGATTACAAGAGTTACCCTACTCGCCATCAAAGTGGAAATGGTGAATACTAATCATCCCATCTAAGGAAATGGTGGAAATAGTATTTCCAAGCTGTGAAAATGGTGGAAATGGTATTTACGAGCTAAGGAAATGGTGGAAATGGTAATTACAAGTCTTTCTAGTGAAGAAATAGAGATTTCATAAAGTTTGAAGAATTTTAGAAGTGAAATGTTTTTCGAGCTTCTGAAATGATTCTGGAAGCTTCCAGAAGCTTCCTACATGTACATCATCATGCTACATCAATTGGGCTGAATCCATCAAGTCCACTCCATGAACCCACATTCGGCCAAGCCCAAGCCCAAGGAGAAGCAATTCGCAATTAGGGTTAGGGTTAGGAGGAGAATTAAGATTTTGTGCATATTACTTAATTCTCTTCATAGTTTCCTCTTTTTCTTTTCTCCTTTATTTTTTGGTTTTCCCTTTTCTTTAAAGGTAAAATCTGAATTTTTTCTTCCTTTTTCTTGTGAGAATTTCGTGCATTGCTTCCCTTAAAGCAGCCAAAATTCTTCCTTCTTTTCTTTTACTTTTTCAACAAGTAAGTTCCTTTTTCTTGCTGATTTTTGTGAGTTACTTAATCTCTTGATTAAGTTCCAATTTTGTGTTTTCTTTCCTTATTTTCTTGTGTAAATTTCGTGCTCCCTATATCTATAAATAGGGGTGTTGCACTTCATAATTCTAGAGTGATTAATTGAATGAAAGTTTATACTTTATTATTCACTCTTCTTTATTTTGGCTTAAGTAATTTGCATGCTTTGTTAATTGCTAAAGTACAGGAACTATAGGCTAATTAGATAATTGCTCTATCTAATTGCATGCTTTGTTTCGCCTCTATTATTCTCCACTTGGTTCGAATTGCGTGTTTAATTTAACTTGTTAAATTAGTAGTCAGCCGAATCCAAGGGTAAGGATTCTAGAGTTTTGAGAGTTGCGTCTTGCATACAGACTTTCCTTGGTAATTTTCCGCATTGAGTTCTTATTTTCACAAGTTGGAATAAAGGGTTCACATCACGAATCTTGATACCTTGTTTTGAATTTTCTTGAAAATATATTGAATTCTTGAAATTGTATCGTTGTGCTGCCCAATTTTACAAAATCGCATATTAAAGTGTTGGGCGGTGATAAAATTGCAATTGTTGGTATCTTTGTGGCAATTGCTTCAAGAATTGATTCTCCACGGTTTAAAGTGTGCATGCAAAGTTGATAGTGTTCGTTCTTCGACACTACTCCCCACAGCAGTACACTCCAAAGCCAACGAGGTTTCTTTTCTTTATTGGAAATCTTCTTCTCTGTCATTGTACTTGCAAAGTTGATAGTGTTCGTTTTTAACACTACTCCCCACAGCACTATAGTGATATCTGAGGAATTTTTCTGCCACAGGGGTTAAATTATTTTTTGAAAACTTGGATAATTGGTTGGAATTGGTTTCTTGATTACCCGCTGGGTAGGGTGATCACTTCTTGGGTTAGATAGGTCTTTCCTGAATTGTTTCAAACCTGCTGATTATTCTTGCTTCGTTAATTGAATTGCCCTGCTTCTTAAGCTTGCTATCTTTTCGTGCTACCTTAAATGATTACTCTGAATTATAGCTTGAATTTTGTCTTCGTGCACTGTCATTATCTCTGAACTTTGAGGGCTTCTCTCAGAAAGTTCCTTATCGGTGTACTTCTTATTTGAGCTATATTATCAAAATTTCTTTTTCGAAAATGTATTTTTTTCAACTGAAAATCGAACCAAGTTCTTTTTTCCAAAATTTTTTTGCCACTTTCCTATATAGTTTTGTTCTTTGTGTGATTGACTGTTTGCTTGTTACCTTTGCCCAGGATTTTGTGACCTTAATTGAGTATACATGACTGAGGTAAAAGGCTGAGTGATACAACATACAAGGGTTGCCATCTCTGAGAGTAATACATAGGGTTGTGTGTAGTTGTTAGGAGGGCCGTTACTAGGGGGACAAGGGAGTAAGATTAATCTACTCACTTTTACTTGTTCTTAGAAGAAAATTTTCTGTTACTTTGAGAATCAGGCAACCTTGAGCAAATTGATCCCACCAGGGAGATTTGGTGCCTTAGTTGCACGTGATTCTTTACTAGGGTTACGTTCTACGAGACCATTGCAAACGACATTATAAGGGTATAACTTTGTGCAAATTGACCCATATAGGGAGATTTGGTGCCATTGTTGTTCCTTCTTCCTTGGCCTGAGAATCGAAGTGTAAGTCATAGTATCAGGTATATTTAGAATATGCTTCACAAAGGTACGCTTTTACTTTTACATTGATTCTCCTTCTATTGGTTATCATCATGTTAGGGATTTTACAACATCTTAAGTATTGTGAATCTTAAACATGTGCATAGCCTCATGGGATACATCTTTTGGTTTAAAGACTGCATGTTTTTGTAGTTCACTATTTCCCTAAGATGTCTTTCTCAGAAATTGTTTATGTAATTATTAATTTGTAGTCACATCATTTATACATGCAATTTCTACTGGTTATAATAATTGTGCAATTGTGATAGTCTTATAGCTCACGTGCATAATTCTTTTAAGCTAAGTGTTGAGTATATAGTTAGGTTGATCTAACTATATCTGCCTGCATCTAATATTTGAGATTTCTTATTGATATGTAATTATTCTTGAGGAGTATGGATAAGTTCATGAGGTTTTAGATGCTTCCCGATAGTTTCTTGCAAGCGTCTAAAAGGTTCTTGAAGAATTAAGAGTGATTCTCACTGTCCTTGAAATCAATTCCAAAAGTGCAGGGGGGTTACGAATTCCCCACCTGTTTGTCTGGTAAGTATGATCTACGTTCTTGTTTTAATATTACTGACTTGTTCTGTTTGTTTTTACCACAAATTGGATTCGAGGACGAATCCTTTCTAACCGAAAGGGAATGATGGGGATATCCAAGGCTAAAAACAGTACAAATTATGAGTCAGAATCCACAAAATCAACTGGAAGGCAAAGCCTTTGAGAAGAAGAACGCCAAGTATGCTTCAAATGCAAATCGAAGGCGCAAGGCTGTGAACTTTGAACCCGGTGACTGGGTTTGGGTTCACATGAGAAAGGAAAGGTTTCCAGCAGCCTGGAGGACGAAACTCCACCCCAGAAGCGATGGGCCTTTTCAAGTGATTGCAAAGATGGGGGACAATGCCTATAAACTTAATCTGCCAGGTGAGTATAGTGTTAGTTCATCTTTCAATGTTGCTAACTTGTCTCTGTTTGAATTTGACCAGGATCTTGATTCGAGGTCGAATCCTTTCCAACCGGGAGGGAATGATAAGGGCACCCCCAGCTCTATGACACGTCAGGACACAGAGGATCACAGTTCGAGTGATGCAGACTCGAGAAGTGCAGCAGAAGTTCGTGTGCTCCATAGAGGCCCGCCAATGCTCCAGGACCCCAGCCCATATCAAAGAGATCCGTTCGTTGACATAGTTGGGCCTATGACCCGAAGAAGGATAAGGAAGCTCAAATCAGATCTAGAAAACGTTATCTGAAGGAGTGCTACAGAAGCTCAACTTGTTACGGACACCAACGCCCTTGAAATGAATGCAAGGAAGGTTAAAAGCGTCACTTTACTCTCCATGATAAGGGAAATGGCGCATACTAATCAATCAAGTTGACGGAAGGGGCATTTCTTGAAGTTCTTGATTTTCTTGAAAATCTTGAATTTCCCGGTTTACTGAATCTTGAAGAATATTGAAATTCTTGATTTTTGACGTTTTGAAATGATTCCGGGAGATTTCAGAAGATTCCAGAACCTCCCTACATCATCACCACCATGCGCCACCTCAAATGGGCCGAAACCCACCTTGGAGTCCATCTCACAATTTCGGCCAGCTTAGCCCACAAGGAGCAGCCCACACGCCACTTGGAAGCTTAGGTTAGAGAAATATTAGGTTTTGTGCATGTTACCGAATTCTACTCAAAGTTTGTTAGGTTGTTATAAATTTGTTATAACTAGGCTTACTAGGATAGTAGTTATCGAAAAGGTTTACTTTCTTGAAACCTTTTTGTGATTTGTTTCTACTTCTTTTATTTTTTTTTCTTGCTTGTAATTTCGGCCAGCTCATAACCCTTGCAACCGAAAATTCCTTTTTTAATCAATCCTAGTTCCTTTAGGATTTGATTCCTGTAAGAAACCAATCTCCTGATTGGTTTCTAATTTCACTTCTTTTTCCTAGTTGTTTTAGGACTAAAATTCGGCCAACCTACTCTATAAATAGGGGCTGACCGAATTCACTTTCATTCAGTTGATTAAATGATATAAGTTATAGTTTTATACTTCTTTAATCACTCACCTTATTTTGGGCATAAGTAATTTGCATTCTTTGTTAATTACTATAAAGTACAGGAACTATAGGCTATTAGATAATTGCTCTGTCTAATGCGAAGCTTTGTTTCGATTCTTTTATTCTCCACTTGGTTCGAATTGCGTGTTTAATTTATTTAGTTAAATTAGTAGTCTGCCGAATCCAAGGGTAAGGATTCTAGAAATTAAGAGCGCCGTCTTGCAATCAGACTTTCCTTGGCACTTTTCGCATCGAGTTCTTTGGTTTCCCGGCGTGGAGTTCAGGGGTTCACATCAATTGGTATCAGAGCCAAGGCTGCTTGCTCGACAAGAAGAGATTGGAGTAACCCAATCGCTTTATTAGGTGTTTTCTGTTCCCTTAATCTACTTTAATTACTGATTTTGTGGAAAAGAACTCTCCTTTTTTAGAAAAATTTTTCTTTCTTGAATAAAATTTTCGATTTTGCTCCTAAGGTTTTTGCTATTAAAATCGAAATTGTTGCTTTGAAAAAGAAAGGAAAACCGAAAAGAAAGGTTTTTAAAATCGGTTTCTTCAATTTTTGGAAAAATCGGTTTTAGGGTTTTACATCTAGGGCTCTTTTGCTCACTTTTGGTACTATTTTTGCAATTGCCTTGTGAATCCATTAAGTGCTGTTTTGGTAACAATTAAAGGATAACAATTAAGCGCACCTCTCCCTACGTGCTTCAAATTCCTAATCAGCTAAAATGCTGCTAGCTTGAATATCCCTTTCAGATAAACATGCCTAATTATAAGCCTCTCTACCAAGTAAAAGAGGAAGAAAATGAGAAATACTGTGAAGTAATGTAAATCAGCTGCATATGGTTCACACCTTCTCATCTGCTTTCTCCAAGCAATGCCCCAGACGAGGAAGTGGCCTAGAATTCACCTTCCCACAAATTTCCATTTCTGATTTCAAAAATAATTCATTTTCCAAAACCCCAAAATAGAGATATCCAGAATGGCCACTCTTTATGAGATTGGAGTCAATCAAGAAACCCGTGGCTCTAAGAATTTGAGGTTAGGTAATGAATCCCCACTAATAATAATGAAGCTTAGGCTAAGTTTAAGTCGAAAGATGGCAATGGCGATGCTGATGCCGAGGACATATCACTTGGGTTCTTGGAGCAATCTTCCTTAGCTTCTCTCTGCGCAGAGTGGCAGTGACCAGCCATTCCCACTGGTCATAAACTACAGCCAGCTATACTTGACATCTTTCCTACAATTCATACATCCCCTGCCAGTGATTATAGAGACCAAAGAATGATCCAGACTGGAACAGAGTAGACCTATCCTGACTCAAAGTCTAAAACCGCTCGCGCAACCTTTGTTAACACTTAAGATTGATGGCTCACAAAATTCAACGCGCTCTATATAGTGTGAACATGGAGGTTGTGAACAATCTGAATTCCAACTTCAATTTTCCGTTCTAGTTATCTCTTCTTCAGGGGAAAAAAATGCAGTTTCCATATTTTCAAAGAATTTTCCACAAAATAAACGAATCTAATCACTTTAATAATCAAGAGGAAGAGATAAAAGGAAGATGAGTTTCAGAATTTTTTTTCCCTTCTTGCTGATTTAGGGCTTCTGCATCCTTTCAATAAGAGGAAGGAGCTGGTGGCTGCAATAGGTTTACCCCTTAAGAGCTTCTGATGGAGGATAAAAAACAGTGTAGACAAATTTGCCCTCCAAAATTAGGGTAGGGTCTAGTGTTGCAACATAACCGAATCTGTCATATTAAACGGCAGAGGACTAATTAGTCCACTTCGAAAATGTTAGGGACCAAAACAAGCGTTTTTAAATATTAAGGACTAAAAAAATTGGGGCATGTTATTTGCAGGTACTATTTTACAAAACACATGATACTTTTTAAAATTTTAAGTGATGAAAAGACAAATATACCCTTGATAGTTTCTAAATTAAAAAAAAAAATTTATCCAACTTTTTTAACTCTGGAAAAATCGTCTGGTCTATCGCCTGGCCTGAGCGAATTTATCTGGGAAAATCGCCTAGGCAAGGCGATTTTTTCTGGGAAAATCGCCTAGACCAAGCGATTTTCCCAGATAAAATCACCCAGGCCAGACGATTTTCCCTAAAAAATCTATTTTTCGAAAATTTAGTGGTCGTTCGCCGGAAAAACGATTTTCCGACGAATGACCGGGAAAACCTTAAAAAAAGGTCGTCTTGTGGCGTTTTTTTAAGGGAAAATCGCCACAGGACACCGATTTTCTCTGGGAAAATAGCTTAGTCAAGGCGATTTTTACCAAGTGATTTTCTCTGGGAGAGAAAATTACTAGGCGATTTTAAGCGATTTTCCCAGATAAAATCGCCCGCCCAGGCGATTTTTCCAGAGAAAATCGCCCAGTCCAGGCGATTTTCCTAGATTTAAAAAAGTTTGGTAATTTTTTTATAAAGTTAGAAACTATAAAGGGTAAAAATGTAAATTCACGTATAAAAATTTTAAAAAGTGGCCTACGAATAATAAAAGGTGGCCTGCTGATAACAATTCCGAAAAAATTAAATCGCAATATCTAATATGTACTATGTAGGAGATCATAATTGGAGTTTAATCTAAAAAAAAATAGGAATATACTATTTGCAGTAATAATTTTACTATTTGCAATAACATTTTCTTGTGAAAAGTGTATTTTGCCCTTTAGCTAAATTTTTTTTTTTTACTTTCCATATTACATGATAAGTAAACAATCTATATATTTTTTTACGTAAAGATTGTTTGTTAACAGAAAAAAACATGTTTGGCTCGAGATTGTGCTAAAAAAAAACCCAAAATCCCGCTCCCTATTTGTAGTGACATTACCAAAATACCGCCCGCCCAAAGTGGGCGGCATTTTGACCCCCCAAATACCGCCACCGCCCAAAGTGGGCGATATTTGGCCCCAAAATACCGCCCACTTTGGGCTGTATTTTGGTCCAAAATATCGCCCACTTTAGGCGATACTTTGGAAGAAACTCCCGGAGTCTCGCCCCTATGTACATGAACATTTTTAAGTTGGATCCGCAAAAGTTATGATTGGATGAAGTTATCTTTGATATTACGTTAGCAATATTAGAATTTTAAAAGACAAGAAAAGAACATGTTACCCTTATTTTTTTTTTAAGCCTAAAGGACAATTTAGACATTTTACTCAAAAATGTTACAGCAAATAGTAAAATTGTCACTGCAAATAACAATTCCGAAAAAATAATACAACGAAGTGCGACTCTAAACGTAAAAAGCGGCATCGTTCCAGAACCAACCCATCCAAACTTCCACCGGCCTATGGCAAACACCTCATGACAGCATCGGTCATACCCCCCTCTCGCCATTGTCTCAGTCCCTTTCACTGACTGAACCCAGAAAACCAACGCCAAATGGCCTTCATCCACCCCCTCTCTGCAGTAAACCCTCTCCTCCCCTCAAATCCATCTCCTAAGCCACCCCTCAATTCTCCAAAGTTTCCTTTCCATACCTATCTCTGCTGCTTGCCTCAAAAGCTGCCGGCTACCTCCTTAACCGCCGCTGACCAGCAGCAAATCATTGAAGCTGTGTCCCACTCCAATGAGGAGGTGCTTCCCGGAGTCAGAACATACGAAGACAACTTAACCCGGCTTACTCTTGTCGGTGCTGTTGAGTTCCAGCAAGCCCTCACTGCGGCTGCTGCTGATGGCGGCCGAGCTGCGGACGAACATATTTTGGCCGGTTTGGAGGCCATGGTCGTCGAGACCATCTTCCCTGGACCGCCCGATGAAAACAGCACTGTTTCCACAAGGCTTGTGAGTACTGCAACTTTACTTGAAACATTCACACACACAGACACAGTGCAATGATGTCAATATAAAACTTTACGAAGAAATGAATGCTGTATGTGAGAAAAGATAAGAACAGCGATGGTGGTAGTGTGAAGATTTGAGCGTTGACATTCTTCCACGGTTTATTATGTAGTAGAAAACATACTCTGATAGAAGAAATGCTTATACTGTATCCATCAGCATATTTTAAGTGGTTTTTTCCCTCCCTTTTTGATAGAAGAAAAAACTTTTGAGAGTATAAAAGATGCAATTGACGGAAAAGAGGAGTCTGGAAAGGACATTAAGTGAAATAAAGCATCGTCTGTCAATCCATTTGCATAATTGTGGGTGGATATTTGGAACAGCATCATATGCTAATTCCCAATTTGAGATAAAAGAACCTTCTCCAAGTTGCATGTATGGAGACAGTTTTTTGATTCCATCCATCCAATAGTTCAAAATTCAAGAGACACTGGATGTGATCATTGAATTTTCTGCACAAAGTTGAGTTGGTTAAAAGCCTATCTGTTTGACAATTGAATAATGATTACTGTGCTCCTTCTGCTAATAATCAATGTTTTCAAATGCAGGATGCTGCTAATATGCTTAATCAAATCACCAAAAATGTGTATTTTGCTCAAAAGCATTATTACCTTTCCTTTATTTTTTGTTTTCATCTTCACTTTTTGCTACAATGTTTGTTAATAGTGGAACTAGAAGATGCATACAGAAACTCATATCTTTGTTTGCTTTCTGTTTGATTCTCTCCCTTCTAGTAAAGCACAAGGCATAATAGTAGAATGTGATTTATTGTTATCTTTTCAGTCAAGGCCCTTACTAGTTGTGGATGGGATCGATCAATCAATCAGTATGTGGTCTTTCTTCTTAATCTTGTCAATTTTCTATGTTTTAGAACTTAAATCATCAATTTTATCCATAAAAAATAAAATGATGTTTATTTTGGTTTTTTTGTTTTGTTTCTAGGGTTGAAAATTTCAGTTCTGCCTCTTATTTTTCACAGAAAAGTGAATCTCAGCTACCAGAAGTTCCACTTGATTTTTCTGTCTGTAACTCTTCCTTACATTTTGCTCATGCCAGTTTTTACCAGCAATGAAAGTAAAAGATAAAGTTAAAAATCTCAAAGATTTTATGGATCATGATATCATTTCTAGCACCACACCAGAAAATATACTTGCCATGACGTTTAGACAAGTTCTTCTGCAACAGCTTTGGAGTTTTGAACTTGTTATGTTTAGACCTGGAACTGAAAGAACGATGGATGATCTTGAAAGGCCAAGAGAGGTCAGATGAACTCTCTTATCTTTATTGTATATTTTGTTAGTGGATGCTTTTCATTTTTTGAGTACTATGTACCATATCTGATATGTCTGCCTCTTGCATGGGACAGGCATGTCTTTGTGTGTTGAGCGGGTGCCACGTGATACTGATGGACTGAGTTATCTTATTACTTTCATACCGGCAGGTACCTGCAATGTTTACCATGAGCTCATGTGATGAACGTGCTATTTCTGTGCTTGCTGAAGTAATTTGCTCTTCTGCTTTTGAAAGCGTTGAAACACAATTCTATGGTGACTCATTGAACGGAGCATCAACCAAGTTTTTCAATTGGTTTCACAAGGCTAAAAGAATTATCTCAAAAGACTCATCTGTTATTGTACATAAGTTACTTGAAAAAGATATAGTTACCAACGTGAAAACTCTACTCGAAAGTTTTAAATCAGAAAGGATAGAATCTTTGGGATTCAAATCAAACAACTGTTGGTGGACACTGCCATCATACTCTCAATTGAAGAAGATTGGTGGCCCTGAATTTACTGCTTGGATTAGTGAATATGTTCCTTTGTACCGGCTGCAAATTGATGTTGATAAACTCAAAGATGTGAAGCTTGAAGGAGGCAAATTTTCAGCAACAAATATATGGGAAATTCTCTTGACACACTCTCAAATGGTAAATCTACTTTTGTTTTTGTATGGCTATCCAAATGGTGTTAATTGTGGGAATTTCATGGTTATTGCTCTAGAGAAATGTCATTGAAATAGATTGGCAATCAGTGGTGGATTTTAATTAGGATGTTAAGAATCTTGTCATGAATGTTCAGATCTAGTGTCAAGGTCTTGGTTGTGACATTTGTGATGCAAGGGATATAATCCAAACTTGATTTTTGAATGAAAACACACATAAAGAAAAATAAATTGGATAAGGATGCAGAGAGAAAGAGAGGACTAGGAGGCTGTAGGTTATTCTGATACTGATAGTATTTTACTAAAGTATTATTATTCCCCGATATTTTTACCTTCTACCAAAATTTCCCCCTATCTTTTGAGGCCTCAAATTTATATTTGTAGCTATAGTTTCCTAATTTCTTCTATTGCTTATCCCTAAGATCACAGTTGACATATTAATTCATGTTTCATACATAGACATGATTATGCTTTAAAGGATGTTTGAGTTAGCAAATGACTTAAACAGTTTCATGTTAATAAATTTCAAGCAAAATATACTTTTAAAAGTACAAGAATCACTTATTAACCATGTTTGCCTCTTTTGCAGTGTTGCTTTATTTATGAACATTGACAAATCCAACACCTTGGCCCAACCTGTACCCTGGTCCATGTAACATAGGTCTAACACTAGAGATTCTAGTTCCCTAAGTTTCTCTTTCCTACCTTTCTTGGTTGGTATCCTAACATTAGTGGTCTTTGTAACTCCAATACTCCAATCACTAGTCCATATTTTTGTTTTTTGGGTTTGTACTACCTCCGTCCCAAAATAAGTGTCATTTAAGCATTTTTCACACAAATTAAGAAAGTGCTACAATGACTATATTAGCCTTATTTAATTTAACTTATTACTATGTTATAGATTTCAGTAACAGAATGTTTTACTATCCCAAAACTTTTATAGCTGTAGTATTAATCAAACAAATACAGCTGTATCCCTTGATAGTAAAAGAAAAAGCTTTGCAAGCTTATACCAGTAATCACTCTCTTATGCCTTTTTTTTTCTTCTTTTCTTTTTTGCAGTTCAGGTAATAATACAAGCATTCTAGCCTCTGTGCAAATTTCATATTCTTTATACAATGAAACACAAGAACATGATCTCTTCTTATCCCTTGCTGTAATCTAGGCAATGAATAGCTTTTAAGCAATTTTGTATTGGCAGCTAAAACCACAACTGAGCAAAGAAATTTTCTTTGCAACACTTGTACATCTCCCTGCAACAGCAGAAACTAATTGGAAACTAAAGGTTAAAGATGTCTGTATTAACAACCGACATATTTAACCTTTCTTCTGGTGACAATACTATTCGAAAATGTAATGGCATTCGGAACTCAATGAGATGATGATGATGATTCAAAGTCACCAGCTGTAGTAGTTATAGTAGTAGTACTAGTTAAAATTAATGAGAAGCAAGAGAGTAATAGTCTTCTCATGTTTCTAAAACACATTGAATATGTAGTAGTAGAAGGTATTAAATAAGAGTAAACCTGGAAAAATCAGTACAATTTAGTCTTGGGATGTGAGAACGACACTTATTTTGGGACAAATTTTTATGGCTTAAGTGACACTTATTTTGGTACGGAGGTAATAACAGTTAATCTTATTTACTTTTCCTTATTCTGGAATTTATATTCCAAGTTTTATAGTTGTTGCCTACAAATGATTTGGGGAGAGGGCAAGGGGGTTCCCTTCCCATGATTTATGTTGTCTGACAGTAATCCTTTCAAACTTTAAAGTTGAGAAGGTTTCTGGCATAACCGTCTGTCTTTGGCTTTTCATGATTGAAAATTTTTTGCATGTGTGTGAGACTGAAATCAGCGGTTTTGTGTATGAAATGCAAATGGTATCATAATGTTTCAAGTGTCCTGTTTTAAGCTCCTTGCTTATTATTTTGGTTTATAACGAGACCAGATCCCAGTAAACCAAGTTTGTCTTGACTACTTTTGCAGGTCAGTCTGGCCAACATTCTTGACATGTACTATGAAGATGATTTCACTTTGCTTAATAAACAGTTACCGTCTGATGCTGTTATGAAACTCTCTGATGTTTCCAGTAATGAGGTATTGTATGTACTTTTAACATTTCTTTTATCCAGGATGTTTTTGGTAGGAGTTAGAAAAGTATGAGTATCTTTCCTTAGACTTTGGTCCAGTTGCTTTCTTGAAGTAATGCAATAATCATATCTTTTGGAGAAAATGTGGAATAGCAGGGGCATTTAATTAAGTTTTCATGCCCACTTTCTTCCTCTACCCCTGTTGGCACGCATTATAAAGCTTGTTTTGTTAGTGAAAATCAAGTGGGAGGAAACTTATCCACTATTCATGTTTGTTCTATTTCTAGTTTTATGGTGCTGCTGTTTTGCATTATTTCTTTTTGGGTGGGTGTGGGGGGTGGTTTGTGTTGGAGTACTTCATGCTAATTCACATATCTATATTTAGTGAATCTGAATCCAAAAATCATAATTGGAATGTAGTACCAATATTCATTATTATGCTGCTGTTAGCAATTTAAATTGAATGTTGCAAAACTGTCTCTTGGACTTGTTTTATATGGACAAGGTTTGTACTGTTGATCTTGAAAACAACACGAAAGTAATAGATGTGTTTTACATACATGGTAAATGTAAAGCATTTATTGTGCTTTGTTATATCTTTTCTGGTTTTGCAGAGAAGCAGTTCTTTTTTCAAAATGTTGTCAGCCATTCTTGCTGGTGGTCTTTTCCTTGTTACCCTTAGCATTGTCAGTCAACTTCATCTGCCCAGTCTGCCTCACTGGAGGAAATTCCTTAGTGGAGACCGCTCACATCAGTCATCTTTTGTTAGGTGCACTCAGCCTCAGTCTTTGGGGGATGTGAAGGTTTGTCTGAGATGTAAAACTATGTCGGCTCTTGTTCTTTTTACTGCTATTCCGATTGTCCTTGTGGCCTGAATTATTGTTACGCAGGATGTGTGAAAATTATGATGCTTGAATACATATGTTACATGTTGCTAGCATGTAGTTAACATATAAATTTTACCATCATAAACCAAAAATAATTAATTAGATACCGGCGATGCTTTTCTTTTCTTTTGAATACTTGCATTACTTATTGTATCTAACCTACTCTGTCCACGTATCTATCTCAAGATTCTCATATCCACTATCCTCACTTTTTGTTCATGTTCATATTTAGTCATCTAACACTTGAAACTGTAAAGCATCGCCGGTCTCTAGTTGTTCTACAAATTTTCCTCTAATTTTTGCGGCACTTTACGGTCATGAAATATAGAGGGCACGCTTCCCCTTTTGTTCCTCCAATGCTTGAATCCTATATGTAATATCTTTATCAATTCCTCCTTTTTCTTCAATGATAGACTACAAGTGTTTAAAATTTTCAGATTCATTTAATTTCTGTTAATAAATTTTAATCTTTAATTTTTTTTTTTTTTTTTTTTTTTTTTTTTTTTGTCTGTTGTTACCTTTATGATTATCGACATTGCATATATTCAGCTTTAACTTGTGATAAAACATTTTGATTTTAATGACTCCCAAGCTTTTAACTTAGTATTTACGCATTCTCTCGTTCCATATATTAAAATTATATCATATGCAAGATTATATAATAAAGATCTCTTTTTGCAAATGCCTAGTAAATTCGTCTATTACTAAAGCTTTATTATCGGGGAAGTCACTCAGTATTCCTACGAGTGTCCTTACACATTTTATGTCTTTATACATATGTTTTTGTTTACTCTGTTATATGCTTTTTCTAAGTTAATAAATGCCATATGTAAATCTTGTTTTTTCTCGTTATAATATTCACATATTCTTTTTGTTAAATGTTTAGCTTCCATTGTAGATCTTCCTAGCACAAATCCAGATTATTCATTTTATATTAGTCACATTTCTCAACCTTGTTGCTACTTCTTCATAGTATGACTCTTTAATTTAATACTTTTTAGTTTGCATAACTTTGTGTATCCCTTTTATTCTTATACAAAAAAATTAATTGGCTTTTTTTTCCATCTATTAGACATCTTTTAGTTCTCATGATTACGTTACACAAATTTGTAAGCCATGTAATCCCATCTTTTCCAAGACACTTTTATGCCTCGATTGGAATATCATCAGGATCAATTGCCTTACCACTTTTCATTTCTTAATGTTTTTTTTTTTTCTTCCAAAGGTTAAATTTTGCATAAGTATGTAAAATTCCTATCTTCTTCGAATTAGCAAAACTCACCTAATGTAATTTCATTACTATTAACTATTGTGTCAAATCATTTGTTTTATTTTCTCTCATTTTTGCTATGTTATAAATATCCTTTTCTCCTTTAGTATTTAATTTTTTATATTATAAATTCTTCATAAGCTTTTGTCTTCGCTCCATTGATTACTTTTTCTCGCTTCCTTTTTATCAGTCTTGTATCTTTCAATATTTTCATCATGTCTTCAAATATATAACATTTTATATAACTTGCTCTTTTTTATTTTTACTTTCTCTTGAATTTCTTCAGTCGACCACCACGATTCTTATAGCTCTTGTAAGACACTTTTTGTCATTCCTTTCATTTGTTCAGTTAATCTTTCCCATGTGTTTTCTATGTTATCTTCCACTTTCAACTAATAGTTTTCTAGTAAGGTTCTTATAAAAGAAAGTTTTTGGTGATTTTCAAAAACTTCCCCGAGGTTTGCTAAAATATCAAAACAAATCCTGTGGTTTCAAAAGCATCAAAAAAGCCCTTTGACTGGCCTATGATCTCCTTGAATTTGTATGAAATTGTGAAAGTGTCCTTTAGTTCTAGAAAAAAAACGGAATTGTTAATTGAATGACACATTTTACTAAATAAAGGACACTTTTAAAAAAATTTTAGACTTGAAATTACTTTTTTGCCCTTCCCCTTTTTACTTTTTTCTTTCAGTAAAATTCTAATTTTACTGCAGATTTCAACTTTTAAAAAGAATCGCCCCAACCGAGCAATTCTATGGGAAAGAATCGCCCCAACTGGGCGATTCTATGGAAAAGAATCACCCCAACGAGGCGATTTCTTTCCCAAAGAATCGCCCCAACCAGGCGATTCTATGGAAAATATTTGGTGTCCTGTGGCGATTATTTTCCATAGAATCGCCCGGATGAGGCGAGTATTTTCCATAGAATCGCCCAGATGAGGCGATTCTATGTGCAGTAACAAAAACTTTAAAATGTTCCACCTTTCACCCAAAACATGTGTAATTTTCATACTTACTAGGAAATATGGATCGTTATCGGAGTTATCGTCCATAATACGCATGCAAAATTCTTGTAGAGGAAATGAGGGTGTAGGTAAAAATGGTAGGTAAAACTATTTATGAGGGTAGAAATGTATAAGGATATTATTGTCTTTTTACCACTTAAAATTTTAAAAAGTGTCCTGTGTTTAGTAAAAATTGTCCTGCAATTAACATGCCCCAAAAAAATGCCCTCTGAGGAAGGGACATTTTGGGAATTTCATAAAATCTCAAAGAGGGAGGGGTTTGATGTTTTTGAAACCAGTGCGTTTGCTTTAATATTGTCCAAACCTCGGCGTGGGGGTGCGGGTGGGTATGAGTAAGAAATATGTGACAAAGTACTTATTTTAGGAGTTGTATCTTAAAACCCAAAAATGGTTGTACGGGCTCTTTAATGGAATGGAGGGAGTATTAGGTCTATATGATACTATGGTTTGGACATCATTTTGCATTTTATAACAAATTTTTGTTATTTTCAGTACAATATTTTACTTTGCTAATGCATATATATATATATTTTTAATTTTAATTTTTACATTCCCAATACACTTCTAATATTTTTAAAATCAATTCTAAGTTTGATGGATTCATCTGATCTAAGTTGTGGTGAATATACGCTAAATATACTAAGTATATTTGTAGATTTCTTCCTTATAATAACTTTAATAGTTATAATTCTATTCTTCTCTCTAACCACTCTCACTAGTTCTACCAGCAATGAATCTAAAATAATACTTGCCCATTCCTAGTTATCTTTACATATGTACCAAAGTTTATACCCTATGATATCTAAAACTCTAGCCTTCTCACCAATGCATTTAGTTTCAAGGAGGCAGATGATATTTATGTGTATTTCTTATAGTGTCTATTAACTCTTTTGATTTATCTGATAAAGCTCTAATATTCCAACTACCATCATACTCTATAAATCCTATTTTACAACTACCAATTCTGTAATTTTCAGTCTTCCTATGGGAAAATAATTGTCATTGATGATCAAGGCGTCGATGATGCTGACAATTGATTTATCACTCTTTTCAAGTTTTATTTTGCGGGAAATCTTTGAATTTATCATTCTTCACATCTTTAATTCTGGACGATACTCAGAGATTCTGAAATTCCTCCGCCACACACCCCCGCCCCCACCCACCCCAAAAACCAAATTTCTATTAAGCTATTAAGTAGTATATGATCTTTTCTTGCTCACATGTCCTCAATTGTTGAGAGTTGAGCTACGGCGAGTCAAAATTTTTTGATATGTTTGTCCTCTCAATGAATATGTTTGTTTCATTTGAAATTTTTGAGCAATGCATAATCGCTGCTCTCTTTCTGTGTTAGGGCCTTCTGTAAGGTTGGTTGTCTTTTCTAATTGTGGAGCTTGAAGTCTTTGCCTAGCTTGCCAGCTATAACAAGTTATTAAATTGACACTGATTTTTCCTTTTCTAATACCAATCCATGAAATTTGCTGATGTTTGTTATTCTCAGGTTGTGTTTTTAGTCTAGTCACATGATTTCCCCTTCAGTTCTTTCCAGTTCTTGACATTCTTATCACTATTGATTCCCCTGTATTGTACCAAATCCCGTAGTGTAAGTTGTCAATATGATTAATGAAAATATTGAAATCAATTTTGAAGGAAATTAAGTTCCTTGCAAAGGGCTCAGTGAGAGGACAAATATAAGACCGTTCATGCAAAGGGTTGAATGATAGGATCTGTTTGCTCCAGTGGATTTGCTGATAGTTGATTATTTTATGCAGTTTCTACAATTTAAATGAACTAGTATAGTTGACCCATTGCTTGTCCTTGAGTTTATGAAAATTGACATTTTCCCTGTGGAGATTAGATCTTAACAGAATGAAATGTTTCTTTCTCTTTAATTACTTTACATTCCAAAATAGAAGTGTTTTCATGTGTTGCTTACTGCAATATCATGGAACACCCTTTACTTTAAGCTAGATGATTATCAACAAACTAACTTTTGCTGTCTTTTTTTTTTAATTATAATTTTAAAAAAATTATTTATATGGTTTGAGCTCAACTAACCATGATGGCAATATATGATCTATACACCTTGTGAACATAGTGTGATAAAGGCTCCAAAAGAGATGGATATATTGTATCTTTAGCATTTCATGTTATCGTCAAATGCTATATCTTCTAAGATGTTCTAGACGAAAAATATTTTAGCCATCTAGGATTCCAGTTAACTTGTACTGATTAACTGTTGAGTTTTGCATAACTACTTGTGCTTGACTTTAGTTACTCGAAGTTTTATGTGCCTCCTCTTTCAAAATTCAAAGGCTCTAACCTTTATCAAAGTTATCTTTTAGTTACAATGCCTTCCTCTCTGCTATGGCTGCAACTGATACATGGTTCAATGGATAGAACTTTTGTGGAGATCAGGATGAATTTTAATGAGCAAAGGGATGCCTTCTTGTGAGAAAACTCTCTGAGTGGTCAGTGTATTAGACCCTTATAAAGGGCAGTGGCACAATCAAAGAGGAAGGACTTAATTGAAATGGATGGAATTTATAAATCAGGGGTTGGAGGTTTTAGACAAACCGAGATTGGGACTTGGAGTAAGTAAAGCAGGATTGGATTCAATGATGAGCTCTGGTGGTTTTATGTTAATGAAAATTGGGACAGGCATTGGGTGTTGAAGGAATTTTATTCTGTTATTCATATTCTTCAAATGCCCAAATCTATTCTTTCTAAAATAGTATACTAATGTCTAGATCAATTATTTAGAATTAGCAGAGTTCTATTCTATCAATGTAACGGTTTAGTGAAAGAATGCATATTTGAATGATTTTTAAAACAGTTTTGCATATCTGCTGCTTGACTTAAACGACATAGTGGCCAGCTGGTTTGCCAAGTTTGACTTTTTTGGGCAATTGCACCGTTGTTGCTGTTCTCCAGTTTGATGGTGAGGCCTACAGGCTGCCACTTTTGTCATCAGGAGCTGGAAGCTAAATGATAAATTCACATTGACTAAGATGTTACTGAAAGGAAAACTTGCGGTTTGATGGGAAATGTAGGAATTGAGGGTTCTTTTGCGAAATGAAATACAGCAATTAACTTGAACGGTCTTGACTCAGTGAAGTAAAGTTCAACAATGTTCATTTTTGAAATTTACTTCTGTTTGTTTGTCTGGCTTTGTGTTATCTTGCAACTTGTGAAGAGTGATTCGGCATTTTCCATGTTTTAGTTGCTTATTAAATATTCCCTTAATTTTGTAGTTTGAAGATTACTGCACCTCAGTCATTAGGAAACTCAAGGACTCTTTTGGTTGGCCTGGAGAAATTACAACTGAAGCCAATCATTATGCATGGACTGGAGATCTCCCGCTGTTCTTAAAGAGAATGGTTGAAATTGGTCCATTGACTTCAGATATTTCATCCAATGGCACTTTACTGGGAGAAGGATGTGAAGATATCAAAGGATCCATTCAGGAAATTGCAAGCTATCAGGTCAGTTTCCAAAACCAATTTGTTCATTTCAATATAATATTTCCCTCTTTGATTATGCTATTAATGCACTAATCAATATATATATATATATCCCACATGTTTCAAAATATAAGGCATTTTAGCTTTCTGCACACATATTAAGAAGGGTTCAAGATGACCATCAAAACCCTTCATTAATAGCATGTCATGTGAGATACTAGTCATTACTGTAAGCAATTAAGTGTTTGTCTGTAAGGGAAAATCTGGAAAGCATGTCAAAAATAGCTAGAATGACTTGTATTTTGAAACAAAGTTGAAAAGTTAAAATGACTTTATTTTGAAACGGATGGAGTAATAAAAAGAGGAAGAGGAAGAAAAAGAAACTCAAATGTCTCATGAAAGGGTCAAGGGGTTGTGTGCAACATGCTTCGTTGCTAAAACTAAAGTCTGAAATCTGAATTATGAAGTCATTCTGTTTGATAAAAGGTAAAGTATGAAATATGTGGTTGGAGTTGAAGTCTATGATCTGTAATCCGGATGATATTAAGTTATTGACAAAAAAAAAAATTTTATTTTATTTTTTTACAGTGAATTTACTTATATTTTGTAATAAAACTATAAATATGATATCTTAATAATAAAATTTTTTCCTTGCACAGTTTTTTGATTAAATTCATTTTAAAAATTGTGTAAATAAAATTTTAAAAATATTAAGAGCATAAAATACAATAAAATAATGATGCATAAAATGAGAAAATTAAAAGAGAGAAAAGAAAAGGAAAAAAAAAAGGTTATTATAATTCATTTCAGTGATAAGTAATTGGCTAATAACTTATTTTATTGGTAATAATTATACTTTTTTTTCAGATCTACTAATTTATTTAGCTATTCAATTTTGAGATATCAAGCGCCTTTAAGTGATTAAATAATTAACTTCCAAATCATTTAATCCATTAAGACCTTAAACTCTCTGATATCAAACAAACTTATTCTATTATATATTTGATTGGTTAAGCTTAAGTGCTGAATTGAGTTATCAAACATAGCCGTAATCTTTGTGAGCAGGCTTTGTTAATCTATTGCTAACCCTGGATATGTTTCGATCAAACTGTCTAAAAGACATGTTAAAGTACTTTTAAGTTTTAGAGAAATCCTCTATGGTATCTTGGTTCTAAACTAAGTTTCAAATACTTGTTACATTTTATAGTAATTTTTTATCACCCCCTATACATTTCTGTACATTTTTTAATACACTACTAAAATCAACCTAAACCTTAGTTTCCAATACATTTCCCATCTGTGTTCTGTATGCATCTTTTTTGTTTGTTAGATTATATATTATGATTTTGGAATATTTGCTGGACTATACTCAAACTAGGAGATTTTGGATACTTAACAGAAAGGCACACTACAGATTTTGGGTACAAAGTTATTCTTTTCAGCCCAAAAATGGATTTTTATTTTTTATTTTTTTTTTTTTTTTGTGAGAAGTCTTCTGTTATCATGGGAACCATTCACATTTCTGCAATTCCTAGAAACCAGCTGTGCCGGTTAGAACTGAGACATTATATCTGTTAAGTTTCTGGATGCTTGACATTCTTAACAAGTATGAAATGCAAGTGAAAATACAAGCTAAAATACAAGTTTCTGGATGCTTTTTCAAACATTCTTTTTTAAATTTAATTTTAGCTTGTATTTATGTGGTACAAAAGAATGATTATATGGTCTAGTTTGGGGAAAGGGAACAAATGCTTAGGTATGTTACTATAGCATATTCGTTTATTTGTGGTACCTGCTGTCTAAACCTATGATATTCATAAATATGAAATGCCTAGTATTTCTGGGACTCCTTGTATGGAATTATCTCTTGCATGGTAGCTCATTGATATAAGGTGCAGCTTCTAGAATGGTTTTTGACGAAGAACTATCAATGGAAAGTCATGAGAATCTACATAATCTTACCTATTTTTCCTTGCGTATAGACTTCGGATATAATCCTTGTGGTTGTTTGAAGCTTATTAGATGGAGTATGTTCTTGATCACCAGTTTGCTGTTATCCTTTTAAATTCTCTTATGCTGTCATGCTTTTTTAATAGGTGGTTTTATCCAGTGATGGGAATATTGTTGGATTCCAACCCACAAGTCGCATGGCTGTTAATCATTGGGCATCAAACCCCATGGCAATAGAGTTGTATGGGGGAAGAAATCTTTCACCTGGTAAACTTTGATTCTCAACCGTTTGTTACTCTTTCCTGACAAAATTATTGATTCATTTGGCATATCTCGTGTAGGCGTAATAGAACCTGGTCTCAAGATCCATCTACCTAGTGACGTTGTGGTATTGGAATTGTTAATGTCCGCAAATTCTGATCCTCATTTCGCATTTGTTAGACCAGTTAATGTTTCTGGAATGGAATGATAATGGATATTTGATCCTCAGCCCACCTCTTACAGTATGTTTGAGTTGGATTAATTTGAGCAGATCAATTTTGGTATTTCCTGGACGAACAGCATTTTAGTACTGTTAATATCTAGTGTTGTTCTCCTTTGAGCTTGTACAGAGATGACAGTATCCTGGCCCTGATCTTATTGATGAGCTGAAGCCATTTTTAGCAGCACTGACATAAAGATATTTCAACTCCTATGACCTATTAGTCATGAAAATTCATAGAAGTAAAAACCAATAGAAGGATGAGATAATTATGTTTGCTGTATAAGAGAATGGCACTGTCAATTTAGTGGAAGAACAGTTGTTTTTTCTTTACAAGATTCTCAGCCAAGCTTTACAAACAGGCAGTGGCCCAAATGTCTCTGATGCCTACACTATCAATGGCCTTCCTGGACCTTTATACAATTGCTCTGCCAATTTGGTAGTTAGAGAAGAAAACAACAGGTGCGTGAAAGATTGCAAGATCAGTGGTTATCACATATATTTGCCAACAAAAACGCATACCCGAATTTGATTCCCATCGTGAAGGATCCCAGCAATTGGGAAAATCCATTTTGTCTATTGCTATGTTATTATACAGGTTAACAAATGAAACCTAACATTGTTATTGCCCAATGCTTAAACTAATGAGTGTCTTGGAAACTACAACTACATTTTGTATTTTGTGTAGAACTTTAAGGGAAAAACTGATCCTTTTATTTTTTACGTTCAACTAGGAGGAGACTAGATTAAATAGAGAATCTATTCTAGTTTCCTATCATAACAGACCCTTCTCAATTATAGTAACTCCTATCAATCAGGGCTATCATAATTAAGATTGATTCTACTTTCCTTACTAATCAAATAAGGTAATTATTGTAATTAGCAACTAATCAGCAATCAATCCTTATCCTTTAACTTTCAACACTCCCCCTCAAGTTGGAGCAAAAATGTCTAACATGCCCAACTTGCTTATATGGCGATCAAATGGTAGTCGTAGTAGCCTCTTGGTTAGGACATTTGCCACTTGTTGAGTTGAAGGTACAAACGGGGTGCAAATTATTCCTTTCTCTAGCTTCTCCCTTATGAAATGATTATCAATTTCAACATGCTTGGTCCTCTCATGTTGAACAGGATTTTGAGCAATGCTAATAGCCGCCTGGTTATCACAATACAACTTCATAGGTAGAAGAACAGGTCTGTTCAGGTCTTGCATCAACATCTTGAGCCATAAAACTTCTTTAATTCCATGGCTCATTGCCCGAAATTCAGCTTCTGCACTACTAGTTGCTACCACTTTTTGCTTCTTACTTTTCCAAGACACCAAATTGCCCCAGAGAAAGGTACAATAGCCTGTGATAGATCTCCTATCTGAGATAGAACCAGCCCAATCAGCATCTGTAAACACCTCAATGCCCCTCTTCTCACCTTTACCAAAAAACAGTCCTTTCCCGGGTCTCCCTTTCAGATATCTCAGAATCCTATAAGCAGCTTCTAGGTGTTCTTCATAAGGAGAATGCATGAATCGTGAAACCAAACTCACAGCAAATGCAATGTCAGGTCGAGTGTGGGACAAGTAAATTAATTTTCCCACCAACCTTTGATATCTTCCCTTCTCAGTGGAAACTCCATCCTTGATATCTCCTAGTTTGATGCTCACATCAACTGGAGTGTCTGAAGGTTTGCAGCCACTCATTCCAGTCTCTTTCAAGAGATCTAGAATGTATTTTCTTTGAGATACTGTGATACCTTTCTTGGACCTAGCGACCTCCATTCCAAGGAAGTATTTCAATTGTCCCAGATCTTTGATCTCAAATTCTGTAGCCAGATTCTGCTTTAGTCTCCCCATTTATTCAAAATCATCACCAGTTAAGATTATGTCATCCACGTAAACAATCAGGACTGAAACTCTCCCTTTGGAATGTTTTGTAAACAAGGTATCATCTGAGTGCCCCTGTTTATATCCTTGACCTTTAACAAATTTGGTGAATCTGTCGAACCAAGCTCGGGGGGATTGTTTCAGTCCATAAATGGACCTTTTCAGCCTGCACACTTTCTTCCCAAACTTCTCAACGAACCCAGGCGGTGGTTCCATATATACCTCTTCTTGCAAATCACCATTTAGGAAAGCATTTTTGACATCTAGCTGGAACAATGGCCAATCAAGATTAGCAGCCACAGATAGTAATACCCGAATTGAGTTTACCTTAGCTACTGGTGAGAAAGTTTCAGAATAGTCCACACCATAAGTTTGAGTAAATCCTTTTGCTACAAGGCGAGCCTTGTATCTTTCTAAGGATCCATCCGAGTGGTATTTCACCGTGAATACCCACTTGCATCCAACTGGCTTCTTCCCATGGGGTAGGTCCACTATCTCCCAAGTATAATTCTTTTCCAAAGCACTCATCTCTTCGAACACAGCTTCCCTCCAATTTTTATCATGTAGGGCCTCCTGAATAGTGTTAGGAATGTACACACTAGACAATTGTGAAATAAATGAGCAATGGTGAGGTGAAATGTTCTCATAAGACACAAAATTAGATAGTGGATGCTGTGTGCATGATCTTACTCCTTTTCTAAGTGCAATAGGAAGCTCCAAGTGATTAGAAGAACCTGGTTGACTTGCGCTACTAGTGGCTCCGGAAGTAGCTGCTGATGACCCACCATGGCTGCCTTAAAGTTCATGTCTGAACCCTAGCTTTGATACCATGTAGAACTTTAAGGGAAAAACTGATCATTTTATTTCTTACGTTCAACTAGGAGGAGACTAGATTAAATAGAGAACCTATTCTAGTCCTACCATAACAGACCCTTCTCAATTATAGTAACTCCTATCAATCAGGGCTACCATAATTAAGATTGATTCTACTTTCCTTACTAATCAAATAAGGTAATTATTGTAATTAGCAACTAATCAGGAATCAATCCTTATCCTTTAACTTTCAACATTTTGTTATGAAATGTAGAAGCATTTGTATGTAGGTTATGAAAATTACTCTACTCTGGAAGGAATTAATGAGACGGATCTGCATATATAGCCTCCTTAAAAAAATGATTAGAAGTCCCTATAGTATGGATGATCTAGGTAATTACAAGTTTTACAACTGAATTGCAAAAAGGACGAGTTTAAGTTCTCTATCATGTGATAGATATGCAATTTGGAATATATATACATTAGACTTGGTGTTCAATTTAGGGTGGGAGTGTTATAGGTTTTAGATAGTTGTGATGGTTAGTTGTTTCCTAAAAAAATCATAGTTATATTACAGATTGTAGCAGTGGATGTTTGAAAGACCCAAGCAATGTTTGCATCCCATTTCTGGCTTCTGGATTTGAATGGCTATCTTAGATTGTTCCTATCCACTTCCCAAAGTTGCAGATGGAAGTCATAGGATTTTGAATCCTGTACAATCTCCCATAACATCACTTTACAAGAGAGCTCTTGACATCAAGCATTTTACTAAGGAATTTGAGATATGGATTCATTGAATTTTGATTTGTGATGACTTCTTAATTAAGATGTGTTTGCTGGTGCTGAAAAATCAGAGCTTTTGATTGTTTTTATTTTATTTTGTTATTATTCCAATGTCAATTATGCCAATTAATAAATTCTCTGTGAACTAAATGATAATTTTAGGCCATTGTAACCCAAGAGATTGTGATGAAAATAAATTGTGGCAATTAAGTGTTATGTTATTTGAGTGGGAAAATTGAATTATATTGATGATCGATGAAGGGACAAGCTAAAAACAATCTCTCTCCCTTGCTGTGTAGAATCTGTAGATCATATGCCTTACTCTTTTTTCTATTTTTTTTGTTAAAGATCACATGCCTTTTCTTTTTTGTTTTGATATGGATAATATGCCTTATTGAAAAGGCAAATAACAAACTTTTCAAGCTTCTTCCTGACTGAGGAAAAAAATAGTACTTTGTGATTTTTGATATATTTAGTGAATTTATAGTTAAAAAAAGGGATCCTAAAAAGCAGCTACATTTTTAAGATGATTAAATAATAAATAATTTTTTACTGCCTCCATAATTCTTACTACTTTGAAACATCTCTGCAATTCTTTTCAAGCTACTTTGAAAAGCCAAATAAGAAATACTTTTCAAGCTTCTACTCTTACTACTTTGAACACCTCTATAATTCTTTCACTGCCTCTATCTCCAAGGTTCCAATTTCAGTCTCTGAATTCTTACAAACTTTTGTGTTAGAAAAACGACTATCCTTAGTCAACGAAAGAAAAAGGAAAAGAGTTTCATGGATGAAAAGATCTACCTCGTTTTATGGAAGGATAAGGCTTTTTTGCAATCAACTGAGTTGGGTATTTTCATTGGATGATTATGTACTGGACATATTTTATTTATTTATATTTTGTGTTTTAATTGTGGAACTCCTAATTTGAAAATAGCTTCTTTAGTGTGTTCGGTACAGAAAAAAAGTTGGAATTGTCTTGGGTTAGGAGTAATTTGCAGTCGGTTCTGCAAGCAATACATGTCGGGGACTATTGTATCAGGAAATATATAGCTGATTATGCAAAGTTTGTTATATTTGGTGATTTTGTTGATATTCTTATGCAGGAAAGATGTCATTTTTTTTTATCATTGACTTTACTAGCCCTGTTTCCTTTTCTTCTTCTTTTTTTCTTTATTCTAGGGTGTAAATTATCTTTGTGCAAATTTAAATTATCTTTTCGCAAATTTAGTTGATGGAAGTGAAAAGGAATAATTGTTACGACTATGATAGATGGTTAGATAAGCTTTCCATTGGAATGATGAGTCAAATAACTGATTGTTTGATGTCATGAAGACTTTTCATATTCATTTATTTTCTAGATTTTCAAAAAAAATGTGATTGTTTTAAAGCTCCTTTTTGATGAGGTAAAAATTTCCAGTACAGCATGTCAGGTGCTTCTCTTAGAATTTGTAATCCTATGAATATGTAAGAGTTTGAAAACTAAAATAATAACCTTGTAAATTTGAAAAATAAAATGCAGAACACAGTTTGTGGGTAGAACTTTTTTCCTTTGTAATAAAGAAAATCAGAGGGGGTGTTTTCAAAAAGAATGATTGGCCTCTCTTTCTTCATTTCTTCCTCTCTTTTTTTTCTTTCTTTTTAGCAAGATGGAGGGAAACAATGTGATGAAAAGAAAAAAGTTAAAGTGAGTGTCAGCTAATGGACAGTCCAGAGATAATGGAGTTGATTGGAACGACCAAGTGTTCAGGAACTTCGTGAATTATATGTTCCAAGAATTGGATAGGGATTGTGAGGTAAGCTGTCGATGTAAGAGTTGCAACCTGCTTTGGCTGATATTAGCACTGCACTTGAATTACCCTGCGCAGAATTCTTCTCCTGATGAAGTCTGATCACATCCTACTATGTGGTTCTTCTCTTGTGCAGTTGTTTTGCCTTTCTGCTCACTTTATCTTAATTTCCCTTTTTTTCCACTACTACTATTTGATTGATATATTGTTCATTCCAAGATTACACATTTATTAAGTCTATCTGGTTCAAGTATGGAAAGGAATAGAGGGAATGGTGTGGAAATCATGGAATCTTTCATAGGAAAGTATCTATGTTCTCTTTAAGTTGGAAAAAGAGTTATCTCAGTGAGGGGAAGAGGAAAGAACGTACAAAAAGTGAGCAGAAAGCAAAGTAAAATGAAAATATCTCTGTTACTTTACATACATGTAAATAATATGCTTGTCTTCATTTCCCTTGTCTTTTCTCCATTTTATTCACCTGGTAGTTCAAGAATTGTGTTTTATTTCTTAATAACATCAAACTTCATTAGAGTTTTAGTACTTTCTATTATTAATCTTACTGTTACAATTTGATCACTCATCTGACTAGCTTTATTATCAAGGAAATAGATTATTAGTTGCCTTTGATTAGCTTTATTATTAGTTTTAATAATGTCAGCAATGACTTATATCCGTTTCCCTGCTATCCCCGTCCCACCACACCTAAAAAGGTCTTGTTGAATTCTCGGTATTGTCATGCCGAAGAACTCATGTTGAAATCTTATCTTTCAGACTTGAGAAATTTGAAGTAGAGATACCTTTGGTTTGTAACTTGGAGGAAATTTTTTTTGTTCAGGCTGGAGTTATACAAACTACAGGGCCCATTGTGGATTCAATTTGTCATTTTTTCATCTTTTTTACAAATTTGTTGTAGGTTTGAAGAGAAAATTGGTAGAAAATAAATGTCTTAATGCCTTCTTTTTGTTCCTTTAATGGACTGTGCAGATTGAGAAGATTATGCTATTTTTATTGGAACAATAAAGCCTGCTAGCAAGCAAGATTGAAAAGCTTAAGGAGGAGAGAGATTCTTTGCAGAAGCAGCCTGATATTAAAAAATATAGCTGCAATTAGAGAAGTGGAAAGAGTTCTTTTTTTTTTTTTTTTTTTTTTTTTTGAAATAAATGTTATTAGATAGAAAGATCGTTAAGAAGTTAGACAAACCTATTTTCCCCCCTATATTCACTCATTATCATTTCAGAACTTCTACTAATAATTCTTGTTCTCAGCTTCAACAAGTTTTAAAGCAGAAGGTAATCTGTTTAGATTCAAGAGTTTATTTTTAAGGTATTTTTTTAGTTTATGGCATGTGCGCCATTATGATTTGACTATGTTTAAAAATATTTAGATAAAAGAAGTAAATGCTCTGTCTTGAACATTGTCTCAAATATTCTTGTTTTCATGGAAAGCAGATGTTTTGTTTTAGTTACGTGCTGCACTTCCTGTAGATCAGTTATGTGCCTGCACTTCTCAATTAAAATTACCTTATTCCCCACCAAACAACCAGTTTGACCAGACTATTTTTTGTGCTTTTATGGAGAAAAATGGACTAAGAAAATGAGAAAAGAATTTTACAGTTTCACATTAAAGAAGTAGCATCTTCAAAGTGCAATGCACAGTAATAACATATTAATAAATAAAAATTACGTCCTATTCATATTGTTAAGTGAGAATCAATTTTATCTGGGTAAAACTGCACAAAGTGCAATATACCATAACTAGTATTATATATATATATATATATCTAAAGATTCTCGTATACGCTTCCTTCCTTTATTTAGATAAATATGTACTCCTTCCGTCCCACTTAAAGAGTCCACTTTCAAAATTTTTTTTTGTCCCATTTAAAGAGTCCATTTTAAATTTATTTACATTACATACCCTTACTAATATAACAATGTGTGATTCACAATTGACCCTTACTTCTAAAGTAAGGATATAAGTGGAAAATATGGTGGTAAATTACTTATTTTATGTGTTGTACCTCACAACTCATAATAAGTTGTACACATTTCAAAGTGGACTTTTTGAGTGGGATGGAGGGAGTATTATGATACGAGAATAATAAATAAAATAATTTATTTTATTTTTATAAATTGAAATTATTATATTTATTTAAAATTTTTTCACTCGCGTATTCATGTGTTATAGTAAATATTTTCATAGAAAATTAATTTAAAAGATATTAATTTTAAGTAATAATTAATTGTCAAAAAAGTTTGACTTATCAAGGTAAACGGCTTGACCCGTCGAGTTAAACGGGTCAGCCTGTCGGGTTAAAAGGATCAATTGGTCAGATTAAATAGGTCGACCCATTGAGTTAAACAGGTTGACACGTTGAATTAAACGGGTTGACCCATTGAATTAAACGGGTCGACATGCCAAATTAAACTAGGCAACCCGTTGGGTAAATGGGTCATCTCGTCGGGTTAAATGGGTCAACCGGTCGGATTAAACAAATTAATCCGTCGAATTAAACGGGTTGATCCGTCGGGTTAAACGGGGTAGATCAATGGGTCAACCCGTCGAATTAAACGGGTTGACCCGTTAAGTCATGACTCGATTACCTAATTTACTCATATAAAATTATTTTAAATGATATTTTAACATAAAATTACATTAAATAATTTTAACCATATATATAGACGTAAATATATATAGAGTATATACGTATATATATAAATCCAGAATACATGCATATGTATACATATAAAGTACTGTATGTACGCTATAACACATTTGTTATATATATATATATATATTAATATATTTAATTAATTGTTTTGGGGTACGGGTGAGACATGGAAGGGAATTGAGGACTGGAGTGGGTGGGGGAGCCAGGGGAGGGGGGGTGGGGGTGGTGGTGGAAGGTTTAAGGTTTAAAAGTATTGGAAAAAATTTTTAATTTGCGGGTTAAGGTTCGGGTTATAACCCATTGGGTCAAGTAAATTTGATCCATTGGGTCAAACAAACTGACCTGCGGGTTAAGCGAGTTATAACCCAACCCGGAGATGACCCAACCCATACTTGACCCGTTCGTCAATGGGTCGGGTTGGGTCATAACCCTTTAGGTGTGGGTCAAAATTGACCCACCCATAACCTACCAAACCCGTCCAATTGCCACCCCTAGTGGTGGAAGAAGGGGATGCCCAGGACTTGCCGGAATTGCTTGATCGAAAGCTCCGGAACATGTCAAAAACATAAAGTTGTGGGAGCAATGTAAATGTTGAGGTTTGGAACTTACTGGTTTAGTGAGAATGACATGATAGTCTTTTATTAATGATAAAAATATAAATGTATTTTTTGCCCTTAATAAAAAATATTAAAAGGTTACCTCCTTCTAATAGTTTTGTTTTTTCCAATGAAAATTTTCCCCTAGATAAAAAATTTATACCCATAAAATGTCAATTCTTGGATAATTTCCTCATTTATCAAACTATCAATATCGCCTTCGGGGTGATTGATAAGTGAGTTCAAAAAAATCTAAGAGATTAAGGGTCTGTTTGGTTTAAAAGAAGGAATTGAAATTGGAATGGTTTCGATAATAGTATGAAATGACTATAGGTATCATTAATATATTTTTGATGCTTGGTTCAATGAATATTTTGGAGTGGGAACAAAATAAAATTCCATTTTTACCCTCATTTTAAAAACATTGGTCAAGAACAAACTACATGTAATTATTGAGGGGTTTATTCAGTGAAGTGAAAGGTCATTCTGTGTCACTAGATCAATGGCAGGGGTCATTTCTTACTTCGCTGGTTGCAAAAGTAGAAGGATCGATGACTATTCATGATGAGGGCATCCCCAGCCCTACGCCAAGTCAGTACACAGAGGATCCAAGTTCAAGCAATGAGGACTCGGAAAGTGCAGCAGAGGTTCGTGTGCTCCATAGAGGCCCGCCAATGCTCCAAGACCCGAGCCCATATCAAAGAGATCCGTTCGTTGACATAGTTGGGCCTATGACCCGAAGAAGGACAAGGAAGCTCAGAGAAGATCTTGAAAACCTTGTTCAAAGGAGTGCTACAGAAGCCCAACTCGTTGCTGACACAAACGCCCTTGAAGAAAATAGAAGGAAGGATAAAAGCGTCACTTTACTCTCCATCACAGAGGAAATGGCGCCTACTAATCAATCCAGCTGAAGGAAAGGGCATTTCTTGAAGTTCTTGATTTTCTTGAAAATCTTGAATTTCGCGGCTTACTGAATCTTGAAGAATTTTAAAAATCTTGAAGAATCTTGAAGTTCTTGATTTTTGACATTCCGAAATGATTCCGGGAGATTCCAGAAGATTCCAGAACCTCCCTACATCATCTCCACCATGCGCCATCTTAATTGGGCCGAAACCCCCTTGAAATCCACTTCACAATTTTCGGCCAGACCAAAGCCCACAAGGAGCAGCCCACACGCCACTTGGAAGCTTAGGTAGGGGAAGGATTAGGTTTTGTGCATGTTACCTAATTCTACCCAAAGTTTGTTACTAGTTTTTAGGTTGTTACAAGTTTGTTACAACTAGGCTTACTAGGATAGTAGTTACCAAAAAGGTTTACCTTCTTGAAACCTTTTTGTGAATTGTTTCTACTTCTTTATTTCCTTTTTTTCTTGCTTGTATTTTTGGCAAGCACATACTCCTTGCTGCCGATTTCCTTTTCTTTAACCAATCCTAGTTCCTTTAGGATTTGGTTCTTGTATGAAATCAATCTCTTGATTGGTTTCCAATTTCACTTCTTTTCCTAGTTATTTTAGGATTAAAATTCGGCCAACCTATTCTATAAATAGGGGCTGCCGAATCCACTTTATGTAGTTGATTATTGATTAAGTTAGAATTTATACTTCTTTAATCACTCATTTATTTTGGGCTTATGTAATTTGCATGCTTGTTAATTGCTAAAAGTCAAGAAACTATAGGCTAATAGATAATTGCTCTGTCTATTAATCAAAGCTTTGTTTCGAATTCTAGTTTACTCCACTTGGTTCGAATTGCGTGTTTAATTTACTTTTGTAAGTTGGTAGTCTGCCGAATCCAAGGGTAAGGATTCCAGGGTTTAAGAGCAGTGTCTTGCATTCAGACTTTCCTTGGCACATTCCGCGTAGAGTTCTTGGTTTCCAAAGGCGTTGGAAATCAGGGGTTCGCATCAATTCATTTAAGGAAAAAGAAAAGAAAAAAAGAAACAACTGATGAGTATAAAACAACGAAAATCCATCTGGGCGGAGAGAAAAAATTCGAATGATGAAGAGTGAAAATCACAAAAGCCCATATGAGTGAGATTCTGAGAAAGTGAAAAACAAGATCGGGAAGACAAAAAATTGAAGGGTGAAAATTTTCAGTTTACTCAAAATCTAAAAGCAAAAATCATAATAAAGATGGAAAAATAACGGTTACCTTTCACAGATCTGTAAAAAGAAGAATCAAGGAGGAGCACTGTGAAAAGAAAGAGATGGTGAAGGGGAGAATGGTTGTTGACGGGAGAAAGAAAGAGAAGGTACTAAGCCATTGTGGGTGCAATGTTGATGAGAGATAGGACAGAAGGGTAAAAAAAGGAAAAAAGGAATAAAAGTTGTTGGTTTCAACTCAAACCTAATAATTTGATCTGGAATATTGATTCCCGAAAGTTGGATATGAAAGTACTATTTATGAAAGGCATAGATGTCTACCAAGCAACTAAAAAGGATATCAAACCCATTGATGTGAAGCCCTAGATTTTTGAAGCAAAACCTTAGGAATAAAAATGGTACTAGTCAAAATTTTTTGATTTTATATTCGTGCTTGACGTGAAACATGACTTACTGAATTGTTTCGTGAATAATTATGTGCCTAGGTTATGTGTTATATTCCTCGAGTAATCTAGGAGGGAGTATGTGCTTAGCATAGCGTAGAACGAGAAACGTGAGAATAAAGCTTGACCGAAAGGTACTTAAAGGAAAAGCCGAATGAAGCAAAAACCGACGGAATAATACTGAAGCTTGCCTGCGCGAGCAAGTATACGAGTCGCACGACAACTCGCACAAGCAAGGCGGTGAGGACCCCTGCGAATCGAACGACAACTCGCATGGCGCCTAGTCGCGGGAATCTGGAATTTCAAATTCGAAATCTTATCCTATCTTGGATTTGAAAACCCACAAATCCAAGTCATTTTGGATTGTATCTGACCTACCCCTAGACCTAATTGATGCCTATATAAGCATCATTAACTTGAGATTAAAACCTTTAACCACCCACTAAGAAAAGCTAAGGAGATTGCGTGAGGAGGAACAAGAACCGCTGCCGTTGGCGGAAAACATCGTCCCCACCGCCACTGTGGCCTTCTCTATTCGTAGCCACATAAAAAGGTCGTGGTAATCATAGGACTGCTGTAAGTATGAGGAATTCATCAATAGAGATTGTTTAGAAATCATTACTTGCTAGTTGGAGAGTTTAATTGAAAATTAAGATGGGTTGCATGATTGTTTCGTAGAGATGCATGTTTAGGGTATTAATGCATTCTAGATGTTGTATGTCATGTAGGATTGATGTATTTAGTTAATGGATTAAAAAGCAACAGATTTGAAGTGTTATGAAATCAAGAAATCTGGAAAATGCATGTTTGATAAACAATGTCAGATAGCATGTTCGAGGCTGATTTAAACGCAATTAGAATTGTTAGATTTGCCATGTTTTGGTTGATTATGTTAGTAGTGTTGTTAGTCTTCGATTTGGTATTTTTGAAATGGTAAAAAATGATCTGGAAACGTAAAAACGATGGCCTCGAAAAAGCCATCCCGAACCAGAAGTTCTAGGCAAGAACTTGCCCAGACATGCGAGTTCTCGTGCTACTCACACAGGAACTCGTACGGGGACCTAGTGTGCTAGTAATCGTGCGACTTGCACAGGTCCTTGCGCAGCCACCCAAGCCAAGCCGTCTTTGACCTACCCTACTTGACTTGGCCTAACCTACTTGACTTAACCTATCCTACTTGACCTAACCTACTTGACTTGACCTAACCTACTTGGCTTGACCTTGACCTGAACCACTTGACCTGAACCATATGACTCGAACCACTTGACGTGAACCATATGGCTTAAACCATATGACTCGAACCACTTGACCCGAACCATATGGCTCAAACTATATGATGTGGACGGTTGTACACATACGGATTAAAAGTTGCCAAGGACCTTGTGATTAAGGAGCGAGCTCGTATAATACTCTATCTTACCCGAAAAATAAGAGAAACAAAAAGAACTTAACCTAAGCTAATTTGTTTTAGATTTTCGAACCAAGTGTAAGAAAAGAGTTTTGAAACATGCGAATTAATTAGGTAGAGCAAGTAACCTAATTAGCTAAGTTTCATGCAATTATGTAAACTACAACATGCAAATACATAAAGCAATAAAGGGATGGTACTCAAAACACTTAGTTTTATGATCTGAATACTCTGTATTTTAATTGATGTGCGGTTGCCCTATTTATAGGTAAAACGGTCGAAAAAAGTCATGGAAAAGAATAAGGAAAAGAAGTAGAATTGGAAATCAATCTCTTTACAATACCAAACCCTGAAAGAAGTGGGGAATGGTAAAAAGAAAAGGTAAGTTTCGGTTTTGCCTTATCTTGTGGCAGCCGAAAATACAACTTGAAATAATAAGGAAAAGAATAAAAGAAAATACCCTAATTTTTTTTTAAAGGCCGAATTTTAATTCTGAATTTGCAGCAAGGGTATACGATTTTTCTAAGGAATTTTTTTTTCGATTTTAAAGATATGGAAACAGAACCAAAAATCGAAAATTTAAAGCTTGAAAGAAAAAAATTTCCCCCCAAGAAGATGCGTTCTAATCCAAGAATTTCAAGATAAACAAGACTAACAAGGAAAAGAAAACACCTGATAAAGATTTGGTCGGGTTACTTCGACCTCCTCCAGCCACGAAACCACTCCTAAGCTCTGATACCAATTGATGTGGACGGTTGTACACATGCGGATTAAAAGTTGCCAAGGACCTTGTGATTAAGTAGCGAGCTCGTATAATACTCTATCTTACCCGAAAAATCAGAGAAACAAAAAGAACTTAACCTAAGCTAATTTGTTTTAGATTTTCGAACCAAGTGTAAGAAAAGAGTTTTGAAACATGCGAATTAATTAGGTAGAGCAAGTAACCTAATTAGCTAAGTTTCATGCAATTATGTAAACTACAATATGCAAATACATAAAGCAATAAAGGGATGGTACTCAAAACACTTAGTTTTATGATCTGAATACTCTGTATTTTAATTGATGTGCGGCTGCCCTATTTATAGGTAAAACAGCCGAAAAAAGTCATGGAAAAGAATAAGGAAAAGAAGTAGAATTGGAAATCAATCAAGAGATTGATTTCCTTTACAATACCAAACCCTGAAAGAAGTGGGGAATGGTAAAAAGAAAAGGTAAGTTTCGGTTTTGCCTTATCTTGTGGCAGCCGAAAATACAACTTGAAATAATAAGGAAAAGAATAAAATTCCTACTCCCAAAAAGGAGATCAAGAAGGAACCCTTTTTGGAAACTAACAAAACTAAGAGTAAAAAGAACCCTAACACTTAACTTTTAACCCTAGCGATTTAAAAGAACCCTAGCCCTTAACTTGTAACCCTAGTTACTTAAAAGAACCCTAGTCCTTAATTTGTAACCCTAGCTCCTTCACTTGGCCGTGTGGGCTTCCTTGGGCTGGCCGAATTTGTGGAGTGGACTCCATGAGTTGGGTCGGCCCAATGCGGATGTTGCATTATGGAAAAATGTAGGGAACTTCAAGAAATGTTTCTTTAAAGTCCAAGAACCTTTCGGCATCTTCAAGAACTTCAAGAAACAACCTTCTTCTTCATTGTGGATTGGAGAATTGCGCCTCTTCTTCAAGAATGGTTAGAAGAGTTGCAATTTGAACCTTTCCGTCTTTCTGCTCCAAGGCGTTTGCTTCTACGATCAACTGAGCGTCTTGTCGAGCATACCCAGTTTTACAGTTGTACAGCTGCCGTGGGGGTGATGTGCTTTGCAAACCATCAAAATGTGAACAACCCAAAAATGTGAATAGATCTCGACTTAGCTATAGATGAGAAAGCTTAATTGTGTAGTCTGCCAGTTAGGAGTTTAGTGACTCAAACATGTTGCATATGACTGTTGTATTTATGGTGCCATGCTTGTTTTTGCCATGTGCCTGCCCTACTGCCTGATTTGCTCGACTTGTTTAATCTGCTTGAACTGAATACTTGTACTTCTGCTGTCACTTGTTATATTGTTATATGTATACATATGTGAAGATATGCATGAACTCTGTACTCGCTTGCCCGACTTTTTATTTTTATTTTTTTTATATTTTATCAAGACTACGGTGGGGTTTTCATAAACCCCGAGGTCTCTCACTGAGCTTAGTTAAGCACAACTTTCCCCTTTATATATTGTCATTACATAGACTTGACTCAAGTGACGCTAGAGGTAAGACCGATGGGCGCAAAAAAGCAATAAAGATGAATGAGTTGTAATAGCTAGTTTGAATACCATGTTTTGAAGGGATAATTTGGCCTATGGCCGTTCTCCGACAGTATTATTTAATTCTGTTGTAACGTTTATCTTGATATGCTGGGATAATAATAGGGATGTATGGTTCTCTTTATTTGATTCTGTATCGATTGTTGGGTGAGAGTCTTGTATAAAGCTCCCAAGCCGGCCCGCTTCTCCTCGCCGGGAATGTTTTTCTGAGGAAGGGGGGGGTCAGGTGTGGGGCATCACAATTGCTTCATTTCCATTCATATGAACAAAGCACACCCTAAATCAATAAAGAAAATGTTATGGTCAACATCATCACAAACAATATTTGTCTTTATATTTTCCAGTTATTTTGATAGAGATCAATAAGATGTTTTAGCATACGGAAGGTATGTGATCAATGACTTTTCATGCTACAACAATGACATGTGTTGTCAAGATTTCATATTGTTGTGGGTTTCATATTTTTCAGCACTACTCTTACACATCTGGTGGTGAGTTGTATCATATGTATATTTATAGTGATTATTAAAATCACTACATCCACACCCATAACCACAACTATAACCACAACATTATTTTTGTGCATTATAGGGGTTGTGTTATCACATTTACTTTAGGGGTTGCATTATAGGGGTTGTGTTATCACATTTACTTTAGGAAATGGAACATAACCAATTGGACAAGTTTCATAATTCATCAGTCATCATCTTACTCACTTCCGGATCAAAGAGAGAACAAATGAATGCCAAAGTGAGAACTATGGTACACCTTCCGAGCCGACTAAAGAGGAAGAAAGACTTGCTCAGTAGATGGATTTTAGTTTCAATTCTATGAGCTCTAGTTATCTTTTCGGTAAACTACACTGACGTACTCTACTTTTTGCGTATTACACTCGTTCATCTCTTCCTGGTATTCCACTCCTTTCACTCGTTTGATTACTATTCACACTCCTAAACAAACTCTAACTCAAGGAAGAAGAAGAAGAACAATTCTTTAAAAACTACATCTACGAAAAACCTCATTATTTTGTTTAGGAATAAAGAGACAAGAGTTTAGTTCAAAATATTTTTGAAACATCTTTCTTGATATTTTTAGTGCAAATACACATTATATGCATGAAAGGTGAAGAATATTTTCTCCAATAGATATTTATCAATTACTTTTTTTTCACAATGTCAATTGAGAAGTAATTCAAAATCAACACAATTATATTTAATTATAATTTTGAAATCTTCTAGACGTGATGCGTTAATTCATATAATGAGTTGAAAGAATAATCATTTTTAGGTACTCGTCTGTTTCAAAGCTTGTCCACAGGACAAGTTGAACCTCGAATGTTTTTTATGTTTATCCTTTAGATTTTCATTTGGGAGGTGACAAAGAAATATTAAAGATTTGGCATTTTGTTGGATGAATGTTTTATTTCCTCTTTTGATCATTTTTCTAAAACGTTTGTTAAGTAATTCTTTCCAAAAATATGAAAACAACAAATTTAAGTTTTGTGAGGTTAGCTATGATAATAATAACATTAAAGTAAAACTTATCTTTCGTACCCAAATGATATATCAACAATGGGTCAAAGACTCGTGCTCATAACCTGTTATAAATTATTAGTGTATAATAACACCAATCATCATAATAAATTATACTAAAAATAGTCAATAGTGGAAAATCAAAATCTTTTTTGCTTTTCTAGATCTTCATCCTCTTTTTCTCTCATTCATCTTCTTTTCTCTTTCCCATCTAATACAGTACATATATAATCCTTTAAAGTACGCTTTACATTTACAAAATAAATCCACTAAGAAATGATCATATTTATGTGTCTCTAATAAATGGTCATATTTATTAATCACTACTAAATAGTCAACTTTATAAACAATCATTATGACTTTCTTAATCTATATTAATAGCAGACAATTGAAATAAACTGTTTTATACATTAACCATTCTACGTGGGATAAAATATAATGAATATGGACATTTACCAAAGATTTCATTACAAATAATATTGGTATAACATTTTTTATGTGGATAATTAATGGAAATCAAAATGAGAACCCAGTGGGCTTCCATTATGATCCCAATTATTCGAGGTTCCAATGGGTAATGGAAAAATTGAATCCCATCTCAATCCCTTTCAATACTTAAATTAGATAGGTAGTTAATTACCTACTCAATAATTCTCCCCTCCCTCCCAATTCTAGTTCTATAATATATTCAATATAAAACACTTTGCATGAACACCTTAGGCAATCAAATTGGCTCTCTTTGTTGTCATGTAATGTTTAGTTTGTAAGTTCAGGGATGAAGTATAACAAAATAGAGAATAAGTATGTGCAATGGGAAGGATTAGGGTGGTAGTAAGGAAGGGATATTATAATTTTGAGATTATGGCTCCGTTTGGATAAGTACTTTAAAAATATATTTATAAAAGGGTTTTCCAAAAACATTTTATAAAATATGTTTTTGAAGTTTGTTTTAAAGAAACATGCGTTTGGACAAGTATTTTATAAAAATAGTTTTAGAGTTAAAAAGAGTTTAAAAGGTGTTTTGCCTAGTATCTTATATATATAAAAGCATTTTAAAATTATTATGATGCAAGTAATTACAACTCGCTCAACCCGCAAGTTAATGAATTTGACCCAACGAATTAAATTCATTTAACCCGAAGGGTTATAACCCGTTTGACCCGCATTTTGATAATATATATATATATATATATATTTTGCATGCATACTGTACGCATGTGTATATATATATCCAGTACGCATGCGTACTGTATTTATATATACACACGTAGGTGTGTATATATATATATATTGGTACGTATATAAGTATTTTTATTTTAAAATATCTTTAAATAATTTTAAATGAGTAAATTAGGTTATCGAGTCATAACTTAACGGCTTGACCCGTTTCATTCGATGGGTCAACCTATTTGACCCGATAGATCAATTCGTTTAACTCGGCGGGTCGACTAGTTTAATCTGACGAGTCTACCCATTTAATCCGACGGGTCGACCCATTTAATCCGACAGGTCGACCCGTTTAACCCGTTTGGGGTGGAGAGTAGGTGGGGTTGGGGGGGGGGGAGGTGAGAGAATTTTTTTTTTGTGGGTAAAGGTGGTGGTGTGGGTGTATATATATTTTAAATAGAATACATAAAAATAAATAAATAAGCAAAAAAAATTTAAGTAATAAGTGTTTTAAATACTTTGAAAAACATGTTGAAAGTGTACTTCAAAAACTGTATTTAAAGTTCATTTTACTTAAAATTATTTGTTAAAAACATTTCATAACTTTTTGGCCAAACACCATTTATAAGTTTCTTTAACTCTTAAAACATTAAAAACGTTTTTCAAGTACTTGTCCAAACGGGACATATATGTTCAAACTTTGTAGGTTGTGGGTAAAATAACAAATAAAAAAAAAAAAAAACTGGTATTTGATTGATAAGTGATGAGACACAGTTTGCCAATCGAGCCCTGAGAGTCGCTTACTTGGTGAACTGAGAATCGCTGAGTGTATCGTATATAAAGTACTTGTGACAGAAGTGTCCCTCATAAGCATTCCGAAGCTTAAGTTATATAAAGTTGTGGAGAAGTAGCTTGAGCAATTGAGTAGACAATTAGCATATACCTTGAACCAAATGGAGGTAATGGTATTTATGGGGGAGCATATCCTTAAACCTGTTGCCGAGCGAGGGGTTTCTCGCAACTGCTCCCGAAAATCTCGGGGGTTAACAATTATGATCTCGCAACGATGGGTCGTGGGTGAATCGCTGGGGAAGTGTCCGAGTCTTTAGGCAGCTCCCTCGTGTTCTGCATGAACATGAGTGACGTGGGGTTAAGCTCGTAGAGCTCGCTTACGAAGGTCCCCAACTGATGTGTCCAGTGCCGCTGGGGGTCGGTGAGGAGCTTGGGGCTCGCTCATCTAGATTGTGTCATTGGGCTAAGGCAGTGGACTAGTGTTTAGGGCCTCGAATTGGGTCTATACCAAACCGTACACAAATAAGTTTAAAAGTAAATTTTTTGATTTTAAATAATTAGAAATGAGTAACTTAAAATTTGGTAGATTTTCATCTGATTTCGTTTTAGTTTTTCTACTTTTTTTGGTACCAAAAGTATCCATTTTTCCATAATGAAATTAATCCTTTCCTTTTTCCTTAACCCTTTGCCATATATTGTTTCATTAGTAACACGTATTTAGTAATGAAACGAAATTATTCTGAAAATGATTGCTACGTAATCCATCCTCGGCCACACAGGTACGCAGCAAAATTTCTCCAACGCAAAGAGCTTAAGAAACTAACCAACGATGGTTGTTTGCGTACATAGAATGGCTCTATCGCTATTATCCTCCTCTTCCTCACTCTCCGTTATCACTTCCTCTCTGCGTTTTTCCTGCGACCGTTTTCCCCTTTTCTCTCCCTCCTTCAATCAAAAGCGAGGAGTGCTAATCCCTTTTGCACTTTGGAATAAAAGAAATTGGAACAGCACAAATGGCGCCCACAAAAGCCAAAGGAGTGGAAGGTTCATCTCTTCCGCTTTGGCTACTGATTCTTCGGGCTCCAGTGCTACAACACTATCTGCGGAAGAACAGGAAGGGGTTTCTTCAGAAAGTAAAGTGAAGCTTCCAACAAACGAGTCATCTGAGAGGCTCCTTAGAATTCGTCACACCGTAAGAAATTGATGTTTTATGAACAAGAATAAATTTTGTTTTGCTTTGCGTCCATGAGCATAAATTTAATCCTGTTAAGATTCTTTATGTGTCTGTTTTGTAATCAATTTATCTACACTGTCAACTGGGTTTTTTAGTCTGCTGTGCCTATAGTCATTAGTTAATGACTATTGCTACGTAGTTTTGAGAAAACTGATTTCTACTTAGGAACCATCAGGGTAAAGACTTTGGGTTGGGGAGGAAATGCATGATGAAAGATTTATGATTGATTAAAATAAGTAGATTGTTTTTCGGAATTCTTGGTTTGATGAAGCTATTTACCAAGTATTAGTCACTTTAAGTTGAGATCATTATGGAAAAATACTAGTATTTCTTATGCTTGTCTTCTCATTATCCCAATCAAGCTGCACCTCTTGGAGCAAATGGGAGCACAGATTATGAGCGTCCAATTAGTTGGGTTCCAATCACAAAACAGATGCAATGGTCCATGCTGAATTTGGGTATTCTGGACTATAAAGCTCTTGTAGATTCCACATCACACGCCACCATCCCAGCTAAACCCCCAAACAAAGTTGGATACAGGGGAGAAAAGAGCGTTGAGAATCATTTACGCTATAGTATTATTGATCAATAGCTACCAGTATAGATATACTTTATTGTGTTAAACCAGTTGGGATATAGTTAAAAGCCCAAGTCAACTAGGAGATAACATATTTACTCGACAAAATTCCAATTAATGTTTTGTTATCTCCTAGTTGAGTCCGAGGTCAGATATTTCTTTATAGATAACTGGTTTATTTTGGAATTAGATTTATAAAATCTTATTTGAGGCTTGTCTCTATTATTTTTTCTTTCAAAGTTAATTAGATTTTCTTCTTTTTAATTACTTTCGGTTGATCTTTAAGGTTTCTGCCAAAAAACAACTTTGTTCAAGTATTATCTTGGTTTTGCCTAGAAATAGAAAAGCCAGTGAAATTTATTTTAAAAGATTTCTTCCTTTTAGCATATTTGTCTCACATAAATCTTCGAAAAAGAACTGATGTTTAAGCTGTACCTTTTCTCAGTGGTAGTTGTTCAAGCTTTCAGTCCATGGTTTAGCCACTGGACTGCATCTTTTGTGAAGCTCTAAAAATGTAAAGGAAAGCTGTACAATCTACCTGCAGCATATATCTGTGGTTAAAAGAGTTGTTTTTGCAGTGTGCTCATGTCATGGCCATGGCTGTTCAAAAACTTTACCCAGATGCGAAAGTTACTATTGGTCCTTGGATTGAAAATGGCTTCTACTATGACTTTGATGTGGAGCCATTGACTGATAAAGACCTGAAGAGAATTAAGAAAGAAATGGTGAGAAGGTGTTCCTTTCTGATTTAGTCAGTGTTGCAGAATTTGATGAGTGAAACAAATTTTCATATTTTATGCTTCATGGGCATAGCGTTTGTTTCTTGTTTCTTCTGTAGGATCGCATCATTCGTCAAGATTTACCTCTGATTAGAGAAGAAGTTAAGAGAGATGAAGCTCAAAGAAGAATACTCGCTGCAAACGAGCCTTACAAGATAGAGATATTGGAAAGCATAAAAGAGGAACCTATCACCATATACCATATTGGTAATATTTAGATTTTCTCGGCTTGATATTTGGTGCTTATAATTCCTTTGACTTTTGTCATGAAATTCTCATGCATAAGATTTATCTTATTACTTATGCCTTTTAATCTCATGGACCTTATACATGCTAAACAAATTGGGTGACATAATTTTCTGGCACCCTTTCTGGATACTGTTTATGTTCTCTGAAGTCACAGTTATCTTCTTAAGCCTTTGATCAAGTTTTACCAATAGCCAGTTACCAGGGTGACTTTACTAATTTGTCCCAAAAAATGTTTCTCGAGCAAACACGATGGCGTGATATGATCCATATAGCCGACCTCACGTAGTGGGACAAAGGCTTAGTTGTTGTATTTGTCCCAAAAAAAAAGTGTCATGTAAGCCTTTGTACCTGAAATAATCATACTAATATGATTATGTGTAGTGCACAATTAAACGGTGTGATTATAAGTTGACAAAAAGGTTATATACAGCTTAATTTATTGTGCTGTGCCTCAAAATTCATAACAAGTTGTAATTTTCCATCACTGGACTCTTTCTCTAGGATGGAGTATGAGATTTTAGATTAAGCTATTCATTTAAAGTTATTATGATTAGGATGGCTGATTCTTTTTTTTTTTTTTCCCTCCAGCGGGATTCGGACAGTTGGGGATGGGGGTGGGTAAGGGAAAGGGATTGGCAAGGGGAAGGGGGTTGAGAAGATTTGTAAGTAAGGAAGAGTACCTTGCATCAGAAAGAGCAGCAATTAGCTGTGCCGCAGTTTTCACGAAGTACTATGTTTAAAAGAATTGAAAATGACCGGGTTATGGCAAAGGTTAAATGTAGTATTGAAATATAGGAACTTTCTCGAGATTAAGTTGCAATAGTTTGCTGGCTAAAAATCGGATAATCCTTCCAAAGAGGTACTCTTTTTATACTTTTCCCTTTTTTATTTCCCCCTCCATATTTTTCTGCCATGTGGGTCTTTTCTTTGTCATTGAACTTGACTTATTTGCGGGTTGGCTCTACAGAACATAAATTGGTAACTATTAAAAGCTTGACTTACATCTGATAGAAGATTTGGGGTGTAATTTATTGGTTGAATCCATTTGTTTAATCATAGTAAATTTGAGATTACAGGGAACATGACATTTTAAGATTACAAGGAACATGGTCATTGGTATTACTTGAAGTGATACACAGAGTTCTTGTTCGTTAGGGGTAGTGGATTAATATATCATGATATTTTGTTGCATGATGTTGTCATGCAGGTAGACTCCACTTTGCATGCATTGATCAATTATTTCCTTGTATTTTTCTTATTCTTGTTCTATATATAAGGCAACGAATGGTGGGACCTTTGTGCTGGGCCTCATGTTGAATCTACTGGTAATATCAGCAGCAAAGCTGTTCAGCTTGAATCGGTTGCGGGTGCTTACTGGAGGGGAGACACAAACAAGCCCATGCTACAACGAATTTATGGAACTGCTTGGGAGAATGAGGAACAGTTGAACGCATACATCCATTTTAAAGAAGAGGCTAAACGCCGGGATCATCGGCGACTCGGACAAGACCTTGATCTGTTCTCTATACAGGTCAGTCTCTTTATTTAAATAATGCATGTACTGCTTTTAGTATCTGGTCTCAGTTGATTCATCTTGGTATCGTTGCCTGAGGTTCACCTAATAATTTAAATTTCAAAGATGACCTGATAATAATTTATTCTTTTAGCATGAATCTGCAGGATGAGGCTGGTGGAGGTTTGGTCTTTTGGCATCCTAAGGGTGCTATTGTCAGGCACATCATAGAAGATGGTTGGAAAAAAATTCACGTAGAATGCGGCTATGATATGCTGTACACACCACATGTTGCAAAGGCAGATCTTTGGAAGATCAGTGGTCATCTTGACTTCTACAAAGAAAATATGTACGATCAGATGGACATTGAGGATGAGCTTTATCAACTCCGGCCAATGAATTGTCCTTACCACATTCTTGTTTACAAAAGAAAGCTACACTCTTACCGAGATTTTCCCATCCGCTTTGCCGAGCTTGGAACAGTATACAGATATGAGCTATCTGGAAGTTTGCATGGCCTCTTTCGTGTGAGAGGCTTTACCCAGGTATAGTTCCTTTGCTAGCACATGTGCATCTAATTTATACAATAACTGTATGAAATATTAGGTTTTAGTTTCATTGCAGCAGTGTGTAATTTAATTTCTTGTTATTTTTTGGGTAAATTTCATGTTTAAATTTGTTTCGAGTAACAAAATGGATTGTGAAGTTTTGTGTTCATCTTTTTGACTGACAAGGGGGGCGACGATAATTTGACTAAACCAGGGGGTTAATTATTATGCTAATACCTAGTGAAGGGTGGTAGTAATTTCCCAAATCTCAGGGGTAATGGTAGTTTTGAGTTTTTTGTGAAGAATGCAAAGTCAGATTTTTTTTTTAGATGATTTTTATACCCTTTTTTTGCAAATATTTTCTCACGGAGTATGAATTCTGGAGGGAGTGTTTTGTAAAAATGTTTTTGAGGGAGAACAGAAGTGTGTTAGAGGAATTTTTTTTGAAATAACATGAGGAAAATTTTGAAGGGACTTCTAATTGTTGAATTTAAGCTTAAATGAAATGATGGATTGTTTGGATGCTTTGCAGAAACAAACAAAAACAAGGTCCATCATTGTGGCAAGCTGCATAGGTTATTATAAAGTAATATACAAACGAGGACTTAATCATGAGCCAGCACTCTCTCTCTCTCTTTTTTAAACAAAAATTTACTTAAAAACCAAATTCAAATTTTTAACAAAATTGATAAGAACAGAAGATAAAAATAAAGAAAATTAGGCACTCAATGAAATTGATTTAGAAAGTAGAGAGTCTGAAACTGGGATTGCAAATATCTCTCAACTTCATCTAAATATTTATAATCAAATAACTTCGATATTCAGACAGTAATACTAATTTATTTAGTGACATCTTCCAGTGCACAAATTACTCTGCATTAAAATAACTCTATATTCTTATGAGGATATATTGATAATGAAGTTCTGGAATTCTTGAAGACTACAAATGGCATAAGTTATATTCCAATCCTACACGATAGCTGACCTTAATGGTTAAGCACATTGATGATTGGGATAAAATGTTTGAGGTCTGTCCCTAAGTTCTTCCTAGTTCATTAAAATTTCTCAATCTTTTTAATTGTTGGCGAGTTAATGAAAAGCATTAAAAACAAAATCAGTGAACAATTCAAGCATTATCAATGTAACATTTTGCCCACGTGGTATATGTTATTCTCTTCTTAATTTTGCAGGATGATGCTCACATATTTTGTTTAGAGCATCAGATCAAAGATGAAATTAGGGGTGTGCTGGATCTTACTGAGGAAATGTTACTGCAGTTTGGTTTTGATAAGTATGAAGTAAACCTTTCTACAAGGCCAGAGAAATCTGTTGGCGACAATGATATATGGATTAAAGCAACTTCTGCTTTGAAGGATGCATTGGATGATAAAGGATGGGGCTATGAGATTGATGAAGGTGGTGGTGCCTTTTATGGCCCAAAGATTGATATCAAAATTGAGGATGCTCTTGGAAGGAAGTGGCAATGCTCTACAATTCAGGTAAAGTTGCACTATTTGACTTTTATTTTATGAATGTGGTAGAATTTTCTAAGACTAAGACGTCATCTGTCTTCATTGATCTATCTAGAGCTACATGAGGACAGTGCATGTGTCTACATTCTGTGCTTCCATTTTCTAGGGCATTAACTTTCCATTCATGAAGAATTTAAAATGCTTAGTCTGGCATGTTAGCTTATCAGTGTCATCGGTTTGACTGGCTCAAAGCTTTATCTGTGAGTTTACAGTGTATATAGTGTGAAAATATCTGAAGATGGATGGTGCAAGTTATTGTCAATGGTGAAAATATGCTTAAGTATTCTGCTTCTTTTTATTAACCCAACCTCTATTCAAATAAAAAACAGAGCATTAGGTTTTGTTTTGGGAAAATTTCTAGGGCGTATATAACAATTCATCCATGCCATCATTTGAATAAATTAATAAATGATGACCCCTTTTATTGTTTGTTTAAACCTTTATTTTCCTTTTCTTTGGCGACAGGTGGATTTCAATTTACCCAATCGTTTTGATATTACATACATTGATTCAGACCAAGAGAAGAAGCGACCTATCATGATTCACAGAGCAGTTCTTGGATCCTTGGAGCGTTTCTTTGGAGTTCTTATAGAGCATTATGCTGGTGATTTTCCATTGTGGCTTTCCCCAACGCAAGCTCGGATTTTACCAGTTACTGATGCACAGGTGCTTGACTATTCTTTTTTTCTTTCTTGACATGTATTGGTTTGACTAAGCTGTAGCCTGTAGGTTGTCTAAAATGCATTTTCTGATAGAAATAAGCCATATAGACGACACATGCTATTGAATTTTGGATGTTTGCTTCATATACTTATGATTTCCTTGCTGGGAAATTGGTTCTACTTTTAGCATACTTACGAGTGCATTTGATGTTTGAGATTCTGAATCTGGGATGGTTGAACGGAAATTCTGATAAGTTGATTTGATTTATTCATTTGTTTTAGCTTGGATATTGCAATGAGGTGCAAAGGAGATTGAAAGCGAATGGTGTTCGGACTGAAGTTTGCAGCGGTGAACGGCTACCTAAGCTCATTAGAAATGCGGAGAAGCAGAAAATACCGTTGATGGCTGTCATCGGGCCTAAAGAGGCAGAAAACCAAACGGTAACAGTGAGGTCTAGGTACAACGGGGAATTGGGAACCATGTCCGTGGATGAGTTTATCATCAGGATTAGTTCAGCTGTTGAAAGCAGAACATTTATCTGAAATGGCTGGAGTGCTGGAAGCTCCAATCATTTCGTGTTGTTTCAGGAAATGCAACTACCCGTTTGTTATTTTGCTAGGAGCTAGATTGAATAGTTTCGAGGCAGTTTTGTTTTGTAGTAACTTAGGCTATGTCTTGCACCTTATTTCGCACTCATGGTAACTGGGCTCATTTGTTTTCCCATAGAAATATGAACATTTGTGCATATTCTTAGGGCATGATGATTAATAATAGTGTTTAATGCTTAAAATTATTCTATTAAAAGATAATGAGTTCGACCATGTTTGATAACAAAAATTTAAATATCTTAATTGTTAAACACGACGTATATCCTTTAAAAAAAAAGTTAAGTGTAAAAGTTAGCTTATTGCTTATTATTACAAGTTAACCGAATTATTTTTAAATCATTTATCTTTTACATGTGTTACTTTGTATAATAAACTTGACAAATATCACAAATGTTAATTTTGTATAATAAAATGTTTAACTTAAGAGTATCATAAGAATAATTTTTTTATTTATGAGTAACACTCAAATTTAACAAGTATTACAAAATAACACTTAAGATATCACTTTTTAGACCAAGACTAACATTCTTAAAGTTGATGAGCAACACAACTATTACTTATAGATACTATTTTTTGTTTATAAGTAAAAGTCTCAAACTTAACAAGCATTACAAGTTTTACTTACGGTTATCATTTATAGTTCAAGAATAACAATCTCAAACTTGACAAGAATCACTAAGGTTACTTACGTGTATCATTTTTGTTCAAGAATAATACTTTAAAACTCGACATGTATCACAAATGTTACTTAGATGTATTATTTTTTGCTCAAAAGTAATACCTTCAAACTCAACAAAATCACAAATGTTATTGACGAATACCATTCAAACTTGACAGTATCACAAGTAACAGTCGCCAACGTATTAACATCGGAATAAACATGAACACATATACGTGCGTGTGAGCATGAGTTATTAGCTATGTCATATGTGTGAACTCATTTCATATGAGGTTTTGCATATGTGTTATAGCTTCTCCATCAACAGAAAATAATTTTGTGCTTGCTAAAAATTTAGCCATTCACACTTTTTCCCATGTGATATTAAAATGAACATTTTAACCCCTTGATTATTAGTCGAAGTAAGGAAAATATGAAAAGACAAATTTGTCCCAATTAAATACTAGGGTAAAGTTTTCAAACCCCTGTGCTTTCAAAAACTTACAGATCAACCTCATATTTTTTAAAAAGCTATAAAGAAAACCTATTTTTTTAAAAAAATCTATAACAATTAAAATTTTCATCATTTTTAACAGTCAAATTAAAAAGTCAATTACTTTTCTTAGCTTTTATAGTAAAATGACATATCACCTTTACAAATAAATGCCATGTTTAATCATTCACGCAAATGACATATTTACCCTTAACATAAATAATATATAAATGTAAATATATTAGGGCTATGATCTCAATCCTTGTTTGATGATAAGTTAACAAACATATGATTTTAGTTTAATGGTTTTGGAATTAAAGATCTTTGAGAAAATACAGAAAAAGTGCAGCGGAGGAGGCTGAGACACTGGCTACAACTCGCAAGTTGAAGAACATTCCCAGAAAATGAAGAACATCTTCATCAGCCCAAGTTGTGACACCCTTTGCAATTTCAACCTGAATCGGTAGTCAATAGAAAGAAAAAGAAAGAAAAGAAAAACGGCCAAGGGAAGAAATGCAAGGATATGTGATTCGCAACGTCCAACTGCGATTCACAACCTATGCAAATTCAACGTGGCACTAGCCGTTGGATGCAGGAGCAAGCTGAATGAGACACGTGCTACAAGTGCTGCAAATCGCAACCTAATTGGAATCTGCAAAAAGAAAAGAGTTATTGGAGCCTCACTTGGACTCAACTACAAATACAACCAAGGCTCAAAATGCAGAGTATTAACCCCAAGAAGTCAACCAACCTATCATTGAAAAATACTTGAGAGCAAATTTGTGTAGGATTTGGAGTATACTTCAAGAAATTGGCATTTGTGCCCAATCCTTTAGAAAGATGGTTTCATGCCCAATTATACTTCATTGTAAACCTCAAAGTGAAGAGGTATTCTTTTGAGAGAAAAAGAAAGAAGTTCTAAACACTTAGAAGTGTGTTAGGCATTTTTGTAAAAGAGAGAAAAGTCCCAAACTCATAGAAATAGAGTTTGGCAAGAAGAAAGGGGGAGCAAACAAGAGAAAGAAAGAGACTTGAAGAAAGTCACACTTAAAGGTAAATTAGACATTTGGGAAAAGTCCTATTCAAGAGGTTGAATTAGGTAAATGGGGGAAGTCCTAATCTAGAGTTAGATTGTGAAAAGTCCTAGAGTTATAGAAAAAGAAGAAAAGTCCAGCAATTTTTAGAAATTTAAGGGGATAAAAGCTTGTTAGAAATTTAACGGCTCAATCTTGGCTCGTTCCAAGCAAATTTTTTTTATTTATAATTAAAATAATTGTTGTCAACCTTCTACCATTTTGGCAAAAGGTTATTGGGTAAAAAAATTATTTATAATCTAAAATATTTATTTATAAGCATTTAATTGGCTGATAAAATTTTTTTTTTATAAGTGCATAAGAAGCACTACACATTTATTTAGAATTGCTAAACCCCTCCTCCTTTTATAGGGGAGATTTCTCTCTGAAAGCAATGTGGGAATGGAAAACCCAGTAGACAAAAATTTAATTAAAATTGTGTGAGGCAGGGGTCAAACCTGCGTGCACTAGGAATTTACACAATCAAAGATTCCACTAAACTACACACACTTACAAATTTATTTAAACGTTTGAGAATGTATATATTTTATTGTTCGTTTATTAATCGAGCCTAAAATTGTGTTCGTGTTCGTTTATTAATAAATAAACAATCTCGAACTGAACTTTAACAAGTTGATCCTGAGCTTGTTCGTGAACGTCCGTATTTGTTCTCAACCCTACGAACAATGCTTAACATGAGTATTATACATATATAGTAATTTCTACAAATTTTCGTTTAATTCAAATGTGTTGTATTATATTGTTATAACTTGTTTCTCTCTTCCTTTGTTTTATTTATTTTTGTTTGTTTTTATAGTACCGTCAGCAATATGGTAAAGAACCATCTAAGACAGATTTGTTTATCATTTCAAGAGAGCGGAAGAGTGGAAACCCACTTGATAAGTTTACTACAGAAAAAATAGTAAGTACTCTTACAATTAATAATAACTACCTACTGTTGAAATACTAAATTGGGGTAGTGTTTTCACTTTTCCAATTAATCTTTTTTCATTTTATGTTTTATAATTAGGCTATTTTAAAGTAGTTGAAGCAAAAGTTGCCAAAGGGTTTGCGTGATGATATTCGGGCTAATGATGAGATTTATAAAGAGGTTATTGGAAAAGACGCACTGGGATGTTTGCGTAGTAGCGGTCTTACTTCAAAGAGTAAGAAATTGATTTTCATATCCCGAGAAGAATTTGATCAAACTGTCAAAGACAAAGCTAATGACCAAGTGGCAAGTATTCAAAAGGGTTTTGAAAAACAATTATCAAAATTTAAAGATGATATGTGTTTCAAAATGGAAATGGTCTTGGCTCGATTTCTCATATTTGAGGATCAAAATACACATGTAAGTCTATACTTTTTTGTTAATTATATTTTTATAGTATTTTTTTAACTCATATTATTAAATTATAATGTACAAGGTAGCGGGGTTTTCGAATTCTAAACGCGTACTAGCTTTAAATAATAGGTCATCATCGCAAGGATTTATGTTTTTAGAGAACTTATAGTCAAGCAAATGAAACTCTTGAGGTAAATGATCAATTTTTCATTAATATATCATTTTATATTTTATTTTAGGGCATTAATATTTGTTAGACCTATGGTCTTAATCTTTGTTTTGATGATAAGTTAAACAAATAGATGATTTTGTTTAAATGCTTTGCACTTGAAGAATTGTGTAGAAAAATGAAGAACAAGTGCAGCAAAACAGAGTGTTCGATCAAGTGTCTGAGTCAGACAACATATCATATGGTGGCCAGTCAAGAAAATAAAGAAAGAGAAAAACGGCAAGAATGAAGAAGCCGTCCTAGGTTAGAGCTGAGTTAGACGTTTGTCAAAGTCTTGATCAAGAGGTTGATTGTGCAAAAGTTATTTGGTATAGGCAAGAGGAGTCTTGAGTAAGAGCTAAAATCCTTGAGGAAGGATAGGGCAAAAGATCCAATTACTAGCCTTAGGCAAAGGAGTCTTAATCTATAGCTAGATTAAGCATGGAAGTCCTAGTCTAGAGTTAGATTAGGCAATGGAAAAGTCTTGAGATTAAGAGATTAATCTTGAGCAATTGTAAGGGATTGAAACACTCCTTTAAGTGTTTCCTAGTTGATTAGAAATCTCAAGTTGTAGAACTTGGGGAATGGAGAAGGATTCAAGGGGAATCCGATCCACTATAAATTTGGTGTGTTCTTGCTTTGTTTGTTTATTTGCTTTCATGTTTACAAATCACTAATCACACACCTTACTTAGAAATCTAGATTTAAATTGGTTTTAAAACTTATCTTTGAAAAAGGTTTTTCCAAGTTGATCTTCTTTGTAGAAGAAATACTTTTAAAAGGTCAAGAACCTAATTCACTCCCTCCCCCTCTTAGGTTCATCTTAGGTTGCTATTGTAATTGGGATTTCAGTATTCATTTCTTTTATCAATTGTCATAGATGAGAAAAGAGATAAATAACACCGATAAGAACAACACAAACATCCATTCAAAATGGTACTTCAACAAAGGTAATATAGCAATTATACTTTTCTATTAATTTATCAACTATATGTGTTAAATATAATTATTATTTGTTAAAATTATTTAGGAACAAGGAAAAAGTACGAGGAGTAAGAGGAAGGCAAAATAATCTTCTTCAAAATGTGACAATTTGACTTATGGAATTCGCATTCTAGTCTTGGAAGATAAATTTAGATATTTGCAATTTTTATTTATATATGTTGAGTGATGAATTTAAATTATGATATTCCCACTTTGACATTTAGCAAATATTTGATTTTATATTTTGAATAATATTCTAGTTAACTTATTCTTTTTATACAAATTAAGAATTATTTACTCTCTATTGTGTTATAGCAATTCTTATTGTACAATATATTGTGTTAATTTTGTTTTGAATATATTAATGAGTAATTACTTTTTAGACCGCAATAGTACCTAAAACGTAAATTAAATAATTTTTGGCAATATTATTTAATACATTAATATTCCATATATATATATGTATGTGTGTGTGTGATATAAAATAAATGTCAAAAGAAAAATGCGACATTACCCAATTAATGCATTTGTGTCACAGAAAATTTATGCAACAAAAAAATTCTTGACATAAATTGTGCCACATGTGTAGCAAATAAGTATGTGACATTAACCGTAAGGACACAAATTAGTGTTACTAATAATGCGTCATTGAAACTAATGACACGTAAATGTGTCACAAGATTTATGCAACAATAATTAAGTGATGCAAAATGTGTCTATCTTCTGTGGCACAACTAGTAGAAAAATGCCACAAAAAGGCTACATATAATTTTCTGACACGATAAAATTTGTCGCAAAATTGTGTGTCTAATTTGTGTTTGCGTCAGTAAACTTATATATGGCGACAATTTTACATGTCGCGAATACCCTTCAACATTTTAAATGTGACACTACATCTGTTACAATTAACCTTGCGACATTCATTTAAATGACACAAATTAGTGTCGTTAATTAGTAAACGTCACTCAAACAAATGACGCGTAATGGTGTCGGGAAATTTAAGCGACAATTAATTTAGTGATGCAAAAAGTGCTATACAATTGTGGCACAAGTGTAAAAAAAGTGCCACAAATTTGCGTCACCACCTTTTGTGACTCAATAACAAGAGACGCATAATGTGTCGCAAATTAGTATTTGTGACACTAAATCGACTTTTAGCGACACAATTTCCATGTCGCAATAGGTCACTTTTCTTGTGCATGTTTAACTAATTCAAGAAAGAACTGTGAAGAAGAAAGTGTTGGGATTTTCGTCATTAGATAAACATATAAAATTAACATTAATAAAACGTCAATATAATTTTTAATTTGATAATTGCATTTCCTACCTTGTTCTTGAAACAGATTGAAGACTTTGAGATAGTTGAATTAATTGCTCTCAGCGTTTTCTTCTATGATATGTATTTTTTCTATTCAGACTCTGATTAGGAAATAATTGTTTTTTAAAATACTTTTTATGGTCCCAGATCATATGATAATTAAATTGCATCAAAATATATGTACCACTATACATTGGAAGCTTATAATTAAATTTCATATTGGTTAAGTTGTAAATATTTTAGCCTCAGACATTATAATTAACCTTTGGCATGTTGAGATTATTTTTTTAACCCATTATTTTAGTGAATGCATAGCAAGTTATTTCACCAAGATCAGGGATTGTTTTAATGTTTCATTTTTTTTCATAGATTAACTAAGCCTATATACGTTTGATAAAATTGAAATATGAAAACTACATAAATTAAGTCTAAAATTTTGAGTCTGAAATTTGAAGTTTGAATCCATTAAGGTATTGTTTTTACCTAATATAAAACTTAGAAGCTGACATTCCAAATATTGAGTTCACTATTTTTATGCAATCTAAAACAAAAATATTTTGGTATTATGAACAAAAAAAAGAAAAAGAATGTACTAGCATTACACAAATTATGCAGATATATGCTGCACACTTTTTATTTCTTTTAATCTTCTTGAGTTTTTCTCTTTTCTTTTTTCAACATATTTTTAGAAAATTGCACACACAACAAACACTCTTGTCATTTCTTTTATTTATCAATTTATTAACATTGTGAAGCTAGCTTGAAAGTCAAAAGAAAAAAAAAAGTGTGATTGACGGGCGCATAGTACGTATTAAATATGTTTAAGTAATTACAATATTGTTTCTTTGCTATTCTTCATAGTTCCATTCTCAGGCTCCGACAACACCTAGAAACATAATCTATTCATCATCAAAACGCAGGGAAATCAAAGGGAACAATCTTATTAAAAATGTATTAAGACTTTAAATTCTGATTTAGAGTATATACAATTACAAATTCTTAATAAAGGCATGAGATCAATTAATTTTAAGTATATATCAAATCTGTTGATGACAACGTTGCCCCTTCTTTAATCATCCATCTCAATCGATCTCTAGGGGCTAAGGTCGCACCGTCATCTCTCTGTGTCAAACTTGTTCAACCACGAATGTATAGATTCATCGTGTTAGGCAGTTTTTTAGTTATTTCACTTTAATTGTACCTTTAATAAACTGACTACTAAGGTAAGAAAATTGTTTGCTTTTGATTATCATTTACCAGAATAAGAAATTGAACTGTTGAATTTTAAAGTTTGAAAGTAATGAGGCAAGAAGTTAGTCTATGTGAAGCTGACAAACTTGGATTGGGACTTCCCCGTTATATATTCTTGGAGAGAAGGGAGATCTAGAGTTTGAAATATTATGTCTGAACGAGAATCAGATTCTATTGTATGGGGTTTGGACTTTTATTAATTTGGATAATATTTTCAGTAACAATTACTATGAGAATAGTAATCAATATAGAAATAATATCTCCCATGAATAAATATATGAGAGATGGGCGTTATCCCTTCAGGAGTGGCAGCATTTGTTATGCTCCGACCCGACCCCCCCTGCCTCGGATAACGGTTCCCGACGAGGAGGAGTTGGACGGTCCGGGTGGCGTCATACAGGGCTCTCGCCCAACAGTTGGTATAGAATAAAATAAAGAGAATCATACCTCCTTATTATTATTCTAGCATGTCAAGATACATATTACAACGGAATTAAACAAAATTGTCTGAGGACGTCCAAAGGTCAAGTTATGCGTTGTTTGTCTTTATTACTTCGTTGCGCCTTTCCGCCTTACATCTAACGCCACTCGAGTCAAGCCCCTGAAACAATATATAGGTAGGGTAAAGGGGTGAGCTTAACTAAGTTCAGTGAGAGACCTGAGAGACTTCGGGGTTTATAAAAATCCCACCGTATTAGCGAAAAGGCCGAGCAAACAAATATAGAATTTATGCGTATATCCATATGGTATGTATAACAATATAACAATATCACAGCGAAAGTACAGGTAAACATGTCAAGCAGGGCATTCAGGTCAAGCAGGTCAGGCAGGTATAAAGCAAATAATGAAAACAAGCATGGCAGCATAGATATAGTAGTCATATCAAACAAGTTTTTGTCACTAGACTCCTAGCGAGTAGATTGCACAGTTAAGCTTTCTCTTCTAAAGCTCAGTCGAAATCTATTCACGTTTTAATGGTTTGCAAATCACATCGCCCCCACGGCAGCCGTACAATGGTGAAATCGGGTATGCTCGACGGCAGGGGATTTGGATCTTGGCCTTTTCATATTTAGGTACATCGGGTGTTCCTCTCGTAAAGAAGGAGTTTTGGCTAACTGTGACACAATCTTTCGCTGGCAATCCCTACATAACGGGCGAGTAGCTACTATATAGTCATGCTGGAGACTCGGAGCCCAAGTGTTAACTTATAGGTCTCTGACCTATTTCACGCTAAGGTGATCATGGTAATCCTAGCATGCTTCATACATATCTAGATGCATCATGCAATCCTAGATGTCATGCAACTTACCCTGAGTGGTTTATCGTCCTTCATGGTCGGTAGGTCATGCTATCATATCATACTAAGCATACATAGTTACAGGTAGATAAGTAGCAGGTCAAGTCAAGCATGTTACATAATAATCATGTCATGGCATTATCATGTAAAGTATGCATGTAGCACGTAAGCATGTTACTACATATCAAGTTTAATCGAGAAAGCAGGCAAGCTGTGAGACGTGGGAAACCTCGTTGGGAAAATAAGCACAGAATAGTACATATATATATATATATACACACACACACAAGTACTACGTAGAGAGTTCGTTTGAGTCTTAGGAAACTAGCGAGTAATCCCTCACCTTGAGAATTGAAAGAGCGAGTGCGGTCGACGTTAGATCACCTCGGTCAACGTCCTACGATCAGCTTCTTACGGATCATGCAAATCGGATTATTAACGGACTAGTAGCGGGTTGACATTCTAAGCACATTTGACTTTAGGTCAACTAAAGTTTTGACCTTTCGGGGTTAGAGTTGACTTTTTGGTTAATTTTGACTTTTTTGGTCAACTTTAACTCCTTGAGTTAACGTTGACTTTTTGGGTCATTTGACTTTTCGAGTGAACTTTAACTTTTCGGGTGAAATTTGACTTTTTGGGTCACTTTGGGTCAAGTTTGACTTTTCGGGTCAAGTTTGATTTTTCAGGTAATTTCGGGTCAAGTTTATTTCGAGTCTGGTCTGGATCGGTTTGAGCCAAGTCTGGTTCTGTTTGATTGAAATCTGGTTTGAGTCAAGTCTGATTCGGTTCGTGTCAAATCTGGTTCGGTCCGAGTCAATCTGATTCGGTCAAGTCAGGTCTGGTTCGGTTCAAACAGTTTTGGTTAAGTGGTTCAATCAAGTGTTTCAGGTCAAGTGGTTCAAGTCAGGTAGTTCAGTCAAGTGGTTCAGATGGTGGTTCAGTCAAGTGGTTCAGGTGGTGGTTCAAGTCAAGTGGTTCAGGTCAAATGATTCAGTCAAGTGGTTCATGTCAAGTGGTCCAGGTCAGGTGGTTTGGGTCACTAGCTCAGGTCAAGTGGTTCAGATCACTGGCTCAGGTCAAGTGGTTTAGTCAAGTCAAAGGTCAAAGGTACAGGTCAAGGTCAAGTGTAGGGGTAAGTGTCAAGTGTAAGAGTTAAGTGTCAAGTGTAAGGGTCAAGGGTGCATGGCTAAGGCTTGGTTGGCCCCTTGGCCGTCGCGGCTGCCCAGAAACGCTGAGGCGGGATGACCTTTTCGGGGCCATTTCTTTTGAGTCTCTAGTCCGAATTAGTCCATTCCAAAAACACCAACTTGTAAACATGCGTCAATACTAGCAATCTAACTAATTTTTACACAAATCTAACCATTCCATCAACCTTTTTCATAGCATCAAATATGGTATGGTACACTAATTTTCCAAGTTTTATTTTCTTGTTCTTGATTTTCATTTAAATTCCATATCTCGTTTTTAACCATTTCCACTAGATGCAATCGATCCTAGATGATTTAAAATACATATGGAACACAAAAACAACTCATGCATACGATATCTATGACTTATTTTCAACAACCCATTTGTCATATTTTTCCAAAACTCTAAGCTGCTATGCCTACTTTCAAGTATTGCCATAAGAGATCCGTACTTACCTAGGTCCTTAGATTTCCATGAACGTGTTGAGGGAATGTAGGGGAATGGAACCGCGGTGGCGGTGGTGATTTTTCGGCGACAGCGGAGGCGGTTCGTCACTCCAAAGGTGCTGCTCACTAGGTTTTCTAAAGTTTGTGAAAAAGATGTAGGGGAGAGTTAAGGTCTATTTATAGAGTTCCTTTAGGTCAAATAATCCTTTAGGTCAAATAGTTTATAGAGTTCCTTTATAGAGTTAAGGATATATTTCTAGGAGATTCTCTAATCTGTTAGGCGACTCCCCTTACGATGGTTTTAGATTTAGATTGGAGAAAATCCAATCCAAATTCAAATTTCAAGCATTCCTGTTGTGCACGGCACGCGTGCCATGCCTGGCGCTCTGGTGTGCGGAGCTGTTGCAACACACGCCGCACGTTGCTGCGCGTAGCCCCACCTGCGATGGGGACAGGTCCCAATCGCAGGGGGAACGTTTCGGCCCATTTGAGCCCGATCTCCCTCCGTTTGACTTCCCATTTTGCGTACCCTTCTAGCCAACATTCCTCTTATGTTTTCTATCCTTTATTCCCCGCCATGGGCGCGTTCTCCTCCTTATATTTCCTGAGGAGTGTATCATACAACCTAGGCATGTATCAAGCACACAATAATTCAAGAAAGCAGGTCACGTTGTCAGGTCAAACACGACTCTCAAACAAAAATTTTAATTCTTACCTTCCTTTTATGCCTAGAATTTTGCTCCGAAAATCTGGAGCTTCATAGTATTGATGGAGAAGCGAGTATATGACATGCTCTACAAGATAAATTCTCACAGTTATCAACTTTTTTTGGGGTCTTGCTCTTAGCATTTAGGAAATTTTTTTAATACACATTAAGTCCCTTAATTTCCAAACAATATCAAAATGACCATGGTTATTAAAGTTAAGGTCCAATCTCATGTGCAATGCTCATTTGAGAACTATGCGTAACATTGAGCATGGCAGTGTCTTAGGCTTGCTGAAGATGGACCGTCTTTTAGGTCCCTAGAATTTAATCTTTCTAGAGGCAATTCACCAATATTGTATGAGCAGTATTGGCAACATACGAGAGACAAACCACCATTGCCAGTATGTACCGGGTGGCTTGAACATTTGCTGGTTTCTGGAGAGAATGATTGTGCCAGTGCCATCGTTAAGCTTGCACAAATGGGTGGAAATGTTGTATTGTATATGCTCTTTGTCCAGACAATGCTTTATAACCCACGAGCACTGTAGTGTTAATTAAGCTGCCCTATTTTATCGAGTGAGTTATACATAAAATATCTGATTGATAATCCCTTTATATCTACGGGAAGGGGCCAACTGAATCATATAACACCTCGAAGGTCTGTTTGCTGTGTTGATTAATAAACGGCTGCCAATTCGGTTTAGAGTCACTCCGGTAGTGCAAGATTTAACAAGAATTAATGGAAGCGCGACCGAAAGCTATCGTAGGATTGATCGTTCTAGAAAGCAACCAACAAGTAATGAAATTGAAGAGGTTCATAACTATCCTAGAACATTATAATGAATCTTCATCATCAACAAGCTCATCTATTCAAAGACTATAGAGGAATGATCTTCATGTGGTCAGTTTATTTCTCATCAGTCCCTTCATATCCTATAGAGTTAATTACAAAAACTAACCTCAAACATTTTATCGATTTCAAAAGAATTGTGAAGCTAACTAACAGTAATTTATGAAAGTCAAAGAAAAAAAGAAGTGCGCTTGACATGCGCATAGTACAAAGTTTTGCTTTCTGCCAAATAAACAAATCATTTAGGAATAAGAAATTTTCATATCATCACCAACGGGATTAATTAATATGCTTGAATACCAAGTTTTATTATTTTTTTCACTTGTTTTTTTAGTTGTTCACTTCTTAGTTTCTTATTGCTTTTCTACCATTCTACTTAGAAGGGTAAGCTTCTTTCTTTTTTTTTTTTTTTTTTTTTCTCTTTTGCTGTTGAATGTTTTATGCCACATTTTTTCTTAATTAATTTGTGAAATTATTAAATTTAGTTCGGCAACAAATTAACCATTTCAAGTGCACCTCATGTGCAAATTACTTGCTAAATTAGATTGATTTTGTTACATTTCAAATTTGAGTTCGTTATAAAACCAAATTTGATACTCCCTCTGATTGTAGCTGCTGGCTCTTTTTGAAACCAAAGGTGCATCTCCAATGCTTACGCATTATTTGTAAACGAAGACAAGGTCAGCAAATGGTCATCAAGATTAAGGATAGAACACCACAGGACCAAGTAAGCTTACTTCCTTTACCAGTTGCTTAAGTGATGTTTCACTTTTAAATCTGGAGAGGATTTTATTTCTAAAAATCTTTTTGTGCATTGAGGAGTCTTCATTTTTTTGGATATTTTCACAAGCAATGTAGTTTGTCTTGCACTTTCTATGAGCATGCTTTTCGAGTTCATAATCACCTGAATTTTCGTAAGTATCACACAAATTCTAGAAATTTGAATTCTCCTTTTATTGTTCTGCTTCAAATAATTCTTTGAATATTGATTTCAAAATTTTAATTTATCTTTTTAATGGTCAACCACAATGTGCCACTAATGTGCAGTTGTTGTGATAGATTGAATTCTATTCTACGTACATTTCTTGATTATCACAATGTTTTGATCTTGTTTAATTTATTGGATGCTATTGATCACATTGATTTGTTATTTTCTTTAAATTGGTGTAATATTAATTTGATATTATCTTGTTCTGTTCATTCATTCTGGGTATAGTGTGAATTTTTTTTTTCCTTTGGCGTGGAATTTTAGGTTTCATGTATCAAGTGGTTGATTTTTCGCAAGGAACTTTATGTTCGTACTCTTTTTAGTGATCTGAATTAGAGTTTTGAGAAGTAAATACTTCATATTAGAAAAAAAAAATGACAATAAAAGTGCATGTTCAATTTTTAAGGTAGAAACACATCATTAACGCAACCTAGAGAAAGGGTAAATGAAGTACACCTAATGAGTTAAAGACTGTAGAAAATGCCCCAAATCCAAGACTCATTTGCATATGTGATTTTCAGCACTGGTTTCTGATGTGGACGGTTGTACACATACGGATAATGTTGCCAAGGACCTTGTGATTAAGTGACAAGCTCGAATAAAAACCCCTAACTCACGTTCGGATTTAAGAGAAAACAAAGGAAAGCTAACCTAGCTAACTTGTTTATAAATTCGAACCAAGTGCAAGCAAGAGATGTAAAACATGCGAATAATTAGGCAGAGCAAGAACCTAATTAGCTAAGTTCATGCAATTATGTAAATTACAACATGCAAATATATAAAGCAATAAAAGGAGGGTACTCAAACACTAAGTTTTATGATATGAATACTCTGAATATTATTGAAGAATTCGGTCCCTTTATATAGGAGAAGGGCAGCCGAAAATAATACAAGAATTAGGAAAAGAAAAGAAGTAGAATTGGAAATTAACCAAGAGGTTAATTTCTTTTACAATTACCAAACCCGGAAAGAAGTAGGAATGGTAAGAAAAGGAAGAAAAGAATTCGGTCACCCTAATTCTTTTAGGTAGCCGAAAATACAATCTTAAAACAAGAAGGAAAAGAATAAAATTCCTACTCCAAAAAGGAGAACAAGAAAGAACCCTTTTTGGAAACTAACTAAAAGAATAAAAGAAACAACTTAATTAATTAAAAGAAGAAATCCCTAATTAACTAAGGAGCCGTGTGGGCTTTGTTTAATGGGCTGCAGTGCGGCTTCCTTGCTTCCTTGGGCTGGCCGAAACTTGTGGGCTGGTCTCCATGAGTTTGGGTCGGCCCAAATTGTAGGAAACTTCATGAATTGTTTCTTTAAAGCCCAAGAACCTTCCGGCATCTTCAAGACTTCAAGAAACAGCCTTCTTCATTATTCGGAAGTGGTGAATTGCGCTTCTTCTTCAAGAATTGTTAGAAGAGTTGCAATTTGAACATTTCCTCCATTTTGCTTCAAGGCGTTGCCTTCCGGTTGGCTTCATTGATTCTGACTCATAATGCATGTTGTTTTAGCCCTGGATATCCTCATCAGTTTCCCTCCAAATGTCTTGCTCTGCTGTCCCTCACACAGCTACTTCATCTGTGAAGGGGTTATAATATTCTACAAAAAAAACTGAAAATGTGGCCAATTGGTGGGTGATGAGGCAGTACAAAGTCTGCAGTAAATTTTGGGAACTTCCCAATTGTATTTTGTCATGATTGGATTAGAGGGGGTGAAGAACTTTATTGCACACTTAAGGTTGTTTTCTATTCTCAGTACTTCAAAATCACCTACTCCTTAAGCCCCTTATGTGACGCCCCTGACCCGATCCCCCTTCCGAGAAGCCGTTCCTACAAAGAAGTACGAGCCGGTTCAGCGTCATACATGGCTTTCGCCCAACAATCAATACAGATAATAATAAAGAAACATCAATAATCATTATTATTAAGCTAGCAAGTTATAATAAAACATGGCAGCGAAAAATTAAAGCAATTGTTTAAGGATGGTCGCAGACCAAATTATCCTCCCAAAATTGTACTTGTACTATCTATTACAAACATTTTATCTTTTATTGTTGCAAGCATGCCCATCGGCCTTACCACTATCTCCACACAAATCAAGGCCCTATAACAACATAAATAATAAGGGAAAGGGGTGAACTGAGCTCAGTGAGAGACCTCGGGGTTACCAAAATCTCACCTAAGTCTTTAGAAAAAGGCCGGGCAATATAGATAATGAGCTCATGCCTATATCCATACATAACAGTGGAAGTATAGGCAATCATGTCAAGCAGGTTAGGAAAGTCAAGCAGTATCAGCAAGTGCATAGTAAATACTAAAACATGCATGGTAGCATAGGTACAACATTTGTATGCAACATGTTTGAGTGACTAGACTTCTAACGGGCTCATTTCTCTATCTAGTTTTATCATCTTAAAGCTAAGTTAAAATCTATTCGTGTTTCTGGGCTGTTCACGTTTTGAGAGTTTGCAAACACATTACCCCCATGGCAGGCGTATTGGGATAACCCGGTATACTCGATAGCGAGGGTTTTGGATCTTGGCCTTTTTACATTTCGACGCTGTGGCCACTGGTGTTTCTCTCGATAGAAGGAGGCTTGGCTAACTGTGACACGAACTTTCGGTGGCAAGCCTTACATAGCGAGCAAGCAGCTACTATCTAGTCATGCTAAAGACTCGAGCTCAATCTTGTCTAGTAGGTCCTCTGACCTTTTTCATGCTAAGGTGATCATGAAAACCCTAGCATGCTTCATACATTTATAAATTTATCATGCATTCCTGGATGTCATACAACTTATGATTCGAAGACATGCATCTTCATGGGTTGACTTTTGGCTTTTAGGTTAACTTCTAGGTCAAGCGGTCAAGTGTATTGGTCAAGTGCACGATCAAGTGGGCATGGTTCATGGTTCAATCAAGTGATTCATGGTTCAAGTCATGGGTTCATGGTTTAGGTCAAGTGGCTCATAGTTCAAGTCAAGGGTCAAGTGGTTAGGTGGTCAAGTGTCTAGGTGGTCAAATGGGTTCAAGTCATGGCTAAGGGTCAATGACTAGCCAAGGGTCAAGTCAAGTGCATGGCTCAAGCTTGGTTTGCAAGGAAACGGCTAGGACGGCATGACACGGTCAAGATTGGCATGCAACGCATGCCATGGTTTGGCACTGTACGCCACGGTTGGCCGGGTTAGGCACGCGCTGGGCGTGTCAGTCCTTGGCCGTAGCGTTTCTGCCCAGAAATGCGATGGTGGGATGGCATTTTTTGGGGCCATTTATCTTGCGTTTCTAGTCCGTTTTGGTCAGTTCCAAAAACCAATCTCTACCTGAACATCAATACTAACAATACCAACAATTAACATGCAAAAAATAATCATTCTAACATCACCCAAATTGACCACAAACAGGGCATAGGCCACTGATTTCAGAACATGGAATTTCTTGATTCTTGACTTTTTCATTAATTCCATTCTTCGATTTTGGCCACCCCAAATAGATAAAATCCCCCCCCCCCCCCCCCCCCCCAATATTATCTTAAACATATATAGAACACAAAACCTACCTAAAAAAATGCAATCTATGGATTTAATCTAATAACCAATTTACTATTTTTTAAGATTCACAACTTCTTATTTTCATGCTTTTAATTCTAACCCTATAACTTGAATCTATAACTTATCGAGGTCCTTAGATTACCACGAGCAAGTAAAGGAGCTAAGGCTTGTAGCTTCACGACAGCGGCGGCGTCTCAAAGCCTCCAAGGGTTTTCCCCTTCTTTTGGTGTTGTTTTGTTTGTGCCGATTAAAAATTCAATGTAGGGACTTAAGGAAGTATTTATAGGGGTCTTTTAGGTCTGGGATTGGTAATGGATTAGGATTAGACATTTCAGATTAGGATAGGATTTGGATAGAGAGATTTGAAAATTTCAAAACCCGATTGGGTTTCCTGCTTTTGGTGTGACGGTCACACAACCTTCCACACACGCTATTTTTGTTCGGGCACAGGCTGCAATTTTTGCAGGTGCCCGTCGCAGGCCTACGATTTTGCCTCTTTCTCTCACAGTCTCACTCCGTTCGACTTTTCCTTATGTTCCTTCTGGAGTAACTTTATTCCCACTTTTATTTCCATTATCCTACACTATGTAGGGCATGTACTCCTTCCTAGATTATGCGAGTAGTATAACACATAACCTTTGCACACAACGACTTATACAAAAATTCAAGTAAAGCATGTCACGTTAAATGTAAACACGAACACTTAGAATCAAAATTGTTTATTCTTACTATTTTTATTCCTAGGGATTCGTTCTGAAATTCTGGGGTTTCACATCTGACCAAACTACAAATACCTCAAGGTATCTACTAGTTAATAATCATACAAAATTATGACCTAACACCTAGAGATTATGAATACTTAAGATTCAATGACCAGGCCCATTGTCGGCTCGTGAATTCAATAATCATACCAAATTATGAATCCAGACTCAGTTATGCACAATTAAGAGTTCCAATGTACAAACAAAGCACACCTGAAGCTTTACAAGTATATATACATTCCAGAAAGTATATAAACACAACTGGACTTTTCAAAATATAAAGCATTTCATACATTTTTTAAAAATGTATAAAACATGCCATCACAATGACTCTAATTCAAGTTCCTTTATTAGTTGTGTTAAAACGGTAATCATTTTCAGTAAGAAACTCACCTTGTTCCTTAGATGCTTGCTCACCAGTATTCAAATGATTTGCAGTAGATAAGTTTCAAGGTTTAGACTTTATTCTCGAGTCTCGATCAATCATTACATCCTAGGGTTTCAAATGTTTTTGCCTTTCGATCATTGAGTTCCTAGTTGTTCAATGAATCCTAAGTAATTATTAGTTATAGTGTTTGAAGTTATAAAAGAAATTATAAGGAAAGTTCAAGTTTTAGTTCTATTCTTCAAATTCAATTTTCAGGGGTAAGATCGGTCATACCCACTAAAACATCGGCGATCGCCGATTTTCTTCAGTTGTAGCCAAGAAAATCAGTTATTGCCTGAAAAAGTTTGGTAAAAGAGGCAGCCTTGTACTGGTCCATATATAAGAAAAAGAAGTTGGCGATTTTCAAGGAAATCCACAAATGGTTACCATACCTCCTAGGCAAACCATTTACCGATCGAAAAAACAACCGCAGTCTCACATACTTGTTGGAACAAACACATTGGCTTATGAAAATCCTGGGCTATGATTACGAAATAGAATAGAAGAAAGGTTTCAAAAATAATGCAGCTGATTCCTTGTTTGGCATGGAAGAGTTCTATGGCATCGCCAGGATTGCTCTTCACGCCGAATGGTAGTCCCAACTACAAAGTAAGGTTGACAATGACTCCTACCAACACCTACAAAAGCCTCCTGATGCGATTCAACTTACCAAAAGAGATATCATTTGGTACAGAAAAGAAGGCTTTACTTGAGTCCTATATCACATCTCATTCTACCCGACTGTCAATCCTTAAACCAAGAAGGCCAATTTAGGTATCAAAATACACTTGGCCGCCTATGGATAAGTTTCAAATGGCCAGGGGTGACCAGTTCCGTGAAGCAATTTCTTCAGGAGTGTTTCAAATGTCAGCGCTTCAAAGTTGATAATTCAAAACCCATCGGACTACTCCAACAGTTACCAATTCTAACCCAAATCTGGATGGACATATCCATGGATCTTGTAGACGGCTTTCCCATATCGCAAGGGTTTACAGTAGTGATATTAGTGGTGGACCGACTGTCAAAGTACACTCATTTTATGCCTTTGAAACTTCCCTACACAGCAAGGTCGGTCACTTGTGTCTTTATTGAGCACGTAGTCCGGCTGCATGGGTTCCCAAAGACAATTGTAAGGGACCTTGATAATAGTTTCATGAGTTTTTTCTGGAAACAACTATTTCAGTTGTAGGGTACAAAGTTGAGTATAAGTTCCAACTATCATCCGCAATCGAACGGCCAAACAGAAGTCACTAATCGAAAGCTGGAACAATATCTGAACGATTTTGCCGGAGATCAACCGAGATAGTGGCAGACTAGCTAGCCTAGGCCGAATTTAGTTACAATACATAGCTACACTCGTCCCTCAAAATAACGTTATTCCAAGTAGTTTACGGCGTTCCTCTGCCGCACATCCTCACCTATAAGGTAGGAACTTCCCGAGTGGAGGTGCTCAATGAACATCTGCGCGGCTGAGATAGCATTCTAACTGGGATAGAACATCGCAATAGTTGCCCAGTGCTTGAAAATTCAGGCCGACCAAAAATGGAGAGAGGTATAGTTCGAGGTAGGTTATTTTGTCTACCTAAAATTGCAACTGTATCGCTAGTACACCATTGCCTTTTGGGCATCACTTAAGCTATCCCCTCATTTTTTTGGTCCATTCAAAATCCTGGAAAGGATTGGTTGAGTGGCTTACCGCCTACAATTTTTGGTAGACGCAAGGATCCATAACGTCTTCCACGTGAGCAAATTGAGGAAGCACCATGGTGCCGATCACACATTGATCTCCGGCACACTACCAGCAATTTTGGACAACGGAGAAGGGGTCTTTCCCCCAACTAGAGAGGATTCTAAGCCGGCGGATTATACACAAGGGTAAGATCATGCCAAAAATAGAGATACTTGTGCATCGAAAAAGCACATCTCTGGAGGACGCGGCCTTGTAGTCAGAGCACCGTCTGTCTTATTCATCTTACCCCGACCTCATCTTTGTGAACAAGGATGAGCAAAGGGTGGCGGAATGATATGATTGCATACACACCACTGGAACTGCAACAACTTGGATTTGGTAATTAGCCTCTTGACCCAGTCTACCGATGCAATTACGACAAGGATGAAAAGAAGTCAGCCTGTGGATTTGAAGGCTCAAATAATCTGTTCTATTTAATTTAATCTTCATAAAATTAGTTAATCTGTCAATAGGATAATTCACTGCAAATATTTGTTTTTTTTTCTAGTACTTTTGACTGATTCTTGCATTGTAAAGGAGGATCAACTCCTATAACACTACAAGAAAAAAGGTCTTTGCTGATTGACGGTAAACGGTCACCTTATGTAATTTTTCTGTCACCAAAACGTTTTGGTGACCGGATACCTGTGATCACCACGCAGTCACCATAGGACAGTCGCTAAAGGTCTGGGGTGACCTTTTTGACCCGGTCACCAAAAAGTTCATTGGTGACTAGCGCGTTAGGTGGTCACTAACATTTGGTGACCGAGAATATGGTCACTAAAACAGTCACTGAAACTGTCCAACTCCGTCACCAAATGAAATGCCGTTAATGGCGCTTGGTGACCAAATAAGTGGTAATCAAATACTAACGGTCAACGTAACATCAACGTAACGTCGACTTCCGTTAGTGACCAAATATTTTGGTCAATAAATAGGTTTTGGTCAAAGTTCCATTGATCTAAAATAGTAACCAATAAGAGTGGCCACTAAAAAGGAATTAGTCAAAGTGCCGTTGACCAAAGTTGGTGACCAAAAATTTGGTCACTAAATTGGATTGATCAACACAATATTGATAGTTTTATGACTAAATATTTTTGTCACTAAAATCTAGTGACCAAGTATTGGGTCACATAATGAGATCCCATTAATTTTTGAATAATATTAAATAATTAAATATGATGCAGTTACCAAATTAATTGTTAAATAATTTTCAATAAACAAACATTAAACTAATTCTAAAATAACCATGTCAATATTAATAACAAAATTATTATAAAAAAAATCCCAACACTAGAACTCCAAATTAGAATTCATAAAATATACAAAATATCATCAAGTCATACCAAAACTTTCACAACCAAACTTAATGGGACCTCAAAATGACACAAGTTAAAGTTTTAATTTTCAACTCAAATTATCTAGATCGAATAGTGTATCATTTGAAGAAGATTCGTGTGATCAACTATAACCTCCTCAAAAAAAACCATTGGCAAATTCAACCTTCTTGGGAAGGATCCTACCATTGACTTGGACATTCATGAGTGTGTCAGTCCCTTCACCTTCCTTTGTCTAACTGGAAAAAATATGCATGAATGATTAGAAGAATTCAATAATAAAAAACTCAGTGTCAATTTTCTGTTTCACATTGATGCAAAACTCAAAGTAGAAGATGAAGTTAAAAGTACTTTGAGTGACACATTATTCTTTGTGGAAACATAAATGACATGAAATGAAAAAGATAAGTACAACTAAGATTTCATACATGAATATGTGTAATCACATTGCTCATGAAGTTTCAATTAGTGCAGATATTAAAGGATTCACATTACGAGGTATTTCAAGCATTTTCCCTTAAAACCCACTGCTTCCGCAAACCTATACAACAATTACATGGACTAGGAATGTCAAGATATACAGGACTCACAAGGTAATCATTTTGGGCAAGTTGCAATCTACTCTTTATAGTATGCACAGTCACTCTAATCCAACTCTATTCCCAGTACACAATTAGTATCAATTTGGACAAAAGCTCATCTCCTGCCAATGTGTTTCCCTTTCAGCCTACTACTCCCATTGTACTCCCTGCTAGGAAAATAGAAGAAATAACTATTTGAAACTACAAGAACCTATGACTATTGTATTCACAACATTGAGCTAGCCACATGATGATAACTATTTAAGATGTTGGACAATAATCTGTAAAAAGAAACATAATCAAATCAAAACCAAGAAAAATGATGAAATTTTAACTAAAGCCAAAATACAATCAGCAAATGATAAAAGGAAATTCAAGTGTTGCAATCACAACACATATAAAAAACCAGTAAATGTCTAAGTGTTGCTATCTCATTCTTCACAAATAAAATCAAGATCTAAGTGTTAATACCCCAACACTCAAGAGAAGAAGTTTCGGCTTTATCAGATACCCGAAATAAGATCGATTCACTAGATTTTGAAATTTTTCATTACATTAGTCTAATAAACTAAGAAATCATGAAATATAAGTATTTGAAATCATTTATAGAGTTCTACACTTACAGCTCTATGTGGCATATTAAAGTAATAGATATCTTTGTGGATTTCAATCTCAATGGTTCAATACATTAGTCAAGACTCAAGATAGAAATTAAGATTGGTATAAAGTTCATAACTCTAGCATCATGAGCTTTGTATAGCTTTCCTTTACAATATAAAGAAAGAAATTCATACCCCAACACTCAAGAGAAGAAGTTTCGGCTTTATCAGATACCCGAAATAAGATCGATTCACTAGATTTTGAAATTTTTCATTACATTAGTCTAATAAACTAAGAAATCATGAAATATAAGTATTTAAAATCATTTATAGAGTTCTACACTTACAGCTCTATGTGGCATATTAAAGTAATAGATATCTTTGTGGATTTCAATCTCAATGGTTCAATACATTAGTCAAGACTCAAGATAGAAATTAAGATTGGTATAAAGTTCATAACTCTAGCATCATGAGCTTTGTATAGCTTTCCTTTACAATATAAAGAAAGAAATTCAACTGTGCTTTTAGCTAACATAGCAGCCATGAGAAAACTTTCATTGATAATACATAATTCAACATCATGATGATTTTCTTGTCAATTTAGCAATTGTGGGTTACAGAAGAAATTATCAGAAAAATAGGGTAATCATCTTAAAAAAATTCATAGAAGAACTAATTCTTTGACTTAATCAGTCTCTTCCCTAACACCCTGAAGTAAAAAATAGCTTATAAGAAAGAATTCATCACACACATAGCCAAAATAACACCCTGAAGTAAAAAATAGCTCAAAACATGATTTTGAGATGCATTCCACACAAGGCCTCAGTCTTTCCACCAACTCTGGTTCCATGGTTGAGATGGTATTAAGACTACTGGGTAGTTACTTTGATCGACCCCTCGTCACCGAGCACATGGTGATCAAAAGCTGCAAAAAGAAATAATTTCAATTTAGGAATTAGTGAAAAGATGACCGACAAAACTACATGGAAACGGGTTAGATGCATGGGTACTTCATTTGGATGGAATTAAGAAACTTTGATTGTTGTTCTCTTCATACAATCTACCGATTTTGGGTTTTGGATATAGAAAGAATTCATCACACACATAGCCAAAATTATTTTTATAAAAAAAAAAATTTAACCCCTAACCTTCTTGGAGTTCTTTAGAGTGCCAACTAGTCCATCTGCCGCAGGAACTATTCCACAGCACTTCCAGTTGTTGCTCAGTTATGGGTTCAATTAAGGGTGCACAAACCCAATTGGTTCAAATGGAAAAAAACCACTGCTGCTCAGATAAGGTGTGAAACCTTATACGCCCTCCATTGGTTTAATTGAGTAGCGGCGTTGATTTGAAGGAACAAACAGCAATGGAGAAAATGCGTTGCTCTGATATTTGCTCACCGTTTGCAACTGGGAAAGAAGAAGAAGTCACAGAGTTACATAACTACCATATGATGAACCAAATGTATTGGAACAACATAATAACAAAGAAGAATGGTAGTTCAGCAGTCCACTTCAGAAAAATATCTAAGAATGGTAAAATCAGTATTCTAAATTATGTTATATTTCTCTTGCTCTTGATTTCATCAAGAAGAAACCACAACTCCAACAAAATCACAATAGAGACTATAAATAAGCAGATAAAGTAAACCACCATTCCTTAAGAACAAAGTTAAATTTGGGGAAAAAAAAGAAATTAAAGACATTTGCGAGCTTCCCCGCAGCCTGTTTCCTTTTTTTCTCTAAAGTTTCTTTCTCTTGTACTTGTTTAACTTATTCCCTAATTTCACTGCAGATGTTTCCTCCCATGAAGATTTCTCATCGGCAACAACTCCAAATGGTTCAAGCTGAACTCTTAATTTTGATAATAAAGCATTTGTAGCTTTTAGAGCAAGCAATTCATGAGACTCCAAATCAATCTAATTTAATGCCATCAATCCACTAAACAGATACTAACTCTACATTAACCAGAAAATAGGGGAAAAAGAAAACCCAAAACCCATATTAAGCAGCAGCATTAATAACAATTTCTGATAACCAGAAAGGAGGGGAAAAAGAAAACCCAAAACCCACATTAAGCAGCAGCATTAATAACAAATTTCTGATCAAAATAATTTAGCAGAAGGCCAGATCTGAGAAGCTCTATCCCCTCTCATGCTCTAGCTTCTTCCTTTTCCACACACACTGAGTCACAAACAGAGACCATTGAACCCAAATCAGAGATTCCAAAGTCCCTATCAATTATTTCAATTTTCAGAAATAGGAATAAAAATTTTACATTCAAAGCTTCAATGGAGAGTGAGTGACGGTTTCTTCTTCGGCATCTTTATCGCTTCCTACAAATTTCAACCAAGAAATAGGAATAAAAGTTTTCTACTGTATTCTTAGGGAGTGTGCCCAAAAAAAAGGAAAAGAGTAGAGTGAAGCTCAAACCAGAAAATTTATCGGGAAAAAAAAATGCAATATTCAACGTTGCGAGAGGATTCTTGTTCGCCGACGAGTTTGAGGTTCGTGTTTGGTTCTCCAAGCACCCCGAGTCTGACTAGGGAGGGGAAACAGCGAAACAGCGCAGCTACCAGCGACTCCATATGCGGTTGGACTAATAGGAGAGAGACAGATCTGGCCGGCGAGGTTACATCAGGAGAGGATTCACGGCAGTGAGGTTCTGTCAAGGGATTGGAGGGTCCAAACAAATCAATTCAGGGTGAAGTGAAAACAAGGTGCAAGGAAATTGGGAGATGGGAAAAGCAAATGTGGTCGAAGCTTAGAGCCATGGAAATGGTGGAGGTGGGTGAACGATGGCTAGGGTGAGCAGAAAGAAGTTTCTTGAAGTGAAGCAATTTTTGTTAAGTGTTTGACTTGAAAAACCCCAAATTTTAGGGGCTTTTTTGCCCCCCACTTTTTTTCCTGAATTACAATAAAACTAAAAATCACCAATGTATATAGTATCTTCCGCTTAACTAATCCATTCTGATTTTAATAATTAAATTACTACTTAATTTACTTTTTAAGATAAATAAATGATAAAAATGATATTACATTATGACATTAGATTTATTAATGTAATTAGTCTTGTTGACTAGATAATACAATTATATGCTCATTTCATTTCATTTAAAGAGTTTACTTTGAAAAATGTACAATTTTATTTTAGATAATTTTTATTATTTTTTAATCACTTAAATGAGACTTTTTTTTAATTTTTAAAAATGTCTAGTTATAAATGTATTGAGTCTCTTATTTTGTAAAAGTCCCAATATATGTGTCTTAGCAGGCAAATTTTGTTGTAGTACACTTATAGAACAACATACAAGTGTTTAACAAAACAATTACATATATGTGTATTGACCCCTTGTACCATATTACAATTCTAATTACATAGGTGAATGAAATGCTTATGTTATATTACATTAGCAAATTTAATTATTTTATATTTTTTAATTCATATTTTCTTAGAATATATAATAATGACGATTGAAATGCTTTACTATTAGTTTCAATTTTAACGAGTAGTGTAGTTTCAAATGAGATAATGGACAAGTTAGTTAGTAATAGAATGATGTTATTCATCGAATTGGTCGGCTAATAAGTAACGTATAACTAACTAGTTTAAGTACTTATACTAATAGGAGGTAGTTGTTAAATTGTTCATTACACTATAGGGATGTTACTACTATTTTGGAAAAATAAATAAGAATTTCCTAAATTGTCTAACATTAGATCATGTTCATATCCAAATTTAAATGTTAAAATTATTTCATAAAAATTTCTATAATTAATTATAAATTTTGGGCAATTAAAAAACATTAAGGTGTCATGTTTTAGAAAATTTTAAATTGTTTGGGCTAATATGATAATAAAAGGGTGCCATAGTCTAATTTAATAAATTTTGTCTCAACAAATTTTATTTCCGAAACAACCCAACAAGTTTTTCTGGGCCTAATATTGGAGGGAAATTAATTTTTTCGAGGCCCAAGCCATTTTACCAAAGTGCACAATTGACCCAACCCAACCCAAAACATTTTTCCCAAATTAATATCATACCCTAAATTTTAGTTGATAAAAACTAAATTAAAAGAAATGGATACTTTGAGTACTAAATTGTAATTTGCAATAAACTTGTGGGTATACTCATATTTTTGTCTCTTTAAGTTAATTTGACTTGAAAACAGTGCATCTCAACTAAATTTTATGAAAATATATGAAAAGAATGAGAAGTATTACTATATAAGGACTTAATTGAAAGAAAATGATACTTTGAACACTAAATTATAATTTACAATAAATTTTAAGGACTTAATTGAAAGAAAATGATACTTTAACACTAATTTACAGTTTCCAATAAATTTTAAGGACTTAATTGAAAGAAAATGATATTTTGAACACTAATTTACAATTTACAATAAATATTAAGGACTTAATTGAAACTTTGGAGCGATTAACTTATATTTGATAATCAATAAAATTTTGATTAGTTATATTGGGTACAATGTATAATTATTGGGGTGCCATAATAGTAAAAATAATTTAAAAAGAATACGTAATTGGGTATCATTTCACATTATTAGAAGTTATGGGGAATGTCTAAAAATGTTAGGGTGCCTTAGTTTTATTTTTAAAGTAAATTAATTTAGTATTTAATTTGAGTTCTGTAAGTTAAATTCAAATCACTCATTGGATTAGTGGTTGATGGTTGTCTTTTTCCTAGTGGATACGAGTTCAATTCCTTGCAAAAGCAAAATCTAATTTTTATTTTTTAAGTAAATTGTTTTGTTATTATATTTAGGTTCCAAAAATTAAACATATATCACTTGTTAGTTTAGTGGTTAAAGGGTTTCCTATTCTTTGAAAGGGCAAGGGTTCAAATCCCTTTGGAAACAAATTCAATTTTTATTTTTTCAGTAAATTGTTTAGTTATTATATATAAGTTCTGAAAATTAGTTATTAATCACTTGTTGGTTTATTGGTTAAAGGACTTGGCTTTTTTTTTTAAAGGGCAAGGGTTTGAATCCCTTTAAGAGAAATATTCAAATTTTATTTTAAAGTAAATATTTAGTTATTATGAAAGACAAACATAATTCACTTGTTGGTTTAGTGGTTAAGGGACTTCCCATTCTTCAAAAGTGCAAGGGTTTGAATCTCTTTAAAAGCAAATTCAATTTTTACTTTTTAAGTAAATTGTTTAGTTATTATATTTAAGTTTTGAAAATTGGAACATGAAGTACTTGTTGGTTTAGTGGTTAAAGGACTTCCCCTTCTTTAAAAGGCCAAAGGGTTGAATCCCTTGAGGAGCAAATTCTAGTTTTGTTTTTTTAAGTAAATGTTTTTGTGACCGAATAATATATTGGTCACCAATTTTGGTAACCAATGTGTTGAGTTTTTAGTGGGCCCCTTTCAAAATGTGTCACATTTATAATTTTAATGGGACCCCCTATTGCATTGGTGACTCTAAAAATTTTGGTCACCTTATTCGGTCACAAAAAGGCATATATATGTGGTACCCCGAAAAAGCCAAATACTAAGGGGACCATTGCATTTTCGGTCATTAATGCGGTCACTAAATGATCAACACTTTTTGTGGGACCTACCAGAATATCACATTATGGTGACCAATATTTCCATTGGTCACATGCCACGTGTAATTTCCATTAAGCATATTACTCATTTAGTGACCGTCTAACAAATTGGTCACCAAAGTTGGTCCAGTAAAAGTGTATCTTAAACGTTACACATTAGTGACCAACACAAAATTTGGTCACCAACCACACACACTAAATCTAAAATAATGCGTGAGACCCATAAACGGGAAATTATTACAGTGACCAGCGTATTTTTTGGTCACTAAATTTGCACCAAACGTAGCCCCAAATTGTTTCGTGACCACTACATTTGGTCACCAATTTAGTGACCATTTTATTGGACACCAAAACACTAACGGCCGGCAACTTCGCAACTAAAATTTTTTCGGTCACTAAAATTGGTCACCAAATAGCCAAAATTTGGTGAGAATTTCTCCCGCCATGGCTTTGGTGCCCGATTTGGTGACTGACTATTTCAGATGGTCACCAAAAGCTACCCCGAATGTAGTTTGAGATGACTAAGCAAAATATGTTCACCAAAGGGTATATTTGGTGACCCCCGAAATTCCAGTCACCACGGGTCCGGTCACCAAGGGCCTTTTTTTCTTGTAGTGTAAATTGTTCCGTTGTGTTCTATTCCAATTATCAAAGAATAGTTTCTTCCCTCCTTCTTCTTCCTTTGTGTTTCCCTCTTCTTGATAGAACACTCTGGTGTTCATATCAAGTTTTTCTACTTCTGTTAATGTGTTCAAGGAAAAGAAACTCTGACATCCTTTTTATGAGAATAAAGAAAAGAATATGAATCATGCTTAGAAGTATAATGAAGTTAAAAAGAACAAGATTGAAAAAGAAAATAGATTTTCAAAAAAAAGAACAAGATTGAAAAAGAAAATAGATTTTCAAAACTTGTTGAATTTGAAGATATTATCAGCCAACAAAAACGGAAAATTCATTTTGAAGGAATGATATGCATCTAATATATATAATAATCCTTCTCATTTTTTTTTTTTTTTTTGATAATTCTTCTCATGTGTACAAAATTTCTCAAAGATGAATCATGGTTTTTTTCATGAGTAAAATTAATCAAATGGGTCATTTACATATGGCAAGGCAAAAAGGGAAAGCACTTACGCTTTTCCCATTAGATGCCATTATTGTAGTATATTTGGGCACAAGTCTTCTAAATACTTTGCCAATGGTGAAGTTTAATGTGGACACATAACTTGGTGATGTGAACTGAAGTACACTATGCTAAAATTTTTCAAGGAAAGTCTGATTAAGCGGCAGCTCGTATAGGTCTTACCCTTTACTCGAAAACTCAAGAAACAAGTAACTAACCTAAGCTGATTTAACATGCAATTTCGAACCAAGTTAAGGAATAAGATTGAAACATGCGAATTAATTAGGTAGAGTAAATAAACTAATTAGCTAAGTTTCTTAACTATATGTAAATTACAAGCATGCAAAATACATAAGCCAATAAAAGAAGAGTACTCAAACTAATAGTTTAAATATATGAATACTGATTTATTATGGAGTTCGGATGGCCTATTTATAAGGAATATGGCAGCCAAAATTCTCACCTAAAGGAACTAGGAAAAGGAAATAGAATTGGAAACCAACCAAGAGATTGATCTCACTTACAAACCAAAACCTAAATGAACTAGGTAATGGAAATCAATAATTCGGTCACCGTATTGATTAAGGGGCAACCGAATTTAGTAGTAAAAAAGAAATAAGAAAGAAATTGTAAATCCTATTCCAAAATGGAGATCAAGAAGGGATCCTTTTTGAAAACTAACAAACTAGTCTAGTTGTAACAAACTTGTAAAAAATTAAACCAACTTGTAACAAACCCTTAATGTAAGTAAGGGATTGCATATGGACCTTGGTGTTGGGCTGGCCAAATCTGCAAGTGGATTGGACTCCATGGATGGTTCGGCCCATCTGAGTGGCACATGGTGGAATTGTCGTAGGGAGCTTCCGGAATCTTCCGAAATAATTTCAGAATCAAGATTTTCAAGATTCTGCAAATTATGAAATTCAAGATTTTCAAGAAAATCAAGAACTTCAAGAAACGTCTCTTTAAAGTGGAAGAACCTTCCTGCGTGTTCAAGAACTTCAAGAATTGTAAGAATTGTAAGAAGAGTGGTTGGAATGGTTGGATACGCCTCTTCGTCAATAATTTTAAGAAGAGTGACGATTTGAACCTTTCTGGCTTTATCCTCCAAGGCGTTGGCTTCTACTATCACTTGGGCTTCTCTTGCACAAGTCTGGACCAAGTTGTTGAGATCTTCTCTCAACTTCCTGGCTCTGCTCAGCGTCAGTGGCCCAGTGATATCTACAAGTTGATCCGTTTGATATGGACTTGGATCCTGAAGCATTGTAGGGCTTCTGTGTAGAACTCAGACCTCCTCAACTTCTCTGGATGCACTTATTTGTGGACTTGTTGATAAACTAGGAATGCCCTCATCACTTGACAAGTTAGAAAAATGACTAAATGATGAGGTAATTGTAAGCTCTCTTGACCAGGAGGATGGACCCACACAACAGGAACCCATATTTCCCAGGTTTCAATGTTAGTGACCCAGTTCAGTTGTGATCACAGAACTCGAGAGAAATCAAGCGGAACTGAGCCCAGTTAAAAGGTGACCTATTTCGTAGAGTCAGTTGACTTTGCGAAACCTCTCATCCACAACTCATGCTCCATCTTATTTTGGGCAAATCCATATAGCATCCAAGCTTCCCAAGTTGGCTCAGCATAAATCAGAAGCAAGCTACGAAGAAGCCTACAGCGTAAGCCCGCGCCATGGCCCATCACAGCCTGCCTCTTCACGATCCACGTGCACAAGCTCACAGGCTTCTTGCGAATTTTTGCAAGTTGCCTTTCTAGAATCTGGGAAGGACTTGAAAAGTGCATGTTTTCCTATTCCTTTTCTACTTGTAATTATGATTAAGTTAAGTTAACATAATATGGTTACAACTTGACTTAATTATTAGTTTTCTTTTTTAAATTAGGAAGTAGATTTCTTTTCCAGCTTGAATTTGGATTTTCTCTTAATGATACCAAAGTCAAGCTGTCCTTTTCCTATTTTATTTCTATGAGAATTTCGGATTTCCTCTTTAAAGGAGATAACCGAGTTCTTCCCTACCTTAGTCGAGTTCTTTCGAATTTGTTTTGTAATCAGTTTCCAACTCTCGTTGGTTTCCACTTAATTTGTTTCCTTTTCTTGTTTCTTTTCATGCAAGTTTTTAGATTTCCAACTCCTATAAATAGGGGGGTGACCAAAACCTTGAAACTAGAATTCATAGTATAATTGTGAGGTTTATCCTTTACTTTGGGTTCTCCACTTTATTGTTTTAAGCTTGTGTGTTTATTCAATGTATTGATAACTCTATAAGTTCCTGAATTTAGAATGGTCTAGGTTACTTGCTATGCCTAAATTTATATTTGTTCACTTCTTAATTCTTCTATCTAGTTAGGAATAAAAGAGCTAGTCTCACCTAGGCTAAGTAAAGGGTTTTAGTATTTAAGAGAGTAAGTCTGTGACAGATCTTGACTTTCCTTGCCAAGACTTCCTGATGGGAACACCTGATCCCCAATGCCGTGGAACCCAAGAACTCGATATGAAAAATTGACAAGGAAAGTCTAATTGCAAGACGCAGTTCTTAACTCCTAGAATCCTTACCCTTGGATTCGGTAGACTACTAATTTAACTAAGTAAATTAAACATGCAATTCGAACCAAGTAGAGAAAACTATAATTGAAATAAAGCTTAGCAATAGACAGAGCAATTATCTATTAGCCTATAGTTCCTGTAACTTTAAGTAATTAACAAGCATGCAAATTACATAAGCCTAAAATAAAGATAAGTTATTAAAGAAGTATATAACTATAACTTTTATTAATTTAATCAACTAAATAATTTGTGGTTGGCACCCTTATTTATAGGTATGGGCGTGTCCAAGTTACACTAGGAAAAGAATAACTGAAAGCAGTAAAAGTGAAAACCAATCAGAATTGGATTTTCCTTACAAACCAAGTCCTAAATGAACAAGGACAATAGTAGATGAATTTGTTCACCTTTATGGTAATAGGGGAACGAAATTATACCCTAAATATACTAGGAAAAGAATTAAAATTGGAAACTAATCAAGATATTGAATTCTTACAAACCCGAAACCTAAAGGAACTAGGGTTTGGTAGTTGCTGAATTCGTCTGCCACTTGGAATGGCATATGGACGAAATTAACAATTAAAATAGTTAGGAAAATAAATATAAATCCAAGCCAAAAAGGGAGATCAAGAAGGATCCCTTTTTGGAAACTACCAAGCTAATCTAGTTGTAACAAACTTGTAACAACCTAACCAACTTGTAACCAACTAGGAGTAGGAATAGGAAACATGTACAAATCCTTATCGCTTACTCAAACCTTAACCCTAGGTGCATGGAAACTTCCTTTTGGGCTTGGGTTGGGCGAACTTAATGGTGAATGGACTTCAATAGTGGTTCATCATTTTATGAATTTCAAGATTTTCAAGAAAATCAAGAACTACAAAATTTGTCTCTTTAAAGTCCAAGAACCTTCTAGTTTCTTCAAGAAATGACCCTTTCTTCACTGTGGAGAGTTTGGAGATGCCTTTCCTTAAAGGATATTTGAATAGTATGACTCTTTTACTTCTTCTGGCATTCTTCTCAATGGCTTTGCCTTCTGGTTAGTTTTGTGGATTCTGACTTATTTCTTGTGTTGTTTTAGCCTTGGATGTCCTCATCACTTCTGCAACGTGAGGCGTTTCACAGCAACTCACATCAAGTTTGGTATCAGAGCCAAGGCGAGTTTGTTGGTAGGAGGAATACCGGAATAACTCGGTTGAACTCAAAAGGTGTTTTCTCTCTCTCTAATTTTTCTTGTATGAAAATTGTTTGCAAATCAAGTTTGGTATCTTACATGGTTCTTCAAAAAATTAATTGAGAATAAAGACGACATCTTGCATGCTGAAATTTTTTTTGAAGATCAATTAAAAAAAAGGAAAGCATTGCGATTTTATTTTTGGGTTTAGCTAATAAAATTGAATTAATCCTAAGTGAAATCCTAGATATAATTTTCTTGCTGGAAAAATTAAGAAAAAGAGTTTGGTTTAAAAGAAAAGAAGAAATAGGGAAAAGATAAGAAATATAAGTCAAAAATTAGGATATATCAATTTGGTATTTTGTTTTTGGTTGTTAGCTCTTATTTGCAATTTTGTGCTTAAGTGTGATAGTAACACTCATGTTGTGTTACAACTTGCTAGAATAAATTGTTCGTTTAATAGTGCTGAAATGTACCACCTTTGCGACTAAAATTTGTGTCGCCAAAGGTAGTCCTCTGTTTCGGCCCTAGGGTTTCCAGAAACCCTAAGCTCTTGCGACTCTTCTTTTGTGTCGCTAGGGCTTAGGTCACTTTTGTTTCCCTTGGTTTAATTGAGCCACTTTGATTTGTCACTAAGAGCCTAGGATTGATTTTTGCAACGGTCAACACCCAATCTTCGTTTAAGTGACTCTTAAAGGGTTAAGCTTTGCTCTAGAATTTTAAGTTGTCTTTGCAACATCGGTAGGCCTATAATCTATTTCGAACCCCTACCGCCCACAGTAAAACGACTTTTAAAACCTAACTACTTGCTCCTAATTAGGAATCTCCCTATTCTCCACAAAGAATTTAGATTTTCCTGGTTGCAAGAGTTTCGGGTTATCAGACCCCGACACCCAAGAAAAATTACGATTTTACCCTCCCAAGTAGATTGCAATTTCAGGGTTTAAGTTGCCACTGATTTTTGACTGAGACTCAACTCCAAGTCTGAGAGCTTAATTTGTGAAGCTAATTGCGTTTTGTAGGGATTGGTTTCTCTAATTGCCTATTGGGTAGGTAATCACATCAGTTTCCTGATTTGTTTCAATTCTGCTATCTGTTATTGGCTTCTATTAATTCTGAATTGCCTTACAAATTACCTAGCTTGAGTTCTTTTCAAACGACCTAGACGTTAGATCTTAAAATTGATTCAGATTTTGTCATCGTGTGCATTAGATTAATTTCTTAAGATTGAAGGCTTATCCCCGAATATTCTCATTGTGGAATTCTTGTCTGAATCAATTACTGAAAAATATCCTTGTCTACACTTCAAAACCAAAATAGGTTCAGCCCCTATTTCGAGAATTACTTTGCGTTTCCCTAAGTTATGCTATTTGTTTGAGTGAATCTACTTGTTTACACCCTTGTTAAAAGTGAATATAACCATTGTCAAAGGATTGAGGGGAAAAAGGTCGAGTGATTTCTTATGAGTGAAAAAGCCAATTAGAGCGAAACACTGGAAATTGCATAGTTTTAATTGATACATTTGGGGTACAAGAAGTGAGGTTATTATCACCTATTGAAAACTTGTCTCACTACTACAAAATGGACTTTCTACGGCGGTGCTTTAACGGCGGAAAAACCAAAACCAGTATTAAAAACAAAGTACGGACTTTCTACGGCGATTTTTGATAACCGCTGTAAAAAGTCACCTTTTTACGGCGGTTTTCTAAAACCGCCGTAGAAATTTTTCTATAAAAATTGATAAATAGTAAAATACATATTTATTATTAAATTTTAAAAAATTTGGGTGTTGATTTACAAAAATAGAAAAACTAGAAATTAATAGGAATAGAGGAACGGGCGGGAATTCACAATTACGGGCTTTCTACGACGAATTTATTAAAACCGCCGTAGAAATGAACTTTCTACGGCGGTTGTAATTGAAACCGCCATAGAAAGTAACTTTCTATGGCGGTTGTAATTAAAACCGCCATAGAAAGTTACTTTCTATGGCGGTTTTAATTACAACCGCAATAGAAAGTTACTTCTATGGCGGTTTTAATAAAAACCGCCATAGAAACTTGATTTTGTTTGAATTTTAAGGGTTTCCCTTTGTTTCTATCTCCAACCGGCCGCGGCTTCCCCTTGTTTCCATCTCCAGCAAACCGAAGCATTATCTCGTTGCCGACGCCCATCCTCTTTCCGTTGGTTTTTTCTCTTGTCTTCCCCCGAAGTCGTTCTTTCGGTAGCGTTGATAACAAGCTCCGCTATCACCCAACTCCAGATATGGTTTCTTAATCGGCCATCACCCAACACTTGGAGTTAATCCCCCATCATAATTTCACCACAATCGGTCCTTGCTGTGGGCTTCAAATCATAAAAAAGGTAATATACAATAGTTTCAACTTTATTTAAACTTTACAAATTTTATTGTTACTTGATTATTGTGATTGGCCTAGGGTTTATTATTAGTGTTAAATTCGGGTTTGGTGAGATGATGGATGATTAAATTCGGGTTTGATTAGTGTTCTATCGGTGATTATTGTATTGTTGTTACTGTTAATGATTAAATTAATTAGAATTTGATGGATGCACGCAAAAATTTTGTGAAGTTTGGTGGTTGTTCGGTTTATTAGCATGGAAGTTTTGATATATATATTTTGAATAAAGTTGAAATATATATATATATATATATCAAAACCTTTCTAAGGCTGTTCCTGCTGTTTTTGATATATATTTTTTGAATGTAGAGAAAAAATGAAATATTAAATTTTTTTTTTACAAATTTGGTACTTTCTACGGCGGTTATCTTCAAAACCGCCGTAGAAAGCCAACTTTCTACGGCGGTTCCTAAGCGAACCGCCGTAGAAAGTTCAGACTTTCTATGGCGGTTCACAACCGCCGTAGAAAGTCCGTAAACTTTCTACGGCTGCCGGATAGATGGCGGTTCAAAAATGTCCGTAAAACCGCTTTCTACGGCTGCCGCCCTGGCGGTTCAAAAATGCCAAAAACCGCTGTTAAAAGCCCTAAAAAACTGCCATTCAAAGTTATTTTTGTAGTAGTGTCTGTCGCAAGTAGTTCTCAACACCAATATGGTCGATAAAGAGAAATTGGAGTAGGTCTCTCTGATCCAATCACTCAGGCCATCATGGCCCTCGCCGCTCAGATGAAGGCCCGATTCGATCTTTTGGGAGGAAAGGTCAAAGTTCCGGAGAGCCAAGCCAAATCGTGCACAATTCGTTCGACCCGAAGCTCCAGCCAACCCACGGACCCTGGACAGCCTAAGTAATTTCAAGTATAAAGTGCACAAAATATACAAGTAGCTCAGACCAAAAAGAATACATAGACTGGAAAATTCATATTGAGAGGTTGTTTGAATTGCACGAAGTTCCCGACGAAAGAAAGGTCAGACTTACCGTTGCTAACTTCACCGATTATACTGCCATTTGGTGGGATAACGAGCTCGAGCAGCAATGCCAATCTGCCCGGACACATAGGAACTGAGAACTGCCACTTAGTTGGTACGAATTCACGGTTATGATGAGGAAACGGTTTGTCCCCGCGCATTTCTTCAGGGAGTTATACAAGAAGCTCCATACTTGTACCCATCGGAGTAAGTATGTCGATGATTATTATCATGAACTAGAAATAGCAAAACTGTGAGCCAACATGTTTGAAGATAAGGAAGCTAGTATGGCCCGTTTTCTTAGTGGCCTCCGCCTCGAGGCCGCACTTGGAGTAGAGATGAAGAACTGTATAAGCCTAGTGGATATGTTGCACAGAGCCAGGGTCTTGGAGTCTTATAACAAGACTACGCGATCTGCACTCGCCGCTCTTTCATACAGGAAACCTACTTGGAGCCCGAACCCCAGGCCCTAAGACGCCAAGCACTCCATTCACGGAAAAGAAAGCCATCATGCCAAACACATCGCCATACACACCGCGTACCCCTGCCAGAGATATCACTTGCCACCGATGTATGGGAAAGGGGCATATTATGGCCCATTGCCCTAACTTCGGGAAAATTCTCATGACAGGAAAAGGGTACATCAGCGAGGATGACGACATGATTCCTAGTGAACCCGAATCACCATTGAAGACAAACAAGAAGCCGGCACTGAGAATCAATAAGTTGCCTACATTGATTCGTCTCATGCTGAAGAAAGTGTATATATCACCAGATCACTAACTCTCCATGTTGGCGAAGACGACACGCAATGAACGACTATCTTCCACTCCAGGGTGAAAATTAATGGAAAGGTAGTCATTCTGATTATCGACTCAGGCAGTTACACGTTCCTCGTTGAGAAGCTGAATCTGCAGTTGATCATCCCAAACCCTACAGACTTCATTGGTTAGATAACTCTTCAGGATTAAGGGTTGCAAAATAAGTTAGGGTTAAGTTTGAAATTGACAAGTTCCAGTCTGAAACTTTGTGCGACGTGGTTCCCATGCAGGCATGCCACTTCTTACTCAGACGGCCTTAGTTGTATGATCTCCAAGCTAATCATGACGGGATTGCTAACACCTATACCGCCACACAGGGTACCAAGACATTCACGCTCAAACCGATGCCACCGACTGAGGTCAGCAGTGAAAGTACCCAGATGCAAATTGCTTTTGAACGATGGGCCGTAGAACAAAAAGGGAAGGGAGTCAAGCTACTCACCAAAGCACCGGTTCGCCATGCAAGCAAATCCAACAAATTTGCGAGTTTTTTGGCCCGTCACGAGGACACTAAGTCTTATAGTGCCTTTGCTTATTCTCCGCCCAACTGGATTTCACCTGATATTCAGATCTCTCCAGGAGGGATTCGACCGATATGACAACTTGGCGTGACAAAGTGCAGTTTATCAAGGAATTATATCTAACGCATCCATTTTTGTTTCCTGTTCCTAGGTCCGGCCACACGTAAGATTCGATGACTAATCCTTTCCAATCGAGAGGGATTGATGAGGTCATCGTAAGCTCCCTTAACCCGGAGGATGAACCCACAGAACAAGAACCCATTTTTCGCTGGTTTCAAATTTAGCGGCCCAATTCATTCGTGATCACACAACTCGAGGGATATCGTGCGAAACTGAGCCCAGTTAAAAGGCGTCTTGAAACCTCTCATCCACAACTCATGCTTCATCTTATTTTGGCCCAATTCATACAGCATCCAAGCTTCCCAAGTTGGCCCAGCAAAAATCAGAAGCCTGCAGCGCAAGCCCGCAAATCACAGGCCCGTGCCGCGGCCCATCGCAGCCCACCTCTTCACGGATCCATACACAAGCTCACAGGCTTCTTGTGAATTTTTGCAAGTTGCCTTTCTAAAATTTGGGAAGGATTTGGAAAGTGCATGTTTTTCTATTCCTTTTTTACTTGTAATTAGAATTAAGTTAAGTTACCATAAACTGGTTACAATTTGACTTAATTATTAGTTTCCTTTTTAAATTAGGAAGTAGATTTCTTTTCCAACTTGAATTTGGATTTTCTCTGCAAGATACCAAATTCAAGTTTTCCTATGTTATTTCTAGGAGAATTTCAGATTTCCTCTTTAAAAGAGATAACCGAATTCTTCCCTACTTATTCGAGTTCCTTTTGAATTTGGTTTGTAATTGGTTTCCAACTCTCGTTGGTTTTCACTTTTAATTTGTTTCCTTTTCTTGTTTTTTTCATGCAAGTTTTCAGATTTCCAACTCCTATAAATAGGGGGGTGACTGAAATATTGAAACTCAGAATTCAATATATAATTGTGAGGTTTATCCTTTACTTTGAGTTCTCCACTTTATTATTTTGAGCTTATATGTTTATTCAATGTATTGATAACTCTGCAAGTTCCTGAACTTAGAAGGGTCTAGGTTACTTGCTCCACTTATATTTCTGTTTGTTAACCTCTTAATTCTTCTAGTTAGGAATAAAAGAGCTACTCTCACCTAGGCTAAGCAGAGGGTTTCAAGTATTTAAGAGAGTAAGTCTGTGACCTTCAAGATCTCGACTTTCCTTGGCAAGACTTCCGCAACGTGGGGCATTTCACAACAACTCACATCGCTAACCATACAAGGACCCAAGAAGATTTGGTTACCAAAATCTCGTTATAAAAATGGATTCAAGAATGGTAATTCTCATTTTAGTTGCTTATTAATTGAGATAACATGATGAGGACATCCCTACAGAGACAAGCCAGCAGAACTAGCCATAACATGTTTTCCTTTTTCTTTTCTAGTTTTAATTGTAATTTAAGTCAAAATTCCAAAACTGTTTACAACTTGACTTAATTATTAGTTTCCTATTTGGTTTAGTTACTTTATTTCTTTTACAACTTGAATTTGGATTTTCTCTTCAAGATACCAAATTCAAGCTTTCCTTTTCTTTTATTTCTTTAGATATTTTTAGGATCTCTATAGAATGAGATAACTGAAAATTACATTGCCAATTTCGTGCTTCTTTCGAACTTGGTTTGTAAGGTTTCCAACTCTTTTTGGTTTCCAATTTTAATTGTTTTCTATTTCTTTTTCTTGTAATTTTTGACTACCCCTTTTATTATAAATAGGGGCAGTCGAAACATTAATAAGGGAGAATTCATTAGTTTAAAATTATGAGGTTTATCCTATACTTTTAGAATTCTCAATTGTTTACTTTTTGAACTTGTGTATTTTAATGTATTGATAATTCTGCAAGTTCCGAACTTAGAAGAATTTAGGTTACTTGCTCTGTGATAAGCGGTTTGTCAGACCCTATCAAATGTACTAAAATTAGTACTTTAACCTGCAACAATTAATTATGAGAATATAGTAGAAGCAGGATTGATCTACAGGAAATAGAGTGAAATTAATCTTGTAAGAACTATTGATGCAAAGATTTGTTGGTTAGCAACCACCTTGTTTCCACACAACTAAATGTATGGGCAAAATTAAGCAATGACTACTAAAAAGATTACTAAGCACTTGAATTATATCAATTACTAAAGAAGTCTAACTGATGTGAACCCCTGATCCCCAACGCCGTGGAAACCAAGACCTCGATGCGGAAAGTGCCAAGGAAAGTTTGAATGCAAGACGCAGCTCTTAACTTCTAGAATCCTTACCCTTGGATTCGGCAGACTACTAACTTACAAAGTAAATTAAATACGCAATTCGAACCAAGTGGAGAATAATAGAATCGAAACAAAGCTTAGCAATAGACAGAGCAATTATCTATTAGCCTATAGTTTCTGTAGCTTTTAACAATTAACAAACATGCAAATTACATAAGCCCAAAAAATAAGGTGAGTGATTAAAGAAGTATAAAAATATAACTTATATCATTTAATCAACTAAAGAATTTCGTGGTTGGCACCCCTATTTATAGGTATGGGGGTGTCCAAATTACAATAGGAAAAGAATAACTGAAAGCAGCAAAAGTGAAACCAATCAGAATTGGATTTTCCTTACAAACCAAGTCCTAAATGAGCAAGGACAATGGTGGATAAATTAAGTCACCTTTCTGGAAAGGGATGAACGAAATTCTAACCTGATTAGACTAGGAAAAGAATTAAAATTGGAAACCAATCAAGAGATTGGTTTCTTACAAGAACCAAATCCTAAAGGAACTAGGATTGGGTGAAAAAGGAAATTCAGCTGCCAAGGGGGAATGAGGTGGCCAAATTTTACACTTAAAAATAAGGAAATAAGAAGTAGAAACAAATCACAAAAAGGTTTCAAGAAGGTAAACCTTTTGGTAACTACTATCCCAGTAAGCCTAGTTGTAACAAACTTGTAACAACCTAACAAACTAGTAACAAACTTTGAGTAGAATTAGGTAACATGCACAAAACCTAATTCTTCTCTAACCTAAGCTTCCAAGTGGCGTGTGGGCTGCTTCTTGTGGGCTTGGCTGGCCGAAATTGTGAGATGGACTTCAAGGTGGGTTTCGGCCCATTTGAGGTGGCGCATGGTGCTGATAGTGTAGAGAGCTTCTGAAATCTTCTGGAAACTTCCGGAATCATTTTGGAATGTCAAAAATCAAGAACTTCAAGATTTGTCTCTTTAAAGTCCAAGAACCTTCCGGTTTCTTCAAGAACTTCAAGAAACGACCCTTTCTTCATTGTGGAGAGTTTGGAGATGCCTTTCTTTCAAGGATCTTTGAATAGCATGACTCTTCTACTTCTCCTGGCATTCTTCTCAAGGGCTTTGCCTTCTGGTTAGCTTTGTGGATTCTGACTCATAACTTGTGTTATTTTTAGCCTTAGATATCCTTATCACTAACAATCCTGTAAATCACAGTAATCATAGTATGTCAATTATAAACTCATAGATTTGTTAACATACATATCATCAATTAGTTATAGATTGACAAGAATATGCTCAGAACCCAACCAATTTCCCCTTACTTAATCGACAATTAGCTAGAATATGCTAGGACTAACTGTTCTCTAATTAACACACAACAGGTCGGAATATGCCGCCACGTATTTAATGTACTAACATCATTAGTTATTAAGGAAACCCAGTTTAGTTCTTCTAGCCTGAATATGCAGTGATAGAATTACTAACCTATTTACTCTCAATTACAAGAGGGTAACTTTACCACCTTATTAGATTTATCCATTAAATGACTAAATGACTTAATGGGAACTAATTGGCTCTACCAAATCTAAACAAGTTGCGCAGGCTTAATTAGAGTCAAGCAGTAGAATCTATGAACACATAGTAAATTGGAACATATGCATATTAATTTAAGTTCAATTTGGTTTCATGACATATGTAGATTAAAGCTCCTTACATGTTTGTTGGAATAAAAATTTAGCTACTCATTCTATTAAGATAAAAACAGATAATAATAAGTGAAGCCATAGAACAAAAACGAAGGAAGGAAAAGAATTATTACTCTAGTAACTGTCACCAGTCGGAGACTTCTTCTGCTTGGCCAAATGATAGACTTCGCAGTCGAGAACTCAGAACAACGAACCAAAACAGAACAAAAACTATTGTATAGTAAATAAATTCTAAAGTCTGGAAGCGTGCCTTTTTGCACAGCAAACGACCCATATATAGGGCTATGAAATTCATCATTTATAGAAACAAAATAAACTCCTAATCAATTAAGGAATAGGTATAGATAAGGAAAACTCAAAATTGGAAACGGAGTTGAATTCCTTTTCCTTGTGTCAGAAGTCTTCTAGAATTTGGTAATCTTCAAGACTTTCTTTTCTCAATCCAACTCTGATCTAGACTTGGAATTTTCATTCGAATCAATCCCAAATAATTGATTTCTCAAAGGTTCTTCTTGATTTCGGCCCACGCGGATCATAAGTGCAGATTTGAGCACTCATTGTTTCTTCAATGCTGGACCAAATGGACGCTTGTCCTCGAACTCCTCTTCTTTTTGCTCTGTTTTGCACATTTTTACTCTTTATTGACTCCTCTCCAAAATTGCAATTGAGCACACAAAACTTGAGAATATGCCCGTGAGAACTTCCAATAAAACTGCTAAAATAAACTAACTAAAAGGTGCCGATCACTCCGCCTAGATTTTTATTTGTTCATCTCTTAATTCGCATGTTAGTTTAAAAATAAAAGTAGCTTAGTGTCACTTAAATTAACTTATAATTTTGAGTATTCAAGAGAGTAAGTTTGTGACCTTCAAGTTTTGACTTTCCTTGGCAAAGTCTTCCGCAACGTGGGGCGTTTCGCGACAACTCACATCATAACATGTATCATCTTTAACTCATACTAACTGCTTAGTGCTCGTTTTAATGATTATATGTAATTTGAGTTGAATATGATGATCATGTGTGGTTTGTATTTGAAAATAATGGATGTGTGATATAGAATACATATAGTTTGATTTGAATATGTATTTGATTATTTTAAGTGAAAATATTGATTTACATGTTGAGTTCATATCCCTAGATTATTTTGAATATTGAAAGCATGTTTTAAACCTCCACGACGCTCTGCCCTTTTTTGCACCACAGTGGATTATGATCCTTTTATTGACATAATTCCTTAAGAGATTGTACGAGACATCTTTATAATTACATCCAAAAAGGGGAATATTTACCCAACCTTCCGAAATATTTCTGAAGTGTCTTCTTCTATCTATTATTTTTTTGAGTCATCAACGTACCAGGAAAATAATGTGAAAATAAAAATTTTGGTTTAGAAGATATTTCAACCACTCTCTTTTTCAAAGTTTCAACAAATTTTAGAAATACTTCATTTTCTTTTGTAAAAAAATTAAAAAAAAAAAATCAGAAACGACCCCTTATATTCGTTTACTGCATTTTTTTTCTCCAATTGATTCTGATTTGACTGCTTACGATCGATCATCACCATTAAAATTCACAAATCCATTTGATGTCCAATGACTCCAATTTGTTAGTGTAATCTCTTAGTATAAACACAATAATTGGGAATATATAAATGAATAAAATAAACTAAGAGTGTCGTACGTACGTAGCGGAAACGATAGGACATATTAGAAAGGGAAATATACCATGTGCTGGAACGTTTATCCCTTGCTTAGCTACTTGCTTTGTCCAAATTGAAAAGTCATTGTTAAAAAATGTACCATGTCCGTTCTATTAGAAGATCAATTTTAACCAATGTAAAAATTATTATGAATGTCAAGCTACAACACCTAAACTAGCTAATTTGGTATCAATTTATATTCTTAATTATTAAATATGTACTAATTGTAAACCACACATGATTATATTAGTAAGGATATGATAAATAAAAAATTTGAAGTTTACTCTTATATTGGAACAAAAAATATCTTTCAAAATTAATTCTTCTAATGAAAAATAGAGATTACAATATTTAATGAGTTCGAAAATACAACACTTAAAATAACTTATTTTCTATCATTTCTTTTTCCTACTCGTGTTCTTATTATTATTATTATTATTTTTTTGTGGGATAATTATAAATCATACATAATTAAGGGTCAGACTATGTCCCTTCACCGAATCACTCAGTCATTGAATCATGCAATTGTATTAGTAATTCATTATAAGCCATTACTGAATAGTTTCTTAAAGGACTACAAAAATATTATTTAAAGCATCACTCCTCCACCGAAAAAAATATTATTTAAAGCATCACTCCTCCACCGAAAAAAATATTATTTAAAGCATCACTCCTCCACCGAAACAAATATTATTTAAAGCATCACTCCTCCACCGAAACATAACTGTTACTCAAGTGAAGGAAAAAACGCAGCAGCAATCATCATCATGTATAGGTGGATTAATTTATAACACGTACGAAGAAAACTATGCCAAATTATTCTGTTTCTGTCATTACTTGGCTGTTTGGCTTCCTCCATCACTATAAAATGGAGTTGTAAAGCTCAAGTGGCTTATTACCTAAAGTGAGAAATACAAAAAAAATTTGTCAATATATTGTTGTTATATACTCGTATATGAAAAAATGGCAGAGAAAATGCCGACCCCAATAGGCTTTGTTTTTTTGTTATTCGTCTCATCATCCGTTCTTGGAGCTAGAACTCAACTGTACGAGCACAAAGGTGCATTCGAATTCCATTCATCTTCACCTTCACCTTCACCTTCACCCTCACCCTCAGTGGGTGGTATTTGTGAATTTGTTGTGGAAACACAAGGTTATGCATGCCAAGAGCATAAGGTATGTCTTCATGTTAAAAAGCTATCGTATATGTAGCGTTTTTGTTTTGAAAAAATATATAAAAACTATACTAAATTTAGGTAATTAATAAGAAATATAAATTTACTCATTTCATCCCAAAAATTAAAGATTTCAGTTTATGAAAGATCGGGAGACCATCCTTCATTGAATCTATGATGCATTACCCATGCAATGGCATAACTCATTGTATAAGTCATTATCCATGAAAAGATTGGTCTCGCGAAGGGACAATAGTCTTATCCTAAAAGATATAGTTTTTCATGACAATTAAAGTATACTCAATAATATATATATATATATATATATATAAAACACTCTTCAAACCTTATACTAATATTTTATTGAGGTCATTATATTATTATAATGATTTATTTTACATACTACAAAATTTCAAGCAATTATTGGAAGAAAATAAATGAAAATACTCATTTTATTATCATATAGATTAGTATGCAGCATTTTCAGGGGAGGGTTCATGGAGTGAAAAAGGGGAAATGGTTGCAATCTTGAGGTCATAACTGTGGAACATATAGGCTCCGTTTGGACAATTATTTTAAAAACGTTTTTATAAAGTGCTTTTGAAAAACATGTTTCTAAAATAATATGCCTTTGGACAAGTATTTTATAAAAATTTATATTTTTGTAGCTAAAAGAGTTTAAAATGTGTTTGGGCTACTATTTTATAAAAATATGTTTGAGTTGTTTAATACTAGTAATTATATAAAAATTATGTTTATTATATATAAACCTTTTTTCTTTTGGTTGGGGTGGGTGGGTGGATGGGGTGACGTCGGGGTTAGGGCAAGGGGTAGGGTCAGGTCGGGGTGGGTTGAAAGTTAATACGGATGGATGGTAGCTAAACATTGGGAAAAGTAGAGAAAAACATAAAGAGACACCAATTTTAAATTGATAATAATTTTTAAAACTTTACAAAACATGTTTCATTGTATTTCCAAAATTGTACTTACACTTTTCTTGAACCATATTTTTAAAAAATATTATAATTCTTTCGTCAAATACAATTTTTAAATTTTTTATACTTATAAAACACTATAACATTTTTGGACAAAACGCAGCCATAGAAATTTTTACTCCCTCCATCCCATTCAAAGAGTCCTATTTGTAATACTGTTCAGTATTACAAATAGGACTCTTTGAATGGGACGGAGGGAGTAATTTTTAGTAGAAAACGGAAGATTAACAAACGCCATTCAAGAGCGGATTATACATATAACAAGTGTAACTACTCATTTTGTCATGATCAGTAATGCAAGAAACAATACCAATACTTAAGGACTAACCAATATTTATTGAGAGCAGAGTCAGCAAAGTTGAAAGTACCCTTAAAACATAGGGTTGAAATTAATTAAAGTCATAAATTGCCTTTTTAGTTTTAGTATATAACACACCACGCATTCCCTCCCAGGGAAAATAATATAAACAACAAATATAATATTGTTACTAATACATAAATATAATAATTGATCTTCTTTATTTTTAATTTTGAAAGAAATATAATATCATAACATGTATTTCCTTTCTTTAAAAAAATCCATATATTTAATGAAATCCTTAGTGCGCACTGTACCTTGGAGGAAGTCTGGTAGAGATAGATACTGTATATTGAAAGTTTGGAGAAATATAAAGAAGAGATATATAGCAGAGTATACAGATAAAATCATAATTGTGATTAATATAATTCAGAGGAGTAGTGATGAGGAGGTGAAATTAGTGTTTTACTTTTAACCAAAATAAACATGATTTGAGAAATATGTAAAACCAATTTTTGCCAAAAAATATAAAATAATTTATTCTCTAATCAGAGAGTGTACCTAAGGTAAGTCATATACATAATTTAACAATTTATTGTTAGTGAATATTTTACGATTTTTTTAATTGAATAATACTCCTTCCATTCCATTAGAATAGCCCACTTTCACAAAAAATAAATAAATAAATAATTCAAGTTTAGTCCCTTGCATAATTATGTATGGTCCATAATTTGTCCATACTTAAAAAGTAGGGATATGAATGAAATAAATTATGTCAGATTAGTTATTTTAAGTATTGTATCTTGACATCAATAATAAATTGTAATTGTCAAAGTGGACTCCTATAATAGAACAGAGAGAGTAACACTAATTGTATTATTTATACATAGTGACAAAGGAAAAAAAAAACTTTTTTTTGTGATATAATCATAATAATAATGACAATTTATCCAATAACTATCAATATGATGACTGGTAATTAATAAATATTTTATAAAATGTTATCAAAATTAATCTATAGATGAGGACTATATACACATCATCATTTCTGTATATTATTCGAAACGTGGGAAGCTAAGGAATTAATCTCAAATCCTTGGAAGTTAACGTTTGAATAAGCTCCGTTTCTCCTTCATTGATATACGTATATATACATATATTTGGCCATTTGACAAATCCATGTCAGCAATTGTTTCCATGTCAGTCTTTGTTTCATACAAAATTTACATGTCAGCATTCGATTTCTCAGTATAATTCAACTGCTTCCACTCCCCCTTAAGGTCTGTTTGGTAACACAACTTAAGTATTCAGATATAACCATTAATTTTTATCATACGGGCCTTAAACTTTTTTACTTTCCCCATAATTTTTTTATTTCTAATTTTTCATTTGATTCAATTAATTATTTGTTCGTGCGTTTTTATTATTTGATTCATATAATTATTTGAAAACAAAGTCACAAATATGGTAGTTCATTAATTTTTTTTTTCTTCTACTTTTCTTACTTTGCATACAATTTTATTTTATTTTATTAAATTATTGGGCACCTATATATTACGCTAGAATATTAACAATTCTAAAATTATATAATAATAACAAAACAAAAACGTGTGTATATATAGACATGGCGGTTTTTTTTAGTATAACTCAAGAGCTATTTATATTTCAATTTAACTGGGAGTGCTTCGGAGTTGTTCAGGTAACAACTGAAGATGGTTATATCCTAAATTTGCAAAGGATTCCACAAGGACGGTCTGGCCAATCACCAAACACGATACCTGTTTTTCTACAGCATGGACTTTTCATGGTAACTACCTTCCAACTTTCCATAATTACTAGAATGACCACGTAATTTACGCCCGACTTGTTATCATGTTTTAAATTATGATTTTGAAAATATACTTTTGAAAATGAATTTTTTCTGTAAAAAAAATATTGAAAATGTAGTAAAGTGTGTTAAAAATATAAAAATATATAGTTAAATAGTAAAAATATGTATTAAAAATAATAAAATATTAATATAAAATATAAATATTTAAAAAAATGTTTTGAGGTTGTGCGAAACCATCAATTGGAACTTTGATATTTATGTCGACTTGTTTGACTAATCTTTAACCTAACAATTAGACCATTCATAGTTGGAAGTTTGAGTGAAATTTTTGATATAAACACAATATTCACATGCGTGGACAACAATTATTTTTATTTGAGTCTTTTCTTGTCTTTATTTAAATTTCCAAATAAATTTTGGTTGGTTAAATGATAAATGTTGACGTTCTCTCATACTACCAATCAAATCTTTGGTCAAGAAGTAATTTCTGGAAACTTTAAGGGGCATTTTGGTAATTTGGAATAATATCAAGGGAATTAAATGTGATTTACCCTAATTAAATGCTTTTATGATTTTATCCAAATAGTGACACTGCCAACCCCTAAAGCCCCAAAATTTGTAATTAACTACTCTCGTGTTTTGGGGAGAAAATGTCATATTAGCTTCTGTTATATATATATATATATATATATATGTATAAAACTTCATTTTAAATACTGTATAACATTAATAACTCCACAAAGACAGATAATTTCAAAGTTTGAAGAATATAAAGATAATTCTAGTTGAGGTTATTTTGTTCTCCCTTCGTTCCACTAAAGAAAACCTTTTTCTTTTTGAAAATAAAAATAAAAATTCCATTAATGGTGTTGAAAATCGTCCAACAACAATTGACAATAGAAGATCAGAAATAATCAATACAACTGATTACAAAATATTTGATCTAATTTTTATTAGGTCTGAACCACCACACCAGTGTATCTCATCTACTAAACTGTACACCTATGCCTAATATAGATTTAAATACAGTAGAAATATAAAACTGAACAAATCTCGTGCTAACGGCTACGGATCTGCCACTAATTACCCATAAAAGTTTTGAGACTAAATCTTCAACCAAATCTTCATACACCATGGCAATGAATAGAATCATAACCAATAACTCATACACCATAGCCATGATAAATAGAATCATCATATCCATGGAGGAAATCACTGTAGTCAGAGAGAAAATCTCCATATCAAGAAAGAAAACACCATAGATATGGAGAAAAACTCAATAAACAATGATAAATTAAAGGAAAAACTCCCAGGTAGGACAAAACGAACTAACAAATAACAAGAAACGAAAGGAAAAATGCTTTCCTCATCCTCCCCCATGGAGGGTGAGAGAATAAGATGGTGAACTTTAGGTTTTTGAGAGAAGGGAAGGAGAGGACAGTAAAAACTAAAGAAAACTATTAAAAAATGTACTTCGTACAATTTATCGTGAGTTATAAGGTACATATAACACCTTGATTGAGTAAGCTGACATTATATCTCCACTTATAAACAAATCGATAGTTAACCGTTTTATTGAGATATTTTTTTAAAAAATAAACTCTTTATATGAGATGATGTAAGACATTTATACTCATGTGAGTTGCAGCCCACTTATTATATGTTACTATGTTTAAATATTGAAAATGAGTGATGTTATAATAAGAGTAATAACACACCATTCCAAGCAAATTGTATGCATTCCCTCTTATTCATTAGAAGAGTCCATTTTAAAAAATATTTTTCTTGTAGTAGTAGAGTCCATTTTTAAAATTTTTTTACTCCTTCTATCCTTACTAATATAATTATGTGTGGTTCACAATTAGCACATACTTAATAAGTAATGATATAAATGGAATAAATGGAGCCGAATTAGCTATTTTAGGTGATGTATATTTACATTTGTGATAAATTTTATATTGGTCAGAGTGGACTATTCAAATAGAATGGAAGGAGTAAAAACTTACATATTTGTCATAGCAATAAGTTATTTGGCAAAAAATTTCTCTGGAACTATATTGGCAAACTTGTATGTTTCTAAAAAAATTATATCTTTTTACACATATACAAATTTCCATATATTTAAACATGTTTTCAAGCAACTCAGCTGCTCCTTATGTACAAAACAGAAAAGTCAAGTTCGTCCACATACAATTAAAAATTATACATTTTATGTTTTTTATGTATTCAGTGATACAACTTTTTACGTGTCAAAAACTATAATTTTAAATATGTTTCATTTATTGGGGGCAGAGAGAGTAATTAAGTTAAAATGTTAAATGCATATGCATCCACATACGTTATAAGAATTAACCGAATTAAACGGGGCTTTGACTCTCACAGGATGCAGCTTCATGGATGTTGAATTCTCCAGATGAATCTTTAGCATTCATTTTAGCTGATAATGGATTCGACGTTTGGCTGGCCAACACTCGAGGCACCAGTTACAGCCGCGGACACACTTCCCTACAACCTGATGATTCGGTATATATATATATATATATATATATATGTATTTCCTCTGTTTTACTTAAAGAATTCACATTAAAAAAAAAAAAGTATTATTTGATTCAAGGGTTCACTTTAGATTTGTGTACATTATATATCCTTACTATTATAAAATTGTGTAAGGATATAAATAGAAAATATAATATCAAATTACCTATTTTAATTGTTGTACCTTACAATTCAGAATAAGTTATACATTTTTCAAAATAAACTATCTAAGTGGGACAGAAGAAATATATAGTAATAGCACATATAGGCTATATAGCACCATATGGTTATTCTGAAAGTTTGTTGCCAAAATTATTTGAGTGACTAACCCATTATCATTAATTATTTTTTAATTTTCCTTTTTATTTTGCTTGAACACTGAATTGTTATTAGGCTTTTTAAAATAGTAACTTCTTTCACTCAGTTAATTTATCCACTCATTTCGATAGAATCAGTTTAATATAGGGCAAAATAGTCCATTTATATTTGTGCTCATTTATATTTTAAAGTTCTAATTCGTGACAAAAATAAATCGATGGCAAAAGTTTAATGGTTGTTAAAACAAATTTCCACATATTATAATAATACATAATATTACATATATATATATATATATATATATATTTGGGTAGCAACCGATTAAGTGGTTGGGAGTATGGGAACCTTTATTAGAAATATATATATATATATATATATTAATGATTTTGTAGCGCTTTTGTTGTGATATATATTTTTTGTTGGCCATGAATTTTGCAGGCTTTTTGGGAATGGTCATGGGATGAACTGGTTGAGTTTGATCTTCCAGCCACTGTCAATTATGTTCATAATCAAACGGGCCAGACACTACACTACGTTGGCCATTCCTTGGTAAGTTAATGTGCAATTCATTTAAGTTTGCAATGGTAATGCTACATCATATAATTAATTGTGCTTTCGAAAAAGGAAAAAATAACTAACCCTAAGGGTGTGCTTAGTTGGCAGCGTCGGTCCTAAAACTTATGAGGTTCGGAACCAAATAATAAAAAGCCTATAAAAAAATATAATGTGATAATTTAGGAATTCTTAATAAATTTTTATAATGTTGACTTTGAACTAAAAACAAATAAATAATAAATAAAAATTCACTTTTGCATCAACCCCTTTCGAACAAAAATAAATTTAGGTCTTGAGCTAAAAAAGGTAAAAAATTCCACTTTTGCGTCAACCGTTTAAAAAGTAATATGGATGTTAATTGTGGGTCTTGAGCTACAAAAAATAAATATCACTTTTGTGTTAACCCATTTCAAACAAACATTTAATTGTGGGTCTTAACATAAAATTTTATGAGTAAAAAATATATTATATCATAATATATTTATAAAAAAAATTGGGCCCGTATAATTATTGGACACTGGGCGGTCGGTCGAGTTGCTCTAGCCTATGGATTTGGCCTGTTTGTTTGGGGTATTGAGGGCACGGAATGTCATATAGGAATGAAAATAGAGTGTTTCGCGACATTTCGATATCCTACTTGTGGTCAATCCTCTATACCCCCATTTCGGAGAAAATTATTCACAATCTTTCTATATATATATATATATATATATTTCAATTAGTAATATTATGATGTATTTAAAGATAATTTATAATATAATAAATTTCAAATGCAAAACAAATGGTAAAAAAAGTCTTTTGCAAATCAATCAATGTAAATAATAATAATAGTTATTTTTAAATAAAAATTAAACAATATAATTATAGTACTCTCCATTCCATTAGAAGAGTCCACTTTGTAATAATATTTTCAATAATACAAAGTTGACTCTTCTAATGGAACGAAAGGAATATTACCTATACTATCAATTATCACTATTATCATTCATATTTGTATTCTCATTCACTTTTATCAACCAAGGGCACCCTAATCAATCTCATGCAATAATGCAACTCTGTAGAGGAAATCTGTATACTAGTAGCTAGCTATTGCTTGCGTGCATTCCATTCTAGATAAGTGATTATGAACAAATCTCTGTAGAAGTTAAATGTAGTAATTGATGTCAAAAGATAAAACTTCTTTTATCCAAATAAAAAAACTTTCTACCTATGTTCATTATATTTTTAATTTTTAAAATTTTTTAATACATTTAGGCAACTAATTCATAAAAATGTAATAGTGATAGCAAAAAAAAAAAAAAATGGTAAGAAATTATTTGGGCAAATTACATTTACCCCTATCATTTTTGGGTCAAATTACAAAACGAATCCAGTCATCGTACAAATTAATTATTTTTATAAAATAAAAAAAATGCAGGAAAACCCTGAGATGCAGTACAAATTATGTGCATCACCGGGTTCCATTGGTAACTTAGGCCTTGTTTGATAACAGTGCTTAATGCTTAAAATTATTTGATTAAACAATAATGACTTTTGCCTTGTTTGATAACGAAAATTCAAACCTCTTAATTGATTAAGTAATGCTTATTTCCTTTAGAAAAATTTAAGCAGTAAAAGTTACCTTATTGCTTATCACTTAATGATCCACGTAATATTTTTTTAAATAATTTATATTTGATTTCCAAAACTACCCCTTTTATTTTATTCATATTGAACTATAAATAATTATTTTTGAATAAATAATTATTTTATTTTTCTCTTCACTAGCATACCATGTATTTTAAGCTTTTTCATCATAATATTGTTAAATAATTTTATTTTATTTATTATTATTGTATTTTGGTATTCAAAATTTTATTTTATAAATTATATCATTTACTTATATATCATTTACTTATTTTTATAAATATAATTTGTTCCATATGTTTAATATTACTTATATAATTTATTAATTATATATGAGTTTAATTGTAAAAATTTTAATTTATTTTGAAATTCAACAGTGAACTCGTTTTTCATTTTTAGGGATTTTAATAAATTGTAATAAATTATTATTTTTTATTATAATTATTCAATTTAATGTATTTTATCTTATTTTTTTTCCTTATGTTTTTTATTCATCATAATTTATGTTTCATTATAAAATTTGATATTTTGCATATATAAATATAATAAATTCAACGTAAGGGTGAAATTGTACATTTTCAAATTTAAGAATTAAGATCAACATACTTATCAAACAAAATCGAGTGATTAAGCATTTTGATTCAGATGCTCAAAAAATATATTTCAGCAATAAGATGTTAAGTGCTTAATCAATTTAGCATTAAGCATTCAGATATAATCATTAATTTTGATCAAACGGGGCCTTATACTCACAGAGTTTGTTTAGTAGTATTGAAGAATTTAGGAGTGTAAGCATAATTATTCAAATATAATAAGATTCAATTTGTAATTTTACCCAAATCTTATGAGGTAAACGTAATTGGTTCACATTACTTATTATTTTAATGATTATACTTTAAACTATATGAAATATGGCATACTGAAATCAACATTTTCTATTTAAAATGTATAATATGTGACACATACTTAAATCAAACTTTTCTATCAAAACGTACAAAGAAGTGTAACAACTGAAGATCTTTGAATTTCGTTTCTATAACCAAAAATAAATATGAAGAGTTTTATCTATCTTAATCTTACATATTGAACTTTATCGTCCCAATTTTTTCATTCTTGTGCCTACTACCTATATAGCACTATTGAAAATCCTAAAGTCTTTTTCTAAATATTTAACACGAAATAATCTATGCAAGAAATTCAACATATATATATATATATATGTGTGTGTGTGTGTGTGTGTGATTTGTTAATATTAATTTCATTTGAATATAAATTGGAAACGTGTCCAGGGAACTTTGATTGCTTTAGCTGCTTTTTCTGAAGACAAGATAGTGAACCCGATTCGATCTGCAGCTCTGCTCAGCCCTATTGCTTACATGGCCAATGTGTCCTCAGTTCTGGCAAGAAGTGCTGCTCATGCATTCCTCGCTGAAGTAATGACTTACCAAATTCTTATCTCTTGTCCATTTCTCAATTTCGGTTTTTTTTTTTTTTTGGGTTATTGGAGCTCACGTAGTATATATATGTTTTGCACATTATTTTCCAGGATTTATTCTGGTTGGGAGTCGAGGAATTTGACCCAATAGGGTGAGTAACACCTTACGCATTTTTATTCATTTATTTATTTTATTTAAAACTTTTGAGTTGACTGTTAATGCCTATGCTATAACACATCCTTCTGGATTTGAGGCCCCATTTTAAAATGGCTTTGAATTTTTTGTAACATTTTTGTGTGACATTCACATCTTAATAATTTATTAAGAATTTAATGTGAACGTAGTATTTGTATTAATTTTTTACCAATTATATTTATAAATTATTTTCAAAATACTCGAACCCTAACCCTAGAAATTTAGGGTTTCTCTACTACGGTTTTGAGTTTAGTATTTTACCCCAATAATTTTCAACTAAAAAGGGAAAAAAAAAATTTTAACTTAGGAAGAAGATTTATAATTTCTCATCCAACAACAAGCAGACCGGTAAACTTATTTCATACACCCTCAGTACAAGTACAAATATTTCCCTAGTAGTCTTGGCCTCACAAATCATTTGATAAGAGCTTCAGAATAACAAAATTTTTACATGATAATAATAAAAATATAATTTATTTACATATGAAAAAGAAACTCTACCTATTGATGTAGACTTAAACTCTTATAGTAGGAGAGCGGAAAACTCCCATAGACACAAAAAAATATTTAAATAGAAAACTATTTCACCTATCCTTCTAAAGTGAGATATGGGAGAGGAAGATCGAAAAGAGTATAAGTGATTTCTAAAGTTAGAAAGAAGAGGGAAAAGAGAGGAATGGGTCAAATAAACAGAAACAACAGTTTCAAATGAATATTATCCTGCTATACTAATAGTTAAAAGGCCTGTTCTTTGGGGCAAAACTCAACCCAGGTTTGCCCTTTTTTTGGGTTCAAACCCAAAAAACCAAAACCAAAACCAAACCCATGTTTCTTACCAAAAACTCAAACCCAAAACTAAAACCAATTTCACCTCAAAAAAATTGAGACCCACTGCAGCCGCCGCCACCCGCAACCGCAGGCGGCCTCCGCCTGCAACCACCACCGGCCGTCACCCGATGCCTCCTCCTCCTCCTCCTCTTCTTCTTCTTCTTCTTCTTCTTCTTATTCTTCTTCTTCTTCTTCTTCTCCTCCTCCTCCTCTTCTTCTTCCTCTTCCTTCTCCTCTTCTTCTTCTTCTTTTTCTTTTTCCTCCTCCGCCTAACTCAGATTCTTCTTCTTCTTCTTCTTCTTCTTCCCGTGAGGACTCAACTGTCGGTAACCTCCTCCTCTTCTTCTTCCCATCGGCGAAGGCCCTCTTCTTCTTCTTCCCTCTGCCAATTCCTCCACTCTTCTTCTTCTTCGCGCCGTCGACGCCTCGGCCTGCAACCTCCTCCTCCTCTTCTTCTTCTTCTTCTTCTTCTTCTTCCTCCTCTTCTTCTTCTTCTTCTTCTTCCTCTTCCTCCTCCGCCCTCAAGATCTCTTTTTTTGTAATTGGAATTTAAAATTAAAACATTAGTTCACATCCCATGGATTTGGGGAAATTTGGAATTCAATTCCAAATTGACATGAAACAGAAAAAGAAGAAGAAGAAGAAATGGATTTTTAGGGTTTAGGGCGGTGGTGGTGGCGGTGAGACTGCGGCGGTGACGATGAGCCGGTGGCGGTGGTGAGGCGGCGGAGGGGCGGACCGGGTGGTGGTGGAATATGTGTTTTAAGTTTTAGATTGAAAATATTGTTTTTTTATTTTGGGCACAAACCCATTTGGGTTGAGTTCTGGTTTCTTGACTCAAACCAAGATTCAACCCAAGCAAAAGAGCATGTCCAAACACATTCAATTATTTGATCTAGCGTTAAATCTTTGAGAAAAATGAAATCGGTTGCTCGAGTGGGATTGTAAGGTAGCATAGGTTTAGGATGAATAACATTTTGGTTTATGCTATATTAATTGTTTTGTTTAGTTTGTGTTGAAAATTTTAAACAATTCTATTGAAAATAGAAAGTGCTTGTAGCAACATAAAAGGTAATTTCTAAATTAGAAAATAAAATGGATGATGTAACGTTCAATACATTTGATGATGTCCGTTCTGCCTGAGGGTCCTCTTGGCCGGAAGGTAGAAGACGGAGATCGGAGACCTGTCACAGGAGAAAGACCAGTGAGTAATTCATGGAGTTGCTCCCCTGAATATGCTCCGACGGTCAAATTAGAAGCCTTTTAAGAGTCTAATCAATGAATAGTAGAGAAAATAACCCTTTACCTGTAGGGTATCCATAGGTATTTGTAGATGTGTAAAGTATTCATAGCTATTTATAGATGTAAATCCCAAGAGTGTGGTAAGTGATAATCCTTTCTAAAAGGAACTCTATGTCTGTGTGGATCCTGCCTATAAGGTATGAGCCTCTTTGGTCTGGGGTCCCACTTAGGGGCACTTATACACTATTAATTAATAGCATGGAAATAAATTTTATTTCAAATTAAAATTGTTGTCAATTTATTCAGACGCCCAGCGGCCAAACTTTTGGAAGACATTTGTGACCTTCCAAGTAGCAATTGCTCTAATTTGATGACTTCTTTCACAGGTACAATTCTCTTTCTATTTTTAGGATATTAATTAGATGCACAATACATTTTGTATATTGCTTTATTTTCTCTAACAACATTGTTCCACCTAAATCATTAAAAAATTTCAGCATTGTTAAGGTTCCTAACTAGATATATAGGTCACCACATACATTCAAAAATGTTAAAATAGTTCACCATACATCAGATGGCAACCCATTTGGTCATACGGTCAAACTTCTCTGTTATAGTAGGAGAATGAAAAGTTTTCTGCTAGTAGTTCTAATCTATCCAACTAATAAAAAGTATTCATTTTTGTTATAATTAACTAGTTATGAATTATAGAATAAGCAAATATGAATGTATTAAATATAAAAATTAAAGTTAAATTCTTATTAATTAATTTAACTTATTTCCTAGTCGTACAAATTTTAGGGGACTAAAATGCAATTTTCCTTTTTTATTTTTTGTTTCAGGGCCGAATTGCTGTGTTAACTCTTCGAAGGTCAATGATTTCCTTGACCATGAACCTCAATCAACTGCTACAAAAAATATGGTTCATTTAGCCCAAAGTAAGTATTGTCTTCAAAAGTAGGGGCCTATTTGGTATCATGATTCAAGTCGTATTTTGAAATCACTTTTGATTTTATAATATTAAAAGTGTGTTAGGAATGTAAAAATGTATGTTGAAAATGTAAAAAAATTTATTGGGAATGTAAAATGTTTATTGGGAATGATGAAAAACTATTATAAAACAAAAGTGATTTCAAACATGTTTTGAAAACGTGATACCAAACAGGTAGAGTTTTTGGTCAATATTAAAAATGCTATTGCAATACATGTTTTCTAAAAGCAACATTTCATACATATATGTTTAACTAAAATTGTTACCAAAGATTTTATTCGTGTTTGTATGTAATTTGTATCTAAATTTATCAAGAAACTATAGAATAAAGATATTTAATTTGTAGGGGGAGGGTGGGGGTAATAGTAATTGGAGAGCTCTACAAACTTATGGTTAGATGTTCGAATTTTGTGAGTTGCAAGAGTAAAAAGATAATAAGAAAATTTTAAAAAAATTCTTTAGGTTGTACTATCGAAATGATTTGTTTGGAAATCCCTAATCATAAACTTGAACTTTCTTTTTGTATAATCCTAGTCTACTTTTTGAAACATTTTGTGTGTAATGTAGTAAAAGAAATGCCACAGCTACTACTATTGATAAAATAACTGATTTTTTTTTTTTTTTGTTTTTTGTGTGTGCATTAATTGTTCTTGTAGTGATTCGACAAGGCAATATAGCAAAGTATGACTATGGCAACCAAAATGAGAACAACGAGCACTATGGCCAGCCTACTCCTCCAGTGTATGCTATGGCTAATATACCGAGTGATCTGCCTCTTTTTCTTGGTTATGGTGGTCAAGACTATCTATCTGATCCCAATGATGTGGAAGTTCTTCTCAACATTTTAAAGGATCATGATGCTGATAAACTACAAGTCCAATATATTGATAATTACGCACATGCAGACTTTATTTTTGGTGAAAATGCAAAACAAGTTCTTTATGTTCCCATGATGTCATTTTTTCAGTCCCACTGAGATCAAGATGCACATATTGAAAAAGAAAAGTGTAAACATTAATGCTTTGTTGAAAAATATTCTCATTATTTAACATTTTTCGTCATCTCCCTCATTATTTTTCAGATCGAATGTCTTATACTGTAATTGAAAATTACATATGTATGTGTGTGGTGCAATGTATGTGTGTGGTGCAACTTAAGAGGAGGAGGAGGTGAATAAGATTATTTACCTACTAAAAGCTTTATTTGCAAATTGGTGCAGCAAACCACTTTTGATCCTCTTTGTTCAATTCGCTTTTGAACTTTCTTTGATTGATTTTTAATTAATTTCTCCCTTCACAATTTTCTTCAAATTATTTTTATCCAAATGGCTCTTGGAATTGTCAATGAAACACTTCGCAATACCAAATCTGGTACAGATAGCGGAGCCCGAATAAGATCCGGATAACAGGTTAGGCCCAAAGCCTTCCCTGTATTTCAACGCTGGAATGTTCGTTTTGGAGCCTAGCCTTCCGATCTATGATGATCTTCTGAGCAAGCTGAAAATCACTCCTTCGACTTCCCTTCCCTTCGCCGAGCAGGATTTCTGAAACTTGTTCTTGAGGGATGTTTACCGACCAATCCCCCATCCCCATGTTTATAACCTGGTTTTGGCCATGCTGAGAACATTGAGCTCGATAAAATTAAGGTTGTACCCATTACTGTGCTACTAGATCAAAAGCCATGGAGGTACGCTGGAAAGGAAGAGAATATGGATTGGGAATTTAACGTCGAACCTTGGTGTCAAACGTCGCCTTTTGAATCCTTCCGTTCGGAACATAGTCTCTTTGGTTTCGATGTTGAAAGGGTGGCGTCGAAACATGGCTTAGATCTTCCTTTGGCTTTTAGCTTCAATCTTTGCTTTTGAAATCGAACTGGTCTCGTTTTGGGTTTCAACATTGAATATGGTCTCGAATTTGTTGTCGAACCAACTGAGACTCTTCTTAAGTTTAAAGCTGCTTTTTGCTGTTAGTTTAGATGTAGAATGGCTTTCGGACTGGGTGTCGAAAGTCTGCTATGTTCTCTTGTGGTTTTAGTAGAGAATCATTATTTTTTTTTTCCAAAACTTTACACAAAGAAACAACTTCACTTTTTTAATAATTTAAAATTAAAATTTTAAAATTCCCTCTAAATACCTACTCACATAAATTCAAAAAATAACACAATCATTACACTTTTTTATCTCTCACCTACACAATTTCCCAAAAAACTTCCCTCCAAAAAATTTTTAACAAAAAACTTTCCTCTAATAAAATTTCCTCTACCAAAGCCACAAGAGAACAGAGCCTTACTCTGCACTTTTTCTGCATTTTCTTTAAGACACTGTACAAAGTCTACCATAAGGTGGGGCTGAGCCCATAGTTGAATGGTGAGGCAATTGCGGCACTTCAATTTTTTCAAAATGCCCCATTTCTTATATAAAAATTTTAAAAAAAAACAGATAACATAGTTAATTTTGCTCACCAAAAATTTAGAGAAATAGGGACAAACTGTAAAAATAAAATAATTTAATATTTGATTAATTAAAAGTGTGTTTATTGTTAAAATGTATACACTTATTCTTATTGAATTTTAAGTTTGTTAAAACAATATATGAGTTTAAAACAACAATATTCAAACGTATAGTTGGGCCGAGATCCGTCACTGACCATAAGTCTAACAATCTTCAAACCATGCGAATGACCCACATAAGAGGTATGTTGTGCACAATAATCAATCTGATGCGTAAACTTCTGCGACCAGGGTCCAGTTTCCAGACTCGTTACTGTCTAAATAAACTATTAAGCAGATTTAAGGGTGCAAATCAGGAGTGTGGGACAAACTTCATACATTTTGGCCAATGATAAGAGTCATCGAAGAATTGCAGCAAAAGTCGTGGACATTTAAAGTGGCAAGCAATGCCTAATATTATCCGCCCGTAGCAATGTGACAGGTGCATAATAATTATCCGCCACCTCAGTTAACCCAGTTTTATGTTTATGCAAAATAATTATCAATGCGACAGGTGCATAATTCCATCCACAAACCAGGTTATCAACCTTTTCTCACAGAAGCTTTCAGAAACTTTAACATTTTCCTTTTGACAGGAAGCAAGGGTTCAGATTAAGGGCAGACTTTTGGAGCAAACATTGCTAACAAGATACCTCCCTCAATTGTGTCAAAATTCCTCTCTCCTACATAGGCATTAACAATTATAACTCATCTTTTTTCTCTGCATCATCCCCCATCAATTCTTCAAGGGAAAATTCATCTTCTTCAAGGAGTTGTCCATCTTTGCCATCCCATGGTTCAGTGTTCTTAATTGAGGGAGTGCCTTCAAGAGGTAGGGTGCCCTTTCCCCCAAGTCCAGCTGCTTTTATAAATTCTCTGCAATGAAATCGAACCAAGTTATTTACGTTCGGCTCCTAACGGTGCACAAATGGAAACAAAACAATCAACAAATATATATATATATATATATATATATATATACACGGATATAGAAATTTACATAATATGATCACGCCCAAATGCACTCTTGAGTGGAGCATAAGCTCCTTTCTTCACGTTAAGAGCTACCAAAGCCGGGTATCCATAACCACCAACACCGACATCCTTTTCCAGATCTGGCTGCTTACCTGCAGCTGACCAAAGAAAGCTGCAAATTTACCAAGTATTTTAAGTTAGTCTGCTGCATGAATAGGACTTACAAATTAAGGAGACGAGCAAAAGGACCCTATTTTTTCACCTGTATGGGCTTCTTTTGAACTTCTCAGCAACTGATAGTAACATCTCAAGGTACTTATTCCTGCCATCGGCCTTTGAGTCCAATATGTCAGGCAGGAAAGCAACAAAACATATGGCGGCTGATCCACACTTCTCATCCATGACATCCTGGGGAGGGGACAAAATTAAACACAAAAAGCATATGATTGCCCACCAATGATTCTCTTTCACAATTTTCCCATTAACGAGAAGGAGGGAGGGAATTTTTTACCGGGCCAGTCAACTCAACAACTTCAGGAGGTGACACATTAGTTTCTAGCTGCTCCAAAGCATATGATTCAATAGCTGAGGCACTTCTAGCACCTTCGTAAACAATTGGGCTATCTTTGTCTGCACCAAATACCAGGATTGTTGGAAATCCTTGAACATTATACCTGCTCATCAAAGACTGGCAACAGAAACACCATTAGGAACATGTTCTCAAGAGGAGCCACCACAAAAAGTAAAGCAGGTCCATTATGAATGCCTATCATGCAACCTAAAACTTTATCCTAAAATTTAGTTTCAACCGGCTACAATAAAATTATCCTAGCATTTCATGTCTGTTTGCATGCTCTAGCCAAACGCCTCATGTTTAGTACATTAAAGGGCCAACCTATTCGCAGAAAAAGCACAACTACTACTAGCTAGAGTCAATCTTGGGTCCCAAGGCATTACAACCTAAGCTATCAAACTTGCATACTTTCCAAACCAGCAAATAGCATACGCTAACCTTTTTGTCAGTAACAGGTGAATCTTGATCAATGGCGCCAAATATTAGCTAACTAGTGAAGCACCACAAAAACTAAAATAAATAACAGTTACATTTCTTTCCTTACTGTTAAGCTTGAGGAGATGTCCACACTTTTCAAGCAAAACTAGTTCAAAAACAGTAAAGAACAAGAGCTGTGGAGAAAAATTCTTAGGCACAAAATCCAGAAAGTAATATCTTTTGAGAAACGTTATAATTCATCAAATAATTTTGTTGACAACTCAGACCACCGAATGGTTAATTACATATTAGAGACTGGTTCTGAGAGTTAAGTGCTGAGGTCATGGAGTTGAGAAATACTCCAGACATACATTCAGGGAGAGACAGAGACACAGAAAGCAGACAGAAAAAAACAATTATCTGAAACTTTAGAACTACAATTAAATATCCCATCCCTACTAGCACAATGAATTATATTCCTGAATGATACAAAAACAACAACTAAGCCTTTATCCCACTATGGTTGAGGAATATTGGAGGTACGACATGAAGACTTCCCAGGGGTTCACCAACCTAGTACTACTCTCCCTATATGATATTCCCAGATAAAATAGAGACTATCAAGAATTGCTCCATAATTTAGATGGAATATCTAGAGAAGAACACCCTCATTAGGTTCAAGGTTTTCCCCAAAAAAAAAAAAAAAAAAAAAAAAAAACATAAACATCTACATAAATCATTGGGCACAAGCAAATATCCATGAAATACAAGCCAGAGATGCTGAAGCCATTAGGAACACAGATAGTCTTCACAAAGGCCAACATAAAATAGATGGGGCATTAACAAAATCTAGGAAAGAAAAAGAACCATGCAACATCATAAAACAAAAACAACAGAAGCCACTCCTCTCATTCCATCAGTCCCTATATCACCATGATTACTGTTCTTTCAAGACAATATTAGATACTCCTTGGAAATATTAAAAAACCTCCCGCAATGCTTCTGTTGTAACCACCTTAAGATACAAAAAGAATAATGTTGAAAATACATTTAATCTTGAAAATTGATCCCGTGCAATAAGCCTGAAGGATAGGTTCATATATACCAGATCTGACCGTGACAAAAAATAAGTTTATATTCTAACTATCAAACTAGAATGCAACAATAATACAAAAAGTTAGTCTTGCAGGTTATCGAGTAATATCAATGGAAGGCCAAACAATATAAGAAAACAACTGTATAGCCATGATACTAAGATTTTAAGATTTAAAACTTACTTTCTCAGAATCACAGTCCACGTGCCCTAACTTAACCTTGCCCTTAAGGTTATTTGAAGCCTTCTTCCACTCAGGAGCAAGCTTCTTGCAGTGTCCACACCTTCAGTAATTAAGGTCCATCCATCAAACATTAATAAATCAATCAAGTATGACAATGAGTAACAGTGTCAAGGAGAATTTTAGGATATCGTGTTCCTTCACAAGAAGAAAAGGTAAAGAAATATGAAAATCCCCACTAGCTTCTAGCTTAAGAAAATTTCCTCATGATTATTAGAACCATCAAATATATGTTTCAATATTGCTCCTTTGGGATATTAGCAGATGTTCAAGAAGAGAACTAAGACCTTACATAAGTTGAGAACTTTTGACAAGTGAGATCCTCTGATTGTGCATAATGAATACAGAAACACCACCTAGAATCGAAATTTTTTATAATAACAGTTTGAAATCTAGACCGCCTATCAAGATCTCTGAATCTTGAAACAAAGTTTGGACAACAGAACCACTCATTTCCTTTTGTCTTGTTCCTCTTCAACTAATTGGAGGATAATAAAATGCTTGGAGATAATTGCTTAAATTTTCGAGTTTAGCCTTCTAACATACTCCAACATTCTAAAATTCTTAGTTTCTTACTTCTCGGTGACAAATAAAACCCTTAGGAGCCTTCTATACACCCCATTGCATGAACCATTCCTTACAATGTCTCGTCCGGTTGTTTCTCTGCCATGGACTGCAAAAGAGAGAGCAGGCCTATATGAGGCCCATCTCCGACATGATTAATTTAGGCCTTGTTTGTCTTCATTGGTTTTGTTTGTATTTTGGTTTTGTTTTTGGGTTCTATAGAATATTTTATATATTATACTCTCTCCGTTCCATTAGAAGAGTCCACTTTCATTCATGTACAACTTTTTATGGATGTCAAGGTACAATACCTAAAATACTTAATTTACCATCATTTATTCTATTTATGTCCTTACTTTTTAGGTGTAGGTTAATTGTGGACCACACATAATTATTATACTAGTAAGGGTAGGAAGAGTAAAAAAAATTGAAAGTGGAGTCTTCTATTAGGGGAAAAAAAAAATGTTTGTAAAAATTGACTCTTCTAATGGAACAAGGGAGTAATAATTTTTATCATTCTTAATATAGCTTTCCACTATTCAACTACATTTTGTTTACATTTTCAATAATACATTTTTTTACATTTTCAATAATACACTCTTTACTAAAAATTATTTTCTAAAATATGTTTTCAAGGCTTTAAAATTTGCTAACGAGCAGGCCCTTAACTCAGCCCCATTACTTAAAATCATGACAAATAAATCCAACCCAGAAAAGATATGAATTTTCTAATTAGACTTCAATAGAAGGCAACATTATAGCTTCCATGGCCTCTATGGTGTAAAGCAATTTCAGGTGATACAAAGATGAATGAAAGTACAAGCACAGAAAAAAGAAAAACTACTGCGAGTCCAAATATGTGTTCTAAGTCTTTTACTAAAGTGTAAAGGTCAAGAACCTTTGCAACCTCACCCCCTTTGCATAGGAATACATAATCCTTGAGTTACCTATCTATTTAAACATTGCAAGTTCGGGAAAAATTTCTTAAGACTGCCATAGCACAACACTTCCACTTGACAAAAAGTGGTAAAACTGTAACCCCGATGAGCTCCAAGCACAAAATTAAAGCAAATGTAAAATTTATAGTCCATCTGTTTCTCCAGTGATAGTGTAAGGCATTCATATTGTTAGAGAAAAGAAGAAAGCTGCCACTACGCTACATCTATTTATGACGTATTTTGACTTTGACAGTTGAATATGTTGAACAAGCTCATCAGATCAGAGGAGGACAGAACTAAGTGGGATAGTCAATCACAATGAACAGAGAACTTACCAAGGAGCATAAAACTCAACAATCCACAGTTCTTTGCTTTTGACAACCAAGTCATCAAAATTACGAGAGTTCAACTCAATTGATGCACTAGATTCAGACTTCTCATTGGATCCTCCTGCTGATTTTCCATTCAAACGCTCTTTTAGGAGAGCCTTAACCTGCACATGGATTACATGGTTACTGTAACTATCATTTCTCATTTACCAACACTCTCAATAAAAAGGTGCCAGCGAACTGAATCAGAATAAGGATCATTCTTCCCGACACTATAAATATATTCAGAAATTAGAGTCATTAAATAACTCTTTTTGATTGAACAAAATCTAGTCCCAAGGAGTTCTCTGACATAGTCTACAGTATTGTCACACATAAATGACAATTGAACCACAAAAAAGACACAGACATTTAAAGAAAGAAAAAATTAGAAAAACAAAACAAAAATGCAAAATGATTAAGATTGGCCTTCTTCTCCCATGGTAAAGTAGTTTTATCCAAAATCATTGAATGAATAGAGCAAGAAAGTTTAAAGATTGTGATTTCAAAGACTTCTGATGAATAAAGCAAATACCTGTTGCAATGCAAATTCAGCAATAGGCTTGACATCTCTGGCTCCTTGATAGTCCACCGGAGGTTTTCCTGGAGCAAAAACCTTGATGGTAGGAAATCCTTTGATTCCGTACTCCTGTCGTCCACCAAAATACAGGTAAGTATTTGAAATGACCTACTAGAAACCATCATCTTATCAATGATATATTATGCCCTGTAAAGTCACAAAGAGCATAAGTCCAGAATGGCCTCAAGAAATAACAGCATTGTTTGTTCAGAAGAAACAATAATAGGTGTTTCAATAATCTAAACGATATCATCGAGATTCAGTGTGCACTTGGATCACATATGAGAATCATAATGGGCATGGGAATGATAATAGCATGGAATGAAAACAAATATAATCATTATAATTGTTTTGTTTGGTTTGTGATAGAGAATGATTGTCATTACTATGGCTGGAGACTGTTTAATAGAAAAATTTAACAATATAATGAATTTTAACATTTTATTTTACACTAAACTATTACTTCCTCTGTTCCGCTAGAAGAGTCACATTAAAAACACAAAATTTGTTGCAATAGAAGATCCCAATCTTAAATTTTTTACTCTTCCATAATCAACCACGCTTAAAAAGTAAAGGCATGAGAGGAACAAATGGTGTCCAATTAGCTATTTTTTATGTATTGTACCTTGCAACCCATAAAAGTTGTTTCATTTATAAAACTGGACTCTTCTAATGGAATAGAGGGCATAATATATTGTAAAATAATTGTGTTTAAACCTATTATAATAGTTCTTATTACTAATGATATTTTTTATAAACAAATATATATATAGATATAAAATAGTTTTACAAGGAATGGGTCTCATTCCTCACAATTCTGGAAGGAATGGTCCATTGTCCATTTGTTGAATTTGGGAGTGGGGCTCAGGAAGTCAAACCCTTTGACCAAACCACCTACTTTCATTCCCATACCCATTCTCATCTCCTAAACCGCAAACCAAGCACACCTTCAATATCTAAATATTACTTTTCCCAAAACCATCAAAAGAAATTGAAATAAATTGAATCATGAAAGATAAGAGTGCAGTAAATAAAGCATGCATTCAAAAACCATTAAGAATCTTGTTAAGCTGCAGCCAAAAAACATAGGAAGGAAAAGTTGTCAGTTCAGTAGGAACCATTTAGGCTTATTTAAAGGTTAATTCTAAGTAAATCGTCAAAGTTTCGCTGCCACTACCCCTCTTTCTCTCTGTACAAAAAGACAAAACTATCCCCATTACTTAGAGTATTCTGTGATCTCAAGAACAAATACATTCTTGATGACCCAATTTTCATTTCTACAGGAAGGCATATCCTCATCAACTAAAGGAGCTTGATTGTCTTAAATGAGTTTCATGGTAAAAGTAATTTTTGTCGGCATCCAAGGCTGTGAAATACAACCAAGCATCCCATCTAGAGCCCAGTTTAAAGCTACTTGCATCACTTACATGATCAAAACAGTCAAGATTCTTCACCTTTAGCATCAGAATATGTATAACTTTTCTTCAAGGAGTGCTTTCCCTTATGACTGACTGTTCATTATATTAGGGTAGTCTTGTAAAAATCCTATAAGGAAAATTTGTGATTGTACTTCATAAAAGAAAAACTAATCCCGATTTCTGAATACCAATGAAAACATCAGAAGAAGTTCTACACAAATCAAACATATTCGAACACTGCATGAATTTTGCACACATATGACCACATTGCTGTGAGGATCACAGTTTATACAACTTTTCCCTCATAGAAATTTTTATATCATAAACAATGAACCTGAGCAAGTGACTGGTGGGCATCTGCATCAAGAGCGGCCACAGTAGCAACCCCTTTTAAGACAGTTGCTGCTTTTTCCCATGTGGGCGTTAAAGCTTTACAATGACCACACCAAGGAGCGAAAAATTCAACAAACACCACCCCATTAGAATTAAGAACCTGCAGGAAGACAAAACAATTTACCATGTACATTGTATTCTGAGACAAGTGTAAGAATAAAGTCAACAGGCTTGACCCTTTTAACTAATCTAAATAACAATAAGCTCATTCAGCTAATGCTACACTCAGGATACAATAATGAGCAAACTTTTACAGCACTAAACAGGATTTAACACCCATCAAACCATCTCTGAACCCTATAATCTTAAAAGCAGCTGAAAATCATCATTCTTAACATACTAGGAACAATCACAGTCGTAAAGCGCTAGCGATTTCAACATTCAAATTTTATAGCACCACATAATATGGAGTTAAATTGAAGGGCTCCCAGCAATTAAAATACCAGAAAGGAGAAAAGATTTCAATCAGTAATGTATCCAAATTCCATATTCGACGCATACTAACATTCTCCAAAATGTTTTTTAACATGTAACACCATCAAAATTAACCAAATGGAAAACAAAACCAAAAAATAAAATAAAATAAAATTTCATGTCACCTCTCGTGTAAGGAAAAAAAACCCATCCAAAGAAAAACATCATTCAGGGATTAGGCATTGCAATTACCTTTGATTTGAAATTGGAGGGATTTAACTGAACAACAGGGGAGGAAGGCCCATACAAAGCATTTACACTTGCAATCAGCTCTACACTAAACAATACCAATCCAAAAAGTGGCAATCCACGCATTTTGATCTCTTCCTTTCTTCCTTCGTCTGTGCGTTACTGTGCGTGAGGCACTATCAATTTCGTGATGACTAATGAGTGACGACCGGTATTCATTTCGAAGAACAGAAAACTTAAAAAGCCCTTTTCTTTGCCTGACGGGTGGCGACGTGTTTTGACCTATAAGAGTTGTACACGTCAGCTTTAATCTGCTTAAGGTGTCAGTAGTTTTTCCAGAGAGTACGATACTTATCAGAAATTTTCTCCTAAATCCCTAAAAGTTGTTTAGATTTCAATTGAGTCCAAGAACCTTATAAGATTTTTTTTTTTTTCAATCAGCTCAATTTTCTTTTTCGGGAAATTCATATTAACGGCATATTATTTACTTTAAATTCTTACATGGTGTATAACTTTTAAATTTGTTTATGAAAGTTTGACATTAATTTTAATGACCAATCAAATTTTGGGCATGTTCTTCACGTAGTTCTCAGAACTGGTTTTGCAATTTTTTTGAGTTAAGACCCAAAATCAAGACAAATCCAATGTTTCTTACCCATTTCTTAACCCAAAACTAAGACCCATTTCACCTCAAAACCCACTGCTGATGCCGCCTCCCTCTTCCGCCTGCAACCGCCACCAGACTCCTCTTCGACCAATTTCTCAGCATTCTTCATCTTCCAGCCGGCGAAGCCGACCCTCTTCTTCTTCTTCGACCAGTTTCTCAGCGTTCCTCTTCTTCTTCTTCTTCCTCCTCCGCCTTCTTCTTCTTCTTCCCGCTGCTCAACCTGGACCTCTTCTTCTTCTTCTTCTTCGTCCCGCCGGCAAAGTTGGCCCTCTTCTTCTTCTTCGCGCGGCTGGCTGCTTGACCGGCAACGTAGTCATCTTCTTCTTCCTCCTCATCCTCTTCTTCTTCTTCTTCTACCTCTTCTTCTTCTTCCTCCTCATCTTCTTCCTCCTCTTCTTCTTATTCTTCTTCCTCCTCTGCACTCAATCTCTCTTAATTTGTAATTGAAATTTAAAATTGAATCTTTAGTTGACATACCATTTTGGGGATTTGTGGAAATATGGAATTCAATCTTAATTTTTTTTTTTTGAAATAGAAAAAGAAGAAAAAGAAGAAGAAGAAGAAGAATTGGATTTTGGGGGTTTAGGGTTTAGGCCGCCGTCCGTGGCGGCGGCGACGGTGAGGCAGTGGAGGGGAGGACCGGGTGGTGGTGGAATATGTGTTTACGTTTTGGGTTGAGAACATTGTTTCTTTGTTTTGGGCACAAACTCATTTAGACTCAGCCTAGTTCTCAAACCGGCCTAAAGAACTGGCCCTTTTAAATGCAATGTTGCCCTAATATTTGTTTTTGTTTTTAAAAACCCCTTAATCATTGTCAATGAATGCTCTATTAATATTTTTGTTTGTGATGTTCTTGATTTATTATTATTTTTTTTTGGAAGATAAATGTAAGCCAAACATATCCTCCCAAACTCAACGACATTAAGGGTGCACTTGGCACGCGGGAAAGGGAATGAGAATGGGGGCATCTCATATCTAGAAATGGATGAGTTATTCATTAAAAGCATTTTAGATTGCCTTTGAACTGTTTGGCAAATGTCATGTAATCATGGGCATTAGTTTCTCATTCCCATGCTTGGTTTTGCATAGTATGTATGGGAATTACAAAGTTATTGGCTACAAAGTACCTGTTCTAAAAACATGTAAAAATAAAATAAAAAAATAATCTAGTAGAAAAAATGAGGGAAAAGATACATATGCTCTGGTTTTTTTGTTTACCGTCACTTTTTCTTTTTTAAAATCTAAGAAGCAGTAAAAAAAAAAAATTTAATTTATGGATAAAAATAACAAGGGGTCATTTATCACCAGCATAGTGATATCAATCTCCTAATTATGAGGATTTCATTGCTTAAGTGATCATATTCCTTTTCCTATTCATGCCTACCAAGCATGGACTTTTTTTTTTAGGGTGAAAGTAAAGTGCTATTAATGGTGCCGGAAAACGTCCAGCTGCGTTATAGATACAAATGGTGGGGCCGTGACCCAATAATACGTCTCCATAGGGCCATGGGTCCCCTGCTTAGCTAGTAAGTGCACGATGGTGTTCTGCCCTATCTATCCAAAAAATACCTTTAATATCCATCCCACCATCCGCTCCAGGAGCCGGCTTAGGAGGGGCTGAGTCCCTAGAGGGGGCACGAGCTCTCCATGCACTCCCAGAACCACCATTGCGGCATCCCCGATCAACGAGACTAATCTTCATCCATGCTGGCGGATCAGCCGCACTACCTCCAAGGCGGCTGTAGTCTCTGCCTCCTCCGGGGAGTGAGCATTAGTTACCCGCATAGCGCATCCTGCCATCCAACCTCCCTCCGCGTCACAGGCAAACACACCAACTGCCGCGCGCCCCGTCCACGGGTGAAAAGCCTCGTCAAAGTAAACATGAATACCCAGGTGTGCCTTATCCAAGAGAAAACCAAATGCGAGGGTTGAGTCTTCTCGCTCCGGGCATCCGTTAGCCGCCTTGTAATTCCTTAAGGAGGCTACAACCATTTGAAACACCCCCTAGGGCTGCTGCCCTGCTTCCCCATGGGCCCTCTTGTTGCGCTGGAACCCGATTTGGTCCAGGACGACTCCAATGTACTCCATCTTCCCGCCTGGGACCACGAGGATCATGTCCCGGGCCCACAGGTGACCTTGGGCCTAGCGATGCGCATAGACCGCTGCTACACAGCCTACCAGTTCCGACACTAGCTGGGTGAACCCACACTCGAAGAAGAAATGGGCCAGGCTATTCGGACCTGCCCCACACAGATGGCACCTGGACGGGCCAACAGTCACATGCCAGCCCTGCAGGGCCTCGAACGTTGGTAATGCCGCGAGGCAAACCCTCCCTAAGAACTGCTGAACCCGTGCCGGGACGTTGAGACTCCATAGCCGTCGCTAGAGGGGATCCGGCGCCAGCCCCCCAGCACCCCCCACATCTGCATCCCCCCCCCCCGGAGGAGATAAGTGTGTGATATACACTGCGGACTGAGTGCAACCCACGTTTGTCCGAGAGCCAGACCCACCTATCTGGCCCGGCCACACCCTGGAGGGGCAGGGCAAGTACTTTCCCTAACACCCGCACATCAAACATCTCATGCACCCTCCCTTGATTCCTAACTCCCGATGCTGCGTCAATCAGATCAGACATGAAGCAGGGGTGGGCCCCATCTTGTGAATCAAGAGGCAGCGGCGCCTTTCTGTGATCCACGGGTCCTGCCAGATTCTTGTGCTGGAGCCATTTCCCACCTGCCTTCGAAGCCCCAGACGAAGGGCATCCCAACTCTCCAACAGACTATGCCAGGTGAGCGACGGCCGGTGTCCCAACTTAGCCTCCAGGAGAGTAGAGTGCGGATAATACTTTGCCTTTAGCACTAGGGCCAGCAGGGATTGCTGCTTGACTAGCAAGGCGCAGGCTTGCCTACTAAGCATAGCAACATTGAACGCCTCCATTTGGCGGAACCCCAGGCTACCGTTCCTTTTGCTTCGCGACATCTTGTTGCATGACACCCAGTGCATGATGGAACCATTTGCACCCCGCCCCCAGAAGAATCAGGTTGCCATCGATTGGATCTCACCGAAGACGCCATCCGGGATCCTGAAGCAGGACATGGCGTAGGTTGGGATGGTCTGCACGACAGACTTTACCAACACTTCCCTCCCCGCTCTACTTAGCGACTCCGCTTTCGACCCCTCCAACCTCGTTGCCACTGTGCCTTGATGGACTGAAAGACTGCCGTTTTATTGCGTCCAACCACACAAGGGAGCCCTAGGTACTTCTCGTGGTGCTCCACCTCGTGCATCCCAAGCAGGCTGTAGATCTCTTGGCAGGCAGCCGGGCCCGTGGCCGGGCTGAATGCCACTGCTGACTTATTGAAGTTGATTAGCTAGCCCGAGACGTTGGAGTAGGCCTCGATCGCTGTCTAGATGAACCCAGCCTCAGCGACAATGGCCTCTCTGAAAAGTAAGGTGTCGTCCGCAAAGAACAAATGCGAAATTTTTAGGGCCGTGCTAGCCACCCCGATGCCACAAAGTCTTCCACTGCATTGGAGGTCATGCAATATGCGGGAGAAAACCTCACTACAGAGGATGAAGGGGTATAGGGACAGTGGGTCACCTTGCCGAACTACACATTCCGGGGCGAGGTTCCCAAAGCATTTGCCATTTAGGAGAAACGAGAATGCAACCGAGGAGACACAGGCTCGGATGAGCTGCACCAATTATGGACATTTTAATCCTAACAATCAGATGCTCATTTTCTTTACTCTCTTTCCCGCGCTCCAAGCCCACCCTTATGACATCTATCAAGAGCATTTGACTTGGACTAGACAAAGTAATTTTTCTCTTCCAGTAAAATGGTAAACAGTGTTTTTAAACTTGGACAGGTCATTGACACGGAAAAGCTACAGGTTTAGGGGTTAACCAGTCAGACTGATCGAATCGGGGGTTCACTTGGTGACGTTTATTAGACCTATACTCTCAATCTTAATTTTGATGATAAGTTAACAAATATATGATTTTGTTTAATGCTTTGCACTTGAAAATATTTATAGAAAAATTGTAGCTAAATTTGGTGCAAAGACGTGCGAAATTTCACAGAAATCCCAGGCAAGGCAGTCGCCAGTGCAAAGAAAAGAGAAACGGCCGAAAGCTGAAAAATGTAGTATTTGAAGGAGCATACGTATCACACCTCATGTCGCAGGGAGAGTAGTCACAAAATTGAAGAAAAAGAAAAATGGCTTGAAGAAAATAAAGGTGTACGAAGGCTCGTGCGAATTGTACAGAGCATCACACAGTATAAAGATGAAGCATCAGTGCAAGTTCTTAAGCAAGTCAGCAAAGTCAGTAGTCATTGGAGATTTGAAAGCCATGAAGACCATCGTACGAAATGACGTACACACAGCGTACGACTACATAATTTTTTACTAATCAGTAGCAGTGCGAATCAGTAGCCGCTAGAGCGTTTGAACACCACAAAAGTTGAGTTAGGTACGAAACATCTTAAACATTAGTCATCAATATGAGGCCCCTGCCCGACCCCTTCTCTCGAGGTTCCATTCCTACAAAGAAGTATAAGTCGGTTCAAGGGATACATTTAATAGAAGAACCATAATTACCGTTATCTTAAAACATCCAATAATCCTTGTCACACAAAAATATTGTCAAGTGCGGAAAAATCCTAAAACATGTTCTGGGACGGTCCATGACCAAATTATCCCATTATTAAAATTTAGGCCTAAAGCAATCGCCTAATTTTTCCTTAGCAATCATTTGGTTCACTTCTAGCATGCAATTAAACATACTTACTCAATCACCTGAAAAATATGTTATAAAGAAGGGTGACGATGGGGGCATTCCAGCCAACCAGACAAGCTTGCAGTTAGGTCAACAAGATGGATCTAGCTCAGAGCTAGACCAGGATCCTTCAAGTCCAAAGGTCCTCAACAAAGGCCCGATTATTCTAAAGGATCCAAGTCCTTATTAGAGAGATCCACTAGTTGATATGGATGGGCTAATTACTAGGAAGATTAAAGATAAACGAGGCTCTCAATAGCCTTGTAATTGCAAGCCTAACCCAAGCCCAAAAGATAGAAGAAGGAAAAGTCCTAGATGACATAATAAGGAAGGGTAAAATAGTCCAAGTCTTCACCATTTCCGAAGGTGTTCGGCCCACAACCCCTCAAGAATAATTGGGCTTGTTTCGTGAAGCTTCACATAGGGCCTAGTTCTCAAGTTTTGAAGAAACGGTTAAGACAACGAATCTAAAAAAATGATCTCAAGTCATTTCTAGAGGATTCCAGAGGATTTTAGAAGGTTCATGAAGTTTACAAGATAGTCTACAAAGAATCCAACAGTTGTACTCAAAACATAAATTCGCATTTCAAAGGGGCTGAAACCAGCTCGTGTGATCGTCCCATTGCTAACCATCACGACTATCCTAGTCACGCGCCAACTCATCACGTGCAACACTTCAACTATGCACTGACGCGTTTTGCGATCATCATGCATTTCCTCATCGCATGGTCTCTTGCACGCACGCACCTTTCTTTCTCATTCTCGGCCGCCTCTTTCTTTTCCTTCCTTGTGTAAGAATTGTTTTTTACTTTTGAAATTCTTGAAGATACTAGAAGAATAATTGGTTTAATTAATACATATCTCATAATGCTACCCTTCCCCTTCCACCTAATCTTCTATCTTCTCCTCCACCACCACATCCAAATGTACTGTGCTAACATTAAACCCATAGAAATATATTGTTCCTTAGGTTTTTTTTTTGAGGTGGGTCTTTATATTTTAAAAAATTAAACTCATAAAACTTTATTTTTAATAATTTGGGCTTTCGAGACCCATAACTCAAACAATTTAATGAATAATAAAATTAATGAGGTTGAGTTTGACAACTATATATACTAATGGAGCAGGCCAGTTATTACTTTTACAAAAATGTTAAGATCGTTTCTCTTCCCTTTCCGAGGATCCCTTTTCTATAAAAGTTAGTTGCATGGGCCAAGTAAAAAAGGAAGGAGGAGGGGTGACAGATAAAGATTGAAGAGTATAGAGGAGGGGTGACGACTGAGAAGGGGAACGGTTGTGGGCGCAAGAGTGAAATGGGTTTGAAATATGGTGGTGGTGGAGATGGGAGGAAGGTGTCATGTTTGAATGAAGAGAGTACATGATCTATCTCATATTTCCCACAAATGTATAAGTCCAACATACAGATGCATGATAGATTCCTTGGTAACTTAAATAATATATAGGAACGAGCTAGTGCTCCAACGGTTGTGACGCATAATGAGCCACCCAGAGGTGGGGGGTTCGATTCCTCTATCTCTGTCAGTTATGCCTATTTAGAGCGTAAGCGCATGAATGGCATACAAATTCCAAACCCACAAAAGGCACTTTATGTGGGCAATTACTTACACATAGTATGAGCAACAAACATTTTCCATACAATTATTAGATATTTAAAAAAGTAATATAAATATAGCAAGTTTGGACAAAATTATATCTCAAATATTGTAAATTTTTTTTTTACATCTAATAAAAAGTAATAGTTCGCAAAACCATCTTCTACAAGTACATAGTTGTAAGAGAATATAACTAATAGTAATAAAATAATGCAAGTTAATTTTGTAGAAAGATGAAGTGCAATTTTTATTCTAAATTAGAGTATAATTTTTATCCTAAATTAGAGTTTTTATTTAATAACTTCGAAATTAAATATAACTAATTTGAAGAAAATAAATTGAAAATAGTAAAGAATATAAATTTTGGGGTAAAAATAAAAAGCTAGAAAGTCTAGATAAGGACCCAATAGACAAGTTTAAATATTGATTTGAGTCATAATATAATTCCACATAACTAATAATATTAATTCTTAACATCAGTCTTCCATTAACTTTCATTGGTTTTGTTTTGGTTTTGAAAACATGATTTTGGAAAATAATTTTTTAATGTAAAATGTACAGTTGAATAGTAAAAAATTGTATTGAAAAAATAAGACAACTAATTTTCCCAAAAAAAAAAAGAGAAAAAGCTCTCGTTTTTCTAGAGCTAGGGGTTGGCAATTCATAGCTGGCCATAGCTACAGTTGTCAAGTTGAGAAATTAACCTACACATTAATTAGAGCTTGGCATTGACGACTATGCATTATTCAATTGAAGTTAATTGAGTTTGAGTTCAGCGATCACAATTGCGATTTCGATTTATTGATTTTGAAATCACAATTCCTAGATTTTCTTTGAGTTCGATCATGGAGGGTGCGCGTCTAGTGCCGGCTCCCCTCAACTGAAAGGGAAGCTACTGCTGATCTTTTCCAAGGAAAAGATGATGGAACTTCAGGTGCCACTACAGAGAGCACTAATCAGTAAGTTCTCGAGGGGCCGAACTAGCCTCGATAACCTTCGCTCGAATTTTCTAACGGTTGACTTCAAGGGGGATACCACATCGGGTTGATCGACAACAAGCATGTGTTGATTCATTTTGAGAAAGATGTTGATTATTAGTGTTGCTTCATGCACGGGGTTTGGAATTTTCCCAATTATGCTCTTCGAATTGTCAAGTGGAAACCTGATTTCGATCCATGAGCAGAATCATCGATTGTCAAGTGGAAACCTGATTTCGATCCAAGAGCAGAATCATCGATTGTCCCCATCAGATTTTGCGTCGGCCACGTTGTCTAGTCTGACAGATGCCAAGGTTTGGGTCGAGGTAGTCTAGCTTGCTGCTTTGCCGAATTCGATTTTCTTAGAGTGCGACGGCAAGGTTTTCCAGCAATGCTTGGTGTGAGGACCCAAAAATTTTGAGCTAGAAACTGTAACGTAGTAAGGGCAAAATGGACATTTTGCTTGCTCTTAAATTTTGAAAATCGAATAAATAAAGTGCTTGATTGATTGCCTGAGTGATTGTTTAATTGATTGCATGATTAATTGCTTAAATTGATTGCTTGATTGATTTCTAGATTGATTGCTTAATTGATTGCTAGAATTAATGCTTGATTGGTAGTTAATATAGAAGTGATAATTACCTAAAGTGAAATAAGGAAAGTAGGAGAAACATAAAAGGAGCAAATCTGGAAAATCGAGTCGTACGAGTTTCCATCCGAGTTGGATAGAAACTCGAACAGCAGCAGAATTCGAAAAGGAAGGAATTTGCGGAATTAGCCCATGTGAGTTATCGTCCAAGTCGGACGAGTACTCAGACAGAAGAAAACAAAAACGAGAAACAAAATCTTTAATTAAGGAATCTGGAATCACAATCAATCGGTAGAAGAAAACTATCAGAAATTACCTTGCCTTATTTGAGGAAGATTATGATCTCCCTTAACCTAGAGGATGCCTATTAATACATCCTTAACTTTCCAGAATCAAACTTTACAAACACTTAGCAAGAAAATTAAAGAGCCTTGAAGCTTTCAATGCTGCAACCGTCAAAGAACTGCCACCGTGTCGCCTCCATTGAAGTCCTTAAGTTCGTGGTATTCGTAGGACATCATGGTGAGTATTTAATTTGGGATTTAGAATCGAAAACGGATTAAAAGCATGAACATATAAGCAAAACTTGATGAATAAGTAACTAAGTGATTCATGTTAATTGATGGATAGAAAGCATGTTTAGGATGTTGGTTGAATTCTTTACATGTTATTTTGCTTCGGATGCATGTCTCTAGATATTAACAAATCGTATGAGTTAGATCTGAAAATCAAACTCTGAAATTATGCATGTTCTAAAATCAGTGTTCTGAGCCTAGCTCGGGACGCAATTTAAGGTTGTTAAAGTACTTGTTTTCTCGTGATTTGAGTTCCTACATATAGCCTGTATGTTAGACTATAGATTTATGACTTTGAAACGGATTAAAATGGATTAGAAACCTGTTTAAACCAACCCCGAAAGTGGTACCCCGAACCAGTAGTTTCTGGAAAATTGAACCACCATCCAATTTTCTATCCGAGTCGGATAGCCACTCGGACGAGACCCAGAAAGCCTTTTCGTGAATTTTAAACCTGAAAACTTTAAGAACACGAAGAACACAAAACCCAAGTGTGAGTTTCCACTCGAATCAGACTGAAACTCAGACATAGGCCAGAACCAAAAATTGCCTTATTTTTAAGAAATTAGTTTTAAGCCCAAAAGTTTACCTTCATTTTGAAAGTGACCAAAAACTTACCTTATTTTCAAAATTAACCAAAAGAAATTGAGAAAGACCATTACTTAAAACTTGACCTTATTTTTAAACTATACCTTAATTGTGAATTGACCTTAATTGAAAACTTGACCTTATTTCACAACTTGACCTATTGACATTGATCTTTGACCATTGACCTTGACTTAAAGTCAAATTCAAGCATAGTTGACCTAAAGTCAAAGTCAAACCTAGTTGACCTAAAATCAAAGTCAAACCTAGTTGACCTAAAGTCAAAGTCAAACATAATTGACATAAAGTTAAAGTCAAACTTTAGTAACTCACGCTTTGCAGGAGTTGACTGTTGACCGTAAATTGATTTAGTCAACCGTCGTTGCACTCACACCTACCAAATGTGAGAGATTACTTGCTATTTTCATAAGACTTCATTAGACTATCTAATTAGTAATTGTGTATAACAATACCAACTTGCTTGCTTGATTTTCTAAAGAGGTTTCCTACACCTCAACATTTGCCTATTTTAAATACAACTTATTGCTAAGTGTGTATACGTGTTTGCCTAACATGATGCCATGATTAATTATGTTATGCCATACTTGACTTGACTTGACTGTACGTGACTTGCCATGATCAATTGAATGACTATGAATGTATGCACCTATCTATGAAAATATGACATAGTAGCCACGGAGGATGATGCCTTCTCAGGGTTAATCACATGTCATCTAGGATTGCATAATTGCCTCTAGAGATGTATGCCATGAACACATACAAACATCATGCATCTGCCAAGAAAGAACTAGGCCTGTCCCAGGATTATGACATCTAGGATTTGCATAATTGCCTCTAGAAATGTATGAAGCATGCTAGGGTTGCCATGATCACTTTAGCGTGAAATAGGTTAAAAACCCTGACTAAAAAGACTTGGGCTCCAAGTCTTCCCGATTGAATAGAAAGTAGCTACTTGTCTGCTAGGTAGGGCTTGCCGGTGAAATTCGTGTCGTTGATAGTCGACACTCCTTCTATATGAGAGGAACCCATTTTGGCCCGAATAGAAAAAGGCCACTGATCTGAAAAACCCAGCCGTCGAGCATACCCGATTTTACCGATATGGCTGCCGTGAGACGATGTACTTTGCAAACCATCAAACGCGAGTGAATGAAATGTGAATAGATATGGACTTAGCTTTAATTATGAGAAAGCTAGACCGCGCTATCTGATCGCTAGGAGTCTAGTGGCTCAAATGTGCTGCATATGAATGTTGTATATGTGCTGCTATGCCTATATTAGTATTTGCTATATGCTTGCCTATACTACATGACTTGCTTGACTTGATTTACGTGCTTGACTTGATTAACATGTTTACCTACTTGCCATGCATGCATATAATTATGCTATTAGATAGATATATGCATGAACTCTTTACTCGCTTACTTGGCCTGTTATTTAAAGATTTACGATGAAAATTTTCATAAGGAAACCCGAGATCTCTCACTGAGCTTAGTGAAGCTCATCCCTTTCCATCTTATTATTTTACAAGGGCTTGACATGAGTGACGATAGAGGTAAGGCCGATGGGAGTGAACGAAAGGCATAAAGACAAGAATTTTATAATAGTTAGACTAAGTACCCTTATGGTTTTAGGAGGATAATTTGGTCTATGACCATTCTCAGACTTTATCTTTACTTTTCCGCTGCCATGAACTGCTTGAACTGCTAGGGTAATAAATATAGTTTTATGGTAATTCTTATTTATTATCTGTATCGATTGTTGGGCGTGAACCCTGAATGACGCCCACTCGACCCGTCTCGCTCTTCCTCGTCGGGAATGTATCCGAGGGAACGGGGGGGAGGGGGGGAGGGCGGGGCAGGGCGTCACAGTTGGTATCAGAGCCAATGTTCTTAAAAGAACAGAGGTCCTAAACCTTAAAAGATTGAATTCTAATAATTCCTGGACTTATTGGATCCAAGAATCATAAAACTTTACCTGCTAACTCTGATACCCCTGTCGTTACAGTTGGTATCAGAGCCATGGTTCTTACAAAATAGGAATTCATGTCCTTAAAAGATTGAATGATAGTAATATGGAGTAGGTTTCATAAAACATAACCACTCTGATACCCCCTGTTATCACAGTTGGTATTAGAGACATCGTTCCTAAAGAACGGGATTGGTGTCCATGAAACATAATACTTCCGAGACTTATTGGATCCAGGATCATAAAACTTTAGATTTGCATGTGTAGGATTGTATTCATAAAACTTAGTAAAGAATTGAACAATTCTTAAAACATTATATCTAGAAACTTGGATCTGGGTATGGACTTGAAAACTTGCATAATTGGTAAAAGCTTGCGATGAACTGACTTTGTGTGGACTTGTAGGAAATGGCATTCAACCAGACTGGGAGCATTTACCAGAACGATGTCCAAGCTAAAGGAATTAGCTACCGAGCCACCCCAAATGGGGCCCTGCATCATTGGTCCCCAACAATTGGTCAGAGGATGGCTAGAAATATGGGAGCAAAATTGCATTACCCAAATAGGGTGGTGCAACACGTAGCGGCAGAATGAGACGAGTTCCGAAAAGAACTCAGAATGCTGAATATGGTGATCGATGACCTAGACAAGCAGAAAGACGAACTCACTTAGTGAGCTCATGCATTGGAGTAGGAACTCCAAGGCCGAGAGGCAGAATGTACCGAGCTACGCCGACTAAGAAAGATTATGCATACTTTAGAGAGTTGCTTTGGCAGATTGACCGCAGCTTTCTCCACAGTGCTTCTAGTTCCCCCTCAACCTATTGAGGTTGAGGAAGAAGAGGAAGAGGAAGAATAAGATGAGTAGTTTTAGGACGAGAGTGCTAAGCGCGTTGTTTGCGCATTTCTATTTCTTGCTTGTTATGTTTAAGGGCTAGACAATTATATGTGCCATATTTCATTATGTGTTTTTGTGGAATATTTTTGCTTGTTAAGTGTTTTGGTTGAGAGGTGGGATCTCTAAACTGCTTACTTGGATTGAATAAAATGGCCAGTCATCGATGGTGACTGCTAGATTGCTTAATATTTTGTAGCATGAAGCTCTTAATACTTGACTTGCGTGAATGACTTGCTTGAAACTTGAATAACCTAAATGCATGTACATTAGGTTCTGGCTAGAATGAATCATGAACTAGAAAACACAGCTAATGTGGTTTAAGACCTAGGTCGTACTAAAATAGAAAACTCGCTTGACCATTGTAGATGTCTCGCAACACCCGTGGAAACACGTCAAGATCAGGTGAGGGACTAGCCCGTATCCACACCGCTATTGGACACGTGACTACGCTAGTGGCAGACCTTCACCGTAGGCCAGAATGCCAGGATGATGAGCATCGAGCCTTAGGCCAGTTCCTAAACTTTCAACAACCTCATTTCAATGGAGAACTCGATACCTACAAGGTCGAAGTATGGCTAGAATGTGTGCAACGAACGTTCGCCCTAATAAGATCCAGCGATGCTCGTAAGATAGATCACAAGTGGGAAATCGATCAGACTCTGAGGACTTAGGAGAATTTTACAAAGGCATTCAGATTTAAGTACTCACCGCAAGTAGTGCGGGACAAGAAGGAAATAGAGTTCATGACCTTAAGACAAAGGTTTAAGACTGTGATGGAGTACGAGTCCGCGTTCTCTAGATTGTCTCGGTATGCCCAAGGATAGTGGAAACCGATGATGACTGGAAGAAGAAGTTCATTACCGACCTTAAGCTTGAGATCCAGTCCGCTTTATCCATAGTGGATTTGCCCACTTATGCTACTGCCGTTGATAAGTCCCAGCGGGCCGAGGACATCTAGGACAAGCTAACCGCGTTTCACTCCCGATGCAAAGACACGAATGCACTAAAACCCAACGGAGAGACCCGATATCACCTACCACTTTTGCCAAAAGAAAGGACACGTGGAAGCAGATTGTTGGAAGAAAGCCAACAAGTGTTTTAAGTGTGGAAGTAGCAATCATTGCGTCCAGACCTGCCCGGCCGCCAGACCCAAGCCTGCCAATGCAAAACCGAGACCAGCCGTAGACCGGGCAAGAGAGTGCCTGCATGTGTTTTCTCCATTGAGCATAGAGAGGTTGAGCTAGACAACAACGTGGTGGAAAGTATCCTTTCTGTTTTAAATTTAACAACCAATGTATTGATTGACCCTGGTTCTACCCAATCATTTATTGCCTTGAACTTTGTGCCTTAAAGCTTAGGACGACCTAAACAGTTACCTCATACGTTGGAAGTGAGTACCCTAACTTCTGATGTTTTATTATGTACCAATACCTTTCATAGAGGATGTGAAGTGAACATCCAAGGACAAAATCGACCCTCGGACTTAGTGACGCTTGACCTGAGAGGATACGATGCCATCTTAGGAATGGATTGGCTAGCCAAGAATCATGCTTCCTTAGATTGCCGAGGAAAGGCTGTGATCTTTAAGGAACCTGAACAACCCGAAGTAGTATTGAGGCTGAATAGTAAGAAAACTTCAACTTCATTGATATCCGGACTTAAAGCCCACAAATTGTTATGGAAAGGAGCACAGGGATTCCTAACCATAATGATTAACAAACCCAGAGAGAAAGCCAAGATCGAAAGTACACACATAGTTAAGGAATACAAGGACTTATTTCCAGAGGAATTGACAGCTTTACCACCTGTTAGGGAAATTGAGTTTATCATTGATCTAGTTCTTGGAGCCGAACCTTATTCTCGAACCCCGTACCGAATGGCCCCGACAGAACTAAGTGTGTTGAAGAAGCAGCTCGAAGAAATTTTAGGCCAAGGTTACATCTGAGGTCTCCATGGGAAGCCCCGGTACTCTTTTTGAAGAAAAAAGATGGAACCATGAGAATGCGCACAGACTACCGAGGTTTGAACAACCTTACCATCAAGAATAAGTATCATTTTCCATTGATAGATGAGTTGTTTGACCCCTTGCTGGGGGCAACGGTATTTTCCAAACTTGACCTTTGCCAAAGATATTACCAGTTATGAATTCGAGAATAGAACATTCCCTGTACTGCATTCATGGACTTGATGCACCGAGTGTTCCAGCCTTATTTAGACTAGTTTGTAGTGATCTTCATCGACGACATCTTAGTTTATTCCTGAACACCGGAGGAGCATAAGGAACACTTAAGGAAAGTGTTGCAATAAAGGAACATAAGATGTACGCCAAGTTTAGTAAGTGCGAGTTTTCGTTGGACCAACTTTTGTTCCTTGGTCACATAATTTTCAAGAAGGAAATTTTGGTAGATCCGACTGAAGTAGAGACTGTGAGGGATTGGAAAACCCCCGAGAACCCGACAAAAGTTCATAGTTTCTTAGGACTAGCGGGATATTATCGAAGGTTTATCCCTGACTTCTCAAAGATTGCAGGACCAATGACCAAGTTGACTCAGGAGGATGTCAAGTTCGTTTGGAACGAGAAAGTAGAAGCCGCGTTTCGTGAGTTGAAGAAGAGACTCACATCCACGCCTATGGTAACGCTACCTGAGGGAAAAGAAAACTTTGTGGTGTTCACCGACGCGTCCAACGAGGGACTCGATTGTGTCTTAATGCAAAAGGGGGAAGGTAGTTGCTTATGCATCCCGAAAGTTAAAGGTTCACGAGAAGAATTACCCAACCCACGACATGGAGTTAGCCGCCGTAATCTTCGCTTTGGCAAAGTGGATACATTACCAATATGGAGTGATGTTTGAAGTCTTTTTCGATCATAAGAACTTAAAGTATCTGTTTTCGCAGAAGGAATTGAACCTTAGACAGCAAAGATTGATGGAGTTTCTGCAACATTACGATTGTACAATCCAGTACCACCTAGGCAAGGCAAATGTACTAGCTGATGCCTTGAGCCAAAAAGCTCAGTTAGCGCGATTGGCATTCTGCGCTAATGTAACTGATGTGGACGGTTGTACACATGCGGATAAAGTTGCCAAGGACCTTGTGATTAAGTGACAAGCTCTTACAAAACCTTTAACTTACGTTCGGATTTGATAAAACAAAGGAAAAACTATCCTGACAAACTTGTTTATAAATTCGAACCAAGTGCAAGAAAGAGGTGTGAAACATGCGAATAACTAGGCAGAGCAAGAACCTAATTAGCTAAGTTTCATGCAAGTATGTAAATTACGACATGCAAATACATAAAGCAATAAAAGGAGGTACTTCAAACACTAAGTTTATGATCTGAAATACACTGAATATTATTGAAGGGGTGGCTGCCTATTTATAGGCTTAAGGCAGCCGAAAAAGTGAAAGAAATTAACAAGGAAAAGAATTAGAATTGGAAATTAACCAAGAGGTTAATTTCCTTTACCAAACCCGGAAAGAAGTAGGATTGGTAAGAAAAGAAAAAGGCAATTTCGGTTTTCCCTTTATCTTAGGGTAACCGAATTTACAATCTGAAAAATAAGGAAAAGAATAAAATTCCTACTTCCAAAAAGAATAAGGAACCCTTTTTTGGAAACTAACTAAAAGAGTAAAAAAAACCCTAACACTTAACTTTTAACCCTAGCGACTTAAAGGAACCCTACCCTTAACTTGTAATCCTAGTTACTTAAAAGAACCTAAGGACTTAATTTGTAACCCTAGCTTCTTCACTTGGCTGTGTGGGCTTCCTTGGATTCCTTGGGCTGGCCGAATTTGTGGAGTGGACTCCATGAGTTTGGGTCGGCCCAATGTGTAGGGAATTTCATGAATTGTTTCTTTAAAGCCCAAGAACCTTTCGGCATCTTCAAGACTTCAAGAAACAGCCTTCTTCTTCATTAAGACTTGGTGATTTGCGCCTCTTCTTCAAAGATTGTTAGAAGAGTTGCAAATCGCACATTTCCTCCATTTTGCTCCAAGGCGTGTGCTTCTTTTGGCCGTCCATCTTTCTGACTCATAATGTGTGTTGTTTTAGCCCTGGATGTCCTCATCATTTCCTCCCGGTTGAAAAGGATTCATCCTCGAATCCAAGGCACTGAAAACAAACAGAAACAAGTCAGAAAAATTAATACAAAACAAAGATCATGCTTACATGTTAAATGAAGCTTGTAAGTAGGGGGCCCGAATGGTGACACGATGTGAAAAGGCCTATCGCCATCACGGGCGTTAAGCTCCTTGGACATCTCTTTTGCAGTGTAGATAACAGGCAACAGTGCTTTGCAGTAGTCCAGATCGTGAGCCAAAAGTTCGTTGATCTGTCTTTGCAACTCCATTGTCTCCTTCGGTTTGTCTCCTTCCGGCAACAAAGAAACGACTTGCATAGGGATATCATCAGGTTAGTGCAATTATCTTTACATACTAAAACTAGTACATCATCATTGCTTTCTAACACTTGACCTATCTCTCCCTTAGTTGCAAAATAACTACTCCTAACTTTGTCCTGATCAGGCTTATCAGAGTTCGCCTTACTACCCTTTACAAGTTCTTTCCCCTGACCCTTCGCTTGGTGCCTTTCAGCTTCCCAGTTTGCGAGTGACTCCTTCATACGAACAGCTTCTGATCGCACTTCAGCCGGCGGCATGGGTAGGAACGTGTGGATCTTGCCCTCCTGGCAGACCGAGTAAGTGTTGGCGACCCCATCATGTGTTGCCTTCAGGTCAAAGAGCCATGGTCGTCCGAGTAGAATGTGACAAGCCTCCATTGGCAGAACATCACATAAAACCGTGGATTCGAACTTACCGATAGCGTATGGTACGCTCACCTGCTTTGTGACTCTGTAGCCGTCTGAGCTGTCGAGCCATTGAAGCCGATAAGGACGTGGATGATTGATGACAGGGAGGCGCAGCTTATCAACCATATACTCACTAGCAACGTTCGTACAACTCCCTCCATCAATAATCAGAACACATAACTTTTCATTTACCTTTGTTCGGGCATGGAAAATGTTTGTCCGCTGGGACGTGTCCGGGACAGCAGCGGTAGTCAGAGTGCGAGTAACCAAGTTCTGAGATGGATCTTCTTCAAGGAACTCGAATTGCTCTACTGGTGCAGACGGAGTGCTGTCAGTCATCCCCTGTGTAGGGTCAACGTGTGGTTCCTCTTCATTGTCCTCTGAAATGTACTCACCATCTTGGCCCAATAATACCTTCCGGATGTTGGGACAGTCACGCATGTAGTGGCCACGGCCTGAACACTTGTGGCAAGTTACGTTGCTGATGGACTGTCTGGGAGTGAATGGCGTCTTCTGCTGTGATGAAGAAGATGTGGCGGCGGCAACAGGGACTAGGGCTTTGCGCTCAGACATGATCGGCCTCCGTGCCGGTGGAGAGTAGGCAGGATTCTTGCGCCAGGCTGGTGGGGCGCTGGTAGGTGTGCGGACTGGTGGAACGGACTTCAGATACTCCTCCATAACTCGAGCTTTGTGCAGCATGTCTGTCAGAGTTGTAGCATTCTACAATTCAACAGCTAAAGCAATACCCCAGTTTAAACCGTTAAGAAAACGAGCCATAGATGCGGGCTCATCTTCCTGTACATTAGCCCTAATTTTTGCCATCTCTAGTTTTCTATAGTATTCATCTACAGACATAGAACCTTGTACAAGAGTATGTAATTTCCTCTACAATTCTCTAAAATAGTAGTCCGGTACAAAAGTCCTACGCATAGAAATAGTCAAATCAAACCAAGAGAGAGGCGGTGCGCGGGCACGCATTGGTCGCGTATTCCTGCGCTGGTCCTGCTGTTGATTCCACCAGATTAGGGCATAGTCGGTGAAATGGACCACTGCAAGTTGGACTTTCTTGTGTTCCGGGATCGCATGAAGTTCAAAAATGCGCTCCATCTTCATCTCCCAGTCGAGATAGTCCTCTGGATTCGTGCCTTCGGCAAAGGGCGGAACGGTTGTCTTGCACTGACTGAGGCCTGCGAATGGCTAGTCTGCGGCATTGGGGCCTGGGCCGGCAACATCGTCGTCTGAGTCTGTGCGCCTCTGTTCCCGTTCAGTCCTAAGTTCGGTGACTTCCTCCGTAAGTGTAACGAATCGCGCGGAGAGTTGCGCAATCGCAGCCAGGATTTGCTCGTTTCCCAAAGGGTTAGGAGCACCTCCACCTGACATTGGATAAGAAAGCGAAAACATGTCTGCGAAGAATAAGGAAAAGTGAGAAAGAACCTTACCCCCTTATTCCCCCAAGTGTTTCCCACCTAATAGCTACACACAACCCTGTGTTTCACTCTAGGGTGGCGCCCTGTATAAGATGTGCACTCAAGCCTTTTTCCACTCAAACCTCCCGGTATTGATAAATGTATAAGGCACGCAACAAATCACACAAAAGCAATGACACTTAAGAAAGAAGCAAAATTTTCGCAAAAACTAACACTTGGTTCTGTTTTGAAAAATCTTTTCGTAAAACAATATTTTGTAATATAGTTCAGATATGAAGTACACAACAGGAAATTTCGGGGTTAAGCCCTCAAATTTCAGAAAAGATGAGTGTGCACGATGACAAAATCCAAACTATAATTAAAGAGTAAATGTCCAGGTAGCACGAAAAGATAGCGAGGCAATTGAAAGCAGGGCAATTCAAAATTGAATAGAAGCAAAGAAAAATAAGCAGAGTTGAAACAACTTCAGGAAAGTACTAAACTACCCAAAGAAGCGATCACCCACCCAATAGGTAATCAAGAAACCAATCCCCACAAATTATCAATTCTTCTAATATGCAAAACAGTACACTAATTGCGAAATTATCACCCCCCTAGTGGCCAAAAACAGTACCACTTTTAGCAATATGCGATTTTTTAATTACGAAAACCCTAGGGCCAGCAAAAACAATTTTCGATTTACTAGCCTAATCCCAGAGATAATCTTAGCAGCACAAGGATACAAAATCAAGAATTCACTATATTTTCAAGAATTCAAAAGAAAGTATCCAAAACTAGAGCATGCAATTTTTACAATGCGCAAACAAGTGAGCTGCTTAACATCAACCGCAAAACTCACAATTTTCAACAAAAATCAGCACCAAAAAGGGGTAGCAAAGTGTCGCAAAAAGGCCCAGCAATTAAATCAGCAAAACCCTAGTGTCGCAAGTTTAGCGACGGAAAAAGTAAACTGAATCCGAAACCCTAGTGTCGCTAAAGCCGAAACCCTAACTTCTTTCTAGAGTCCGAATTTTGTTTCTGAAATTGCAGGAAGGGTTTGTGATTTTTCTTGAAGAATTTTCGGTTTTAAAAATAGGAAAAACAGTACCAAAATCCGAAAATTCAAAAGCTTGAAGAAAAAATTTCCCCCAAGAAGATGAGTTCAATTCCAAGAATTTCAAGAATAATCAAGACTAACAAGGAAAAGAAAACACCTGGAAAAGGATTTGATCGGTTGATCTCCTCCGGTCACGAAACCACTCCTTAGCTCTGATACCAATTGATGTGGACGGTTGTACACATGCGGATAAAGTTGCCAAGGACCTTGTGATTAAGTGACAAGCTCTTACAAAACCTTTAACTTACGTTCGGATTTGATAAAACAAAGGAAAAACTATCCTGACCAACTTGTTTATAAATTCGAACCAAGTGCAAGAAAGAGGTGTGAAACATGCGAATAACTAGGCAGAGCAAGAACCTAATTAGCTAAGTTTCATGCAAGTATGTAAATTACGACATGCAAATACATAAAGCAATAAAAGGAGGTACTTCAAACACTAAGTTTATGATCTGAAATACACTGAATATTATTAAAGGGGTGGCTGCCTATTTATAGGCTTAAGGCAGCCGAAAAAGTGAAAGAAATTAACAAGGAAAAGAATTAGAATTGGAAATTAACCAAGAGGTTAATTTCCTTTACCAAACCCGGAAAGAAGTAGGATTGGTAAGAAAAGAAAAAGGCAATTTCGGTTTTCCCTTTATCTTAGGGTAGCCGAATTTACAATCTGAAAAATAAGGAAAAGAATAAAATTCCTACTTCCAAAAAGAATAAGGAACCCTTTTTTGGAAACTAACTAAAAGAGTAAAAAAAACCCTAACACTTAACTTTTAACCCTAGCGACTTAAAGGAACCTTACCCTTAACTTGTAACCCTAGTTACTTAAAAGAACCCTAAGGACTTAATTTGTAACCCTAGCTTCTTCACTTGGCCGTGTGGGCTTCCTTGGATTCCTTGGGCTGGCCGATTTGTGGAGTGGACTCCATGAGTTTGGGTCGGCCCAATGTGTAGGGAATTTCATGAATTGTTTCTTTAAAGCCCAAGAACCTTTCGGCATCTTCAAGACTTCAAGAAACAGCCTTCTTCTTCATTAAGACTTGGTGATTTGCGCCTCTTCTTCAAAGATTGTTAGAAGAGTTGCAAATCGCACATTTCCTCCATTTTGCTCCAAGGCGTGTGCTTCTTTTGGCCGTCCATCTTTCTGACTCATAATGTGTGTTGTTTTAGCCCTGGATGTCCTCATCAGTAACCGTTAAAAGCAACTTGCCCAAGAGAATCAAGAAGGCTTAGGAAGAGGACCTTACCTTGAGCCACCGAGTGGAACTAGTGCGACAAGGCACTCATCCCGATTACCAGATAGGACTAGATGGAAGCCTAAGGTATCGCGGACGACTGTATGTGCCAAAAGACGATGCACTAAAGTAAGAGATAATGGCAGAAGCCCATATGTCGAGATACAGGGTATACCCAGGGAGCACCAAGATGTATAAGGACTTGAGAACCCGATACTATTGGGACAACATGAAGAGGGAAGTTGCCCAATTTGTATCCGCCTGTTTAACGTGCCAGCAAGTGAAAGCTGAGCATCAACGACCATCAGGATTGTTGAAACCGCTCGAAATCCCCGAATGGAAATGAGAGCACATTACCATGGATTTCATTTCAGGACTTCCGAGATCACCTTGTAATCACGACGCAATGTGGGTCATATTGGATCGACTCATTAAGACTGCTCACTTTATTCCCGTTAATGTCAGATACTCGTTGGAAAATTAACTCAACTCTACATCCGAGAGATAGTGAGGCTACATGGAGTTCCCGCTGGCATAAAGTCAGAGCGTGATCCCCAGTTTACTTCCAGATTGTAGCAACAGTTGCAGCCAGCGTTAGGTACATAGCTGAACTTTAGTACCTCTGCTCATCCCCAGACTGATAGAAAGTCTGAGCAAACTATCCAGATTCTCGAAGACATGCTCCGAGCTTGCTCTATGGATTTTGGAGAAGCTTGGGATACTTATCTACCGTTGATCGAGTTTGCCTACAAAAACAGCTACCAAGCATCGATAGGGATGATGATGAGAGCATCCCTAGTCCATCGACAAGTCCACAGACAAGTGAGTCCAAAGAAGCTAAGGAGGTTCGGGTTCTACACCGAGGCCCAACAATGCTTTAGGATCCAAGTTCATATCAAAGGGATCCACTTGTAGATATCATTGGGCCAATGATGCGGAGTAGAGCAAGAAGAGTTCATGAGGATCTCAACAACCTTGTACAAGCTTGCAGACAAGATGCTCAATTGATAGTAGAAGCCAACGCCTTGGAAAATAAAGTCAGAAAGGTTCAAATTGCAACTCTCCTTACAATCCTTGAAGAAGAGGCGCAATTCACCATTCCACAATGAAGAGAAGACTGTTTCTTGAAGTTCTTGAATACACTGGAAGGTTCTTGGACTTTAAAGAGACGTTTCTTGAAGTTCTTGATTTTCTTGAAAATCTTGAATTTCATATTTTGCAGAATCTTGAAGAATCTTGAAAATCTTGATTCCGAAATGATTTCGGGAGATTCCAGAAGATTCCGGAAGCTCCCTACACCATTCCATAATGCGCCAGCAACAATTGGGCCGACCCAATCCATGGAGTCCATTCCACATCATCAAGTCGGCCAAGCTCATCAAGAAGTCTAACCGAAAAGTCCACTTCAACAAGGGTTTCGCATAAGGTTTAGGGTTTGGGGAAAGATAAGGATTTGTGCATGTTTCCTATTCCTACCCTTAGTTTGTTAGTTTCCAAAAAGGATCCCTTCTTGATCTCCTTTTTGGAGTAGGATTTCCAATTCCTTTTCCTTCTTGTTTTTGCTTGGAATTTCGGCTGCCTTATCTTGTGATTTAACCGAATTTCGTTATTAGTCAATTACCAAGTTCCTTTAGGTTTTGGTTTGTAAGAAGGAATCAATCTCTTGATTGGTTTCCAATTCTAACTCTTTTCCTAGTTCTTTTAGGGTAAAAATTCGGCTGCCCTACTCTATAAATAGGGCATCGAACAACATAATAAATCAAGTATTCTTATATTTAAACTATTAGTTTGAGTACTCTCCCTTTATTGCTTTATGTATTTTGCATGCTTGTGATTTATATATTGCATGAAACTTAGCTTAATTAGATTATTTGCTCTACCTAATTAAAATTGCATGTTTCACCTCTTTTCTTACTTGGTTCAAATTCCTTTAAGTAAATTAGCTTAGGTTAGTTTATTTTTGTTATCTGGATTTTGGGTAAGTAAAGAGTTTATACGAGCTACGCCGCTTAATCAGACTTTCCTTGGCAATTCATCCGCATGTGTACCTTGGTCCACATCAATTGGTATCAGAGCCTGGGCTGGTTTTGTGGCTAGAGGAGGTTGAAGTAACACAACCAAATCATCAATTAGGTGCTTTCTTTTCCTACTTCTTGCTTTTCTTTTCAAAAGTGTGGGAAAATTACGCATCTTTGGGGGGAAATTTTTTTTCTTCCACTTCTTTAAAATTGAAAATCCCTTGCTGAAATTTCAAAATTAAATTCTGAACTTTAAAAATTAATTGGGTTCGGGTTTTTGGCCTTGCTAGGGTTTCGGTTTTGGTTGGAATTTTTAGTCGCCTTTGCTTTGCGCCACTAGGGTTTGAGAGACACTTTAGTGCTGCTATTTTTCATGACTAATTGCTGGGTTTTTGTGACTGTTTTATACTTCTCTTATGCGATTTTTTTGTTCAAATTGGTGAGTTTTGCGGATGATGTTAAGCAGCTCACCTTATCTGCACGTTATGATTTGCATGCACTAGTTTCGGATACTTGTTTTGAATTCTTGAAAATAAATTGAATTCTTGATTTTGTGTCCTTGTGCTGCTGCATTTATCTCTGGGAATTGGTTAGTGAGTCAAATTTGAACTTTGCTGACCCTAGGGCTTTTTCTTAAATCGCAAAAATTGGTGTTTTTTTTTGTGGCAACTATTGAGTAAGGATTGTTTTTTCCACGGTTTAAGGTGTACTTGCAAAGTTGATAGTGTTCGTTTTTTACACTACTCCCCATAGCACTACACTTTACGACCAAAGATGATGCTTTTCTTCATTGGGAATCTTCTTCTTTTTTTAGTGTGCTTGCAAAGTTGATAGTGTTCGATTATCACCACTACTCCCCACAGCACCACACTGGAATTTTGAGGAATTTTTCCACCACTGGGAGGTTTTAAAATTCGTAATTGGGTTATCTGCATATTGGGGGAATTGATAATTTGCTGGGATTGGTTTCTTTGATTACCTATCGGGTAGGTGATCTCTTCTTTGGTTAGTTTTAGGACTTTCTTAAAGTTGTTCAACTCTGCTTAATTCTTGATTCCATTCAATCCTTGAATTGCCCTGCTTTCAACTGCTAGTTGTATCTTTTCAAGCTACCTGAACGTTTATTCTTGAATTCTAGTTTGGATTTTGTCATCGTGCACACCCATCTTTTCTGAAATTTGAGGGCTTCACCCCGAAATTTCCTTGTTGTGTACCTCTTATTTGAACTATATTACAAATATCGTTTGCGAAAAGATTTTTCAACTCCAAAATAGAACCAAGTATGTATTTTTCAAAAATTTTTGCTTTTTCCTTAAGTTCATTGCTGTGTGTGAATTGCTGTTTGCCTTATACATTTATCAATACCAGGAGGTAGAGTGGAAAAAGGCTTGAGTGAACATACTATAAGGGCGCCACCCTAGAATGAAACACTGGTTTGTGTGTAGCTGTTAGGTGGGATACACTTGGGGACAAGGGGGTAATGTTACTACTCATTTTTCCTTGTTCTTAGCAGACAATTTTCGCCTCTAACCAATGTCAGGTGGTGCTTCCGTTCCTGTTGGGAATGAGTAATTACTGGTTGCAATAGTGCAACTCTCTGAAGCAATTTGCTAACCTCACGGAGGAGGTTGCTGACATGAAAGTCGACCGGGAACAGAGGCGTGCGGAGTCAGAGGAGGACATTCCTGCCAACGAAAACAATGCCTTTGCCAAGGCTTTTGAGGGTCTCAGTCAATGCAAAACGATTGTGCCACCCTTCACCGGCGGTACAAATCCGGAGGATTACTTAGACTGGGAGATAAAGATGGAGCGTAACTTCGAGCTTCATTCGATCCCGGAACACAAGAAGGTCCCACTCGCAGTGGTCAATTTCACGGACTATGCCCTGGTCTGGTGGAATCAAGAGATAGACCAACGCAGGAATACGCGTCCTATGCGGGCCCGTGCTCCGCCTCTAACTTGGTATGATTTGACTACTTCCATGCGTAGAAAATTTTGTTCCTGATTATTATTTTAGAGAATTGTATAGGAAATTACATACTCTCGTACAAGGACCTTTATCTGTAGACACATACTATAGAAAGTTAGAGATAGCCAAAATTAGGGCAAATGTACAAGAAGACGAGGCTGCTTCAATGGCTCGTTTTCTTAATGACCTAAACGGGGGTATAGCTTTAGCCGTTGAACTTCAGAATGCAACCATTTTGATGGACATGTTGCACAAAGCTCGGGTCATTGAGGAATACCTAAAGACAGTTTCACCCGTCAGGACGCCTGCCAGCGCCCCACCGGCTTAGAGAAAGAATCTGGTTACTCGCCACCCTCCAAGAAGCCATTTACGTCAGAAGGGAAGGTTATCGTCCCCGCTACCACCTCGTCTTCATCCCAATCCAAGACGCCATCAACACCTCGGTAATCAAGAATCAATGTCACTTGCCACAGATGCTCCGGTCGTGGCCACTACATGCGCGATTGTCCTAACATCCAGAAGGTATTATTGGGGCAAGATGGAGAGTACATGTTCGAAGAGGATAAAGATGAACAAGCCGTTAACCCCTTATCGGAGTTAACTGACAGCGCTAAGTCTGAACAGGTAGAACAATTTGAGATCATCGAAGAAGATCCCAATCAGAACTTGGTTACTCACACCTTGACTACAGCTGCTGTCCAGGATACGTCTCAACGGACAAACATCTTCCATGCCAGGGCTAAGGTCAATGGGAAGTTGTGTGTTCTGATCGTTGATGGAGGGAGTTGCACAAATGTGGCCAGTGAATCTATGGTCGAAAAGCTAAAGCTCCCCATACTCAACCATCCACGTCCTTATTGGCTCCAATGGCTCGACAGCTCAGACGGCTACAGAGTCACAAAGCAGGTAAGCGTACCATACGCTATCGGGAAGTTTGAATCCACTTTTTATGCGATGTGTTTCCAATGGAGGCTTGTCACATTCTTCTCGGATGCCCATGGCTCTTCGACTTGAAGGCAACTCATGATGGGGTCGCCAACACTTACTCGGTCTGCCAGGAGGGCAAGATCCACACGTTCCTACCTATGCCAACTACTGAAGTGCGTTCAGAATCAATCAAGATGAAGGACGCCCTCGCCAAATGGGAAGCTGGAAAGCGCCTGGACAAGGGGAAAGGGAAAGAACATGTAAAGGGTAGTAAGGTGAACTCTGATAAGCCTAATCAGGAAGAAGTTAGAGGCAGCTTTTTCGCTACAGTGGGGGAGATAGAATAGGTGTTAACTGACAAAGGTTGTGTACTAGTTTTAGTATGTAAAGAACCTGTGCTAACCCTGACGATATCCCTTGGGATATTCCTATGGAAGTTGATTATTTGTTGCAGGAATACAACGATGTCTTTCCAGGAGAGCTGCCGCAAGGATTGCCGCCTCTGCATGGGATTGAACATCAAATCGACTTCATACCTGGCGCATCTATTCCAAATTACCCTGCCTACAAAGCAAATCCAGAGGAAACAAAGGAGTTGCAGAGGCAGATCGACAAGCTTTTGGCTAACGGTCAGGTAAGGGAATCACTTAGTCCTTGTGTTGTACCTATAATTCTTGTCCCTAAGAAAGAAGGTACATGGAGAATGTATGTTGATTGTAGAGCTGTTAATAAGATAACAATCAAGTATAGGTATCCTATTCCTAGGCTTGATGACATATTAGAGGACTTATAAGGCTCAACGGTTTACACGAAAATAGATCTTACATAGGGCTATCATCAAATTCGCATGAAGGAGGGGGATGAATGGAAAACTGCTTTTAAAACTAAGTTTGGTTTGTATGAGTGGTTAGTAATGCCCTTCGGCCTAACAAATGCACCTAGTACTTTCATGAGATTAATGAATCATGTGCTTAGAAAGTTTATAGGGAAGTTTGTTGTGGTTTATTTTGATGATATCTTGATATATTCTAGAGACATGAAATTGCCTGTAGAACATATTCGCTTGGTGTTAATTGAATTATGTGCTAATAAATTGTATACCAATGTGAAGAAATATACTTTCTGTGTTGAGGAAGTTATGTTTCTCAGTTTTGTGGTCTCTAAAGCTGGTGTCAAAGTTGACGACGCCAAGGTGACAGCCATTAGGGAGTGGCCTACACCAACAACGGCCGCACAGGTAAGGTCTTTCCATAGTTTGGCTGGCTTTTACTGATGATTTGTGAAGGACTTTTCCACCAAAGCAGCACCTCTGAATGAATTGTGCAAGAAGAATGTGCCATTCTTGTGGGGGCAAGCTCAGGAAAAGGCCTTTACGGTTCTTAAGCATGATCTCACTCATACGCCTGTTTTAGCATTACCTGATTTTATAAAGTCTTTGAACTAACGTGTGATACATCAGGTATAGGGATTGGAGTAGTTTTAATGCAGGAAGGCAAGCCAATCGCCTATTTCAGTGAGAAGTTGAAGGGAGCTGCCTTAAATTATCCAACTTACGATAAGGAGCTCTATGCAATGGTCCGTGTGTTCGAGACTCGGTCACATTATTTAATGGCCAAGGAATTTGTTGTCTACAGTGATCATGAGTCCCTTAAACACTTAAAGGGACAGAGTAAGTTAAATAGACGTCAGGCTAAATAGGTTGCTTTTATTGAAACTTTTCCTTACATTATTAAATATAAGAAAGGGAAAGATAACTTAGTTGCTGACGCTCTATCTCGCAAGTATGAAATTCTGGCTATTTTAGATCATTATTTGCTAGAATTTGCATATCTAAAGGATTTATTTGCTTCTGATCTTGATTTTGCTACTATATATAAAGCATGTGAATTTGGTGCATTCCATAAGTACTATAGACAGGATGGGTTCTTGTTTAGGGAACATAGGTTATGTATCCCGCGTAGTTCTGCTAGGGAATTACTAGTTCGTGAAGCTCACAATGGGGGACTTATGGGTCATTTTGGTGTTAATAAAACACTTGATGTGTTATAGGAACATTTTTATTGGCCTCATATGCGAAATATCTGTACAGCATGTTTGCACTCGTTGCATTAATTGTTTAAAAGCTAAATCTACATCTAAGCCTCATGGACTTTACACGCCTTTACCTATACCTACTTTACCTTGGACTGACATTTCTATGGATTTTATTCTAGGTCTTCCGAGGACACAAAGAGGTAATGACTCCCTATTTGTCGTAGTCGATCGCTTTTCTAAGATGGCTCACTTTATTCCTTGCAGGGAATCAGATGATGCCAAACATGTTGCGGATTGTTCTTTCAGGGGATAGTTCGACTTCATGGTATTCCACGCACTATTGTTTCTGATCGAGACGTCAAATATCTGAGTTACTTTTGGAAGACTTTGTGGTCACGCCTCGGCACAAAACTCCTATTTTCGACTACAAGTCATCCTCAGACGGATGGTCAGACGGAAGTCACCAACCGCACCATTGGCCATCTCCTTCGGGCTTTGATACAGAAAAATTTCAAACGTTGGGAAGAAATCTTATCGGTTGCAGAGTTTGCCTACAACCGCTCCAAGCACTCCTCGACAGGGTTCTGTCAATTCGAAATTGCCTACGGCTTCACTCCTTTGACGGTTATGGATCTAATCCCTTTGCCGGTAAAGGATTAGGTTAATCTAGACAGTGCCCAGAAGGCTAAAACCATCAAATGCCTGCATGCCAAGGTTCGGTTAAACCTTGAGAAAACCTACGCCAAAGCCGCAGACCATGCAAACCAACGGCGCAAGGCTGTGAACTTTGAACCAGGAGACTGGGTTTGGGTTCACATGAGGAAGGAACAATTCCCTGCTGCGAGGAGGATGAAACTCCATTCCCGGGGCGATGGGCCTTTTCAAATCGTGTCCAAGATGGGGCCTTTTCAAATCATAATCAATCAGTAGAACGAAACTACCCGAAATTACCTTACCTTAATTAAAGAAGATTCTGATATCCATTAACCTAGAGGATGCCTATAAAGAACATTCTGATCTCCCGTAACTTTCAAGAATCAAACTTTACAAACACTTAAGCAAGATAATTAAAGAGCCGTGAAGCTTGCAGCGCCATCGCTGTCAACGAACCACCGCAGTGCTGCTTCCATTGAAGTCCTTAAGTTCATGGTATTTGTAGGACCTCACGGTGCATGTTTAATTCGGGATTTAGAATAAAAAATGGATTAAAAGCATGAACATATAAGCAAAACTTAATGAACAAGTAATTAAGTGATTCATGTTAATTGATGGATAGAAAGCATGTTTAGGATATTGGTTAAATTCCTTACATTTTATTCTGCTTAGGATGCATGCCTCTAGATATTAACAAATCGTATGAGTTAGATCTAAAAATCAAACTCTGGAATTATACATGTTTTAGAATCAGTGTTCCGAGCCTAGTTCAGGACGAAATTTAAGCTTATTAAAGTACTTATTTTTGCATGATTTGAGTTCCTACATATAGGCTATATGTTAGACTATAGATCTATGACTTTGGAACGGATTAAAACGGATTAGAAACTTGTTTAAACCAACCTCGAAAGTGGTACCCCGAACCAGTAGTTTCTGGAAAATTGAACCAGCCATCCGATTTTTCATTCGAGTCGGACAGCCACTCGGACGAGACCCAAAAAGCCTTTTCGTGAATTTTAAACCTGAAAACTTAAAGAACCTGAAAAACACAAAACCCAAGTGCAAGTTTCCACTCGAGTCGGACCGAAACTCGGGCATAGGCCCAAATCGGAAATTGCCTTATTTTTAAGAAATTGGTTTTAAGCCCAAAAGTTTACCTTAATTTCGAAAGTGACCAAAAGCTTACCTTATTTTCAAAATTAACCAAAAGGAATTTAGAAAGACCATTACTTGAAACTTGACCTTATTTTTAAACTAGACCTTAATTGTGCAACAGACCTTAATCGAAAACTTAACCTTATTTCACAAATTGACCTATTGACCTTGACATTTGACCATTGACATTTGACCTTGACCTAAAGTCAACGTCAAACATAGTTACCTAAAGCCAAAGTCAAATCTAGTTTACCTAAAGCCAAAGTCAAACATAGTTGACTTAAAGTCAAAGTCAAACTTTAGTAACTCACGCTAGAACGCTCGCTTTGCAGGAGTTGACCATTGACCACAAATCGATTTAGTCAACCGTCGTCACACTCGCACCTACGAAAGGTGACGGATTACTCGCTATTTTCATAAGACTCAATTAGATTATCTAATTAGTTATTGAGTGTAACAATACCAACTTGGTGGCTTGATTTTCTGAAGAGGTTTCCCATACCTCAGCACTTGCCTATTTTAAATACAACTTATTGCTAAGTGTGTATACGTGTTTGCCTAACATGATGCCATGATTATTTATGTTATGCCATATTTGACTTGACTGTACGTGACTTTCCATGATCAATTGAATAACTATGAATGTATACACCTATATATGAAAGCATGACATAGTAACCACGAAGGATGGTGCCTTCTCAAAGTTAATCACATATCATCTAGGATTGCATAATTGCATCTAGATATGTATGTCAATGAACACATACAAACATCATGCATCTGCCAAGAAAGAACAAGGCCCGTCCCAAGATTATGACATCTAGGATTTGCATAATTGCCCCTAGAAATGTATGAAGCATACTAGGGTTGCCATGATCACCTTGGCGTGAAATATGTCACAGAACCTGACTGAAAAGACTTGGGCTTTGAGTCTTCCTGATTGAATAGAGTAGCCGTTTGTCCCCTAGGTAGGGCTTGTCGGCGAAAGTCACGTCGCTGATTGTTGACATTCCTTCTATATGAAAAGAACCCATTTTGGCCCGAGTAGAAAAAGGCCACGGATCTAAAAAAAACCCTGCCATCGAGCATACCCGATTTTATCGATACGACTGCTGTGGGGCCATGTACTTTGCAAACCAACAAACGCAAGTGAATGAAACATGAATAGATACCAACTTAGCTTTAATTATGAGAAAGCTAGATCGAGCTATCTGATCACTAGGAGTCTAGTGGCTCAAATGTACTGTATATGAATGTTGTATCTGTGCTACCATGCTTACATTAGTATTTGCTATATGCTTGCCTACACTACATGACTTGCTTGACTTGATTTACGCGCTTGACTTGATTAACTTGTTTACATGCCTATTCCACTGTTATATAAATTAAGATAATGCTATTCGACTTCTTACACGCTCGTCGATGGTGTTAGTTCCATCGGTCCCACCGGTTGCTGCTGGAAAGGCCGTGGAGTTGGCTAGGGTTCTAAATACCGTTGGGAAGGTTAATGCTAGGGTTCTGCTAGCCACCGAGAAAGAGATCTAGGAGTTGCCTAGGGTTTTGCCACCAGCTGTCGGGGTCACAGTGAATTTGCCAAGAGTTCTACCGAAGGAGGTTCAAGGAGGATCTGCTAGGGGTTCGTCGAAAGCGGGTCATGTGGGGTCTCTAGGGTTCCTGTATGTAACTTGGCCCCCACGCCACCACTTTTGGGCCAGGGCTCATGATGAGGAAATCCAAGGATAAAACAACACAAAATAGGTGTCAAATCCATGAGGTTAACCAAAAGCTCCAATGAACTTAATGAGAAGGAAATGAAGCTTACAAGAGTTACCCTACTCTCCATCAAAGTGGAAATGGTGAATACTAATCCTTCCCATTGAGGAAATGGTGGAAATGGTATTTCCAAGTTGTGGAAATGGTGGAAATGGTATTTACGACCTAAGGAAATGGTCAAAATGGTATTTACGACCTAAGGAAATGGTGAAAATGGTAACTACAAGTCTTTCTAGTGAAGAAATGGAGTTTTCACAATTTTGAAGAATTTTGGGAATGAAATGTTTTTGAGTTTCCAAAATGATTCCTGAAGCTTCCAGAAGATTCCTACATCTACATCATTATGCTACATCAATTGGGCAGAATTCCATCAAGCCCATCTCGCTTAAATTCGGCCAAGCCCAACAAACTCACAAGGAAGCCCATATGCAAATTAGGGTTTTTACTTAAGTGTTCTAGGGTTTAAGAGAAATTAAGGTATTGTGCATGTTACCTAATTCTCTTCATAGTTTCCATCTTTGTTATTTCCAAAAATAAGGAGATGCTTCTTTTCTCCTTGTTTCCAATTCTTGTCAAGGTTACTTAATCTTTCAGTTAAGTTTCCTATTTTCTTTTTTCCCCTTTATTTTCGAAATTTCCTCTTCCTTTTTCCTTGAGACTTTCGTTCATAACCTTTCCTTATGGAAGACTAAATTTCCCCTTCTTTTCTTTTACCTTTTAGCAAGTAAGTTCCTTTTTCTTGCTGATTTTTGTGAGTTACTTAATCTCTTGATTAAGTTCCAATTTTATGTTTTCTTTCCTTATTTTTCCTTGTAAATTTCGTGCTCCTAATACCTATAAATAGGGGTACTGCACTTCATTATTACTCAGTGATTAATTGAATGAAAGTTTATACTTTATTATTCACTCTTCTTTATTTTGGCTTAAGTAATTTGCCTACTTTGTTAATTGCTAAAGTACAGGAACTATAGGCTAATTAGATAATTGCTGTATCTAATTGCATGCTTTGTTTTGCCTCTATTATTCTCCACTTAGTTCGAATTGCGTGTTTAATTTAACTTGTTAAATTAGTAGTCTGCCAAATCCAAGGGTAAGGATTCTAGAGTTTTAAGAGCTGCGTCTTGCATATAGACTTTCCTTGGCAATTTTTCACATTGAGTTCTTTTTTTCACAAGTTGGAATCAAGCGTTCAAATCAGCTCACAAGGTGTTGCCGTACCAAGGGAAGGAGACCATAGTTATATTTTAGTCGAGGACATAACCGAGGGGGTGGATGGGGTGATATTGCCTTACCCTTCCGGTATGCCAGAGCTAAACCTTGAGATCAGGAAGGGTACTTTTATTCGGGTAATAGAGGAGTGTTGGCAAAACTTGCAGCAAGCCTTACCTGCTACGGATTCATCGAAGAGAGAATTCTAGCCAGTGCATGGTTCAAATTAAGGAAGGCAATGAAAGAATCCAGGGGACATCAAATCAGATACTGAGGTTGACGTCACGATGCAGAACACCTCTTACAATCCTTTCCAAGCCCTTAATCTCGATGGGGAGGATGAAGAGGGGGAGGACACCGAAGGGGAAACTGAAGTAGATGAATGGGGAAAAGACCAAGGGAGTTTGACCCTACAAAACTTGAATCAGTGAAAGCCCTAGCAAAGTGCAAGCTGCGGCAGAAGAAACCAGCACTGCCTTGTACAGTCACCACGAGGTAGCTGCTCAAATCGATTTCTACATCAAATGCTTCCATATGATGTGGCTTGTATAGAATGTCGGCGCATAAGATCGAAGGCCTCTTTAAGAAGATTGAAATCAATGAAGAAGGAATACAATATTACGTTACAGGTGGTACTTGAGCCTATGGTCGGGTCGGATAGCTTGGAGGAGTTCAGGGTGGGTTTGGGATACCACGCTGCTTTTTAGTCGGCTACTGGTAAGATTTTGGTCTTTTGCGCTGTTGATTATAGTTTTAATTTGCTATTGAATATAGAACAATTGTTAGCTTCTGATCTTTCCCACCCAACTATATCGGGTTCCTGTACGGTGGGGTTTATGTAAGGGCTCCATTCTACTCCGGCTCGATAAGTTTTGTGGGAGAATTTGCTTGCACATAGTGCTCGGCTTTTTTTGTGTATAAGGGATTTCAATTCGATGAGTATAAAGGTAGTATGACAGTGGATTTAGAAGCATTGGGAGGAGTTTTCAGATTTCATTGGCGTGGCAGGGTTGGTGGAAGTTGTGACTACCGGTTCAAAATGCACATGGTTAAGTTACCAAAACACTAGGGGCCGACGGGTTAGGGTTCGGAAGAAGTTGGATAGAAGTTTAGTGAATCAGAAATGGATTCAAGACTTCCCGGGGGTTGGGATAAAAGTGCTCAGCAGGGCAACTTCATATCACACGCCTTTGCTCCTCACTCCACCATTTTCAATGCCTTCCGTAAAAAAATCCTTTTGCTACCAATGCATGTAGGAGAAGTGACCCAAATTTCTTAAGGTTATTTAGGATAGTTGGGTGCCTGACATTAACGGGTTCAGCATGCAACGATTCTCTCTTAAATTGTGGCTGCAAAAGTAGGATTTAATGGAATGGAATAAATATGTGTTCGATAATATTTTCTCTAATGTCAAAGAGGCAGAAAGGGAAGTGGAGTGGCAACAGAATATTTATGATGCAAACGATACAGAAGTAGAACTCATTGACCTGCGCTATGGGGAGGAGGCGCTCGCTCGATGGCTTCTAGAGGAGGAATTTTAGATGGTAAAAGTCGCGGGTGTGGTGGCTTAACGAAGGGGAGCAGAAAACAAAGTACTTTCATAGCACTTTGAGGAATCAGGTATTACGGGCAGGAATCTTCAACATCCAAATGTCCACAGGCCAGGAATTGAATGATCAGGAATCCATTGGTCGAGACGGCGATCAATTTTTCGAAGAATTATTCAAGGGGAAGGCTGAGGATAGGGACTCGATGGAGGAGTTATTAGGGTATGTGCTCCGCTTCATGGAGGACCCTTCTGCCAATTGTCGCGGTGGGATTGGAAGAATTAAAAGTGCTGGTTTGGGAACTGGATCCAGATAGTGCCCCTAGGAGTGATAGTTACCCAGGGAGTCTTTACAAATTTTCTTGGGATATTATTCGTGAGGATCTCAGAATGGCAGTTGAGCAATTTATGGTAAGGGTTCCCTTGCTAAGGGCTATCGTTAGTACTTGGATAGGTTTGCTGCCAAAAAAGGACACCCCTGGGGCGTTTGCTGATTATCGCCCTATTAGCTTATGCAGCTTTTTGAACAGGATCTTTACAAAGGTCCTCTGTGCTCGTTTGAAGCCTATTATTTCTACTCTAATATACTGATGCGAATCCCTGATTCCCAATGCCTTTGGAAACCAAGAACTACGCGGAATGTGCCAAGGAAAGTCTGAATGCAAGACACTGCTCTTAAACCCTAGAATCCTTACCTTTGGATTCGGCGGACTACTAACTTACAAAAGTAAATTAAACACGCAATTTGAACCAAGTGGAATAAACTAGAATTCGAAACAAAGCTTTGATTAATAGACAGAGAAATTATGATGAGGGCATCAAAGTCAAGCAACAAGTCAAAGTCAAGCTACAAGTGATTCCGGAGAAGCTGAGGAGGAGGTTTGAGTTCTACATCGAGGCCCGACAATGCTTCAGGATCCAAGCCTATATCAGAGGGATCCACTTGTAGACATCACTGGGCCCATGACCAGAAGCAGAGCGAAGAAGGTTCGAGACGCACTCAACAACCTTGTTCAAGCTTGCCATCAGGATGCTCAGCTGATTGTAGAAGCTCACGCCTTGGAGCAAAATGGAGGAAATGTTCAAATTGCAACTCTTCTAACAATCCTTGAAGAAGAGTCGCAATTCAGCACTTCACATTGAAGAAGAAGGCTGTTTCTTGAAGTCTTGAAGATGCCGGAAGGTTCTTGGGCTTTAAAGAAACAATTCATGAAGTTCCCTACAATTTGGGCCAACCCAAACTCATGGAGGACCAGCCCACAAGTTTCGGCCAGCCCATGAAAGCAAGAGGAAGCCGAACGGCAGCCCACAAAGCAAGCCCTAACGGCTACTTACCTAATTAGGGAATTTCTTTACTTAATTAAGTTATTTCTTTTATTCTTTAAGTTAGTTTCCAAAAAGGGTTCCCTTATTCTTTTTGGAAGTAGGATTTTTATTCTTTCCTTAATTTTAGTTTACAATTTCAGCTACCACTTGTTAAGGGTAAATCCGAAATTGCCTTTTCCTTTTTCTTACCATTCCTACTTCTTTCCGGGTTTGGTAAAGGAAATTAACCTCTTGGTTAATTTCCAATTCTACTTCTTTTCTTTTTCTAATTCTTGTACTGATTTTCGGCCATCCCTTCATCTATAAATAGGGGCCGAAACTTCAATAATATTTAGAGTATTCAGATCATAAAACTTAGTGTTTGAGTACCTTCTTTTATTGCTTTATGTATTTGCATGTCGTAGTTTACATAATTGCATGAACTTAGCTAATTAGGTTACTTGCTCTACCTAATTACTCGCATGTTCAAAACTCCTATCCTATCCAAAAAGGGAGATCAAGAAGGGATCCCTTTTTGGAAACTACCAAACTAATCTAGTTGTAACAAACTTGTAACAACCTAACCAACTTGTAACAAACTTTGGGTAGAATTAGGTAACATGTACAAAACCTAATCCTTCCCCTACCTAAGCTTCCAAGTGGCGTGTGGGCTGCTTCTTGTGGGCTTGGTCTGGCCGAAAATTGAAGGGAATGGACTCCATGGTGAGTTCGGCCCATTTTGAGATGGCACATAGTGCTGATAGTGTAGGGAGCTTCTGGAATCTTCTGGAAACTCCTAGAATCATTTTGGAATGTCAAAAATCAAGATTTTCAAGATTCTTCAAGATTCAGTAAACCGCGAAATTCAAGATTTTCAAGAAAATCAAGAACTTCAAGATTTGTCTCTTTAAAGTCCAAGAACCTTTCGGTTTCTTCAAGAACTTCAAGAAACGACCCTTTCTTCATTCTGGAGAGTTTGGAGATGCGTTTCCTTCAAAGATCTTTGAATAGCACGACTTTTCTACTTCTCCTGGCATTCTTCTCAAGGGCTTTGCCTTCTGGTTAGCCTTGTGAATTCTGACTCATAACTTGTGTTATTTTTAGCCTTGGATATCCTTATCATATACCTTTCTGCCTGGACAAGAAATCACGGATAATGTTCTGCTCGCACTGGAATTGGCAAGTTGTCTGGATAGGAAGTGCAAGGCTGGGTGTAACGCCTCACACCTGACGCCCCCTTTCTCGGGAAAACATTATGGATGAGGAGGAGTGGGCCGGTTGGGAAACCGCCATACAGGGCTCTCTCCCAACAATCGATAAGAATAAAATAAAAAGAACCATACATCCTTATTATTATCTTAGCATGTCAAGATAAAAGTTACAGGGAAACTAAGTAAAACTATCTGAGGACGGCCATAGGCCAAATTATCCTCCTAAAACATCATTCTTAAACTAGCTATTACAATTCGTGCATCTTTATTACTTCTTTGCACCTGTCAGCCTTATCTCTAATGCCAGTCGAGTCAAGCCCCTGAAACAATATATAAAGGGGAAAGGGGTGAGCTTAACTAAAATCAATCAGATACTTTGAGATTTAAAAAAATCACACCATGAGTCTTGATAAATAGTTGGGCAAGCGAGTACAGAGTTCATGCATACTCCCACAAGTAATCATGTCAAGATAGTCAAATAGATAAACCAGATCAGGTAGGTACATGGCAGATTCTGAAAACAAGCATAGCAGAATAGATACAACAGTTATATGCAACATGTTTGAGTCACTAAACTCCTAGTAGGCAGACTGCATAGTTAAGCTTTCTCATCTAAAGCTATGTCAAAATCTATTCATGTTTTCAAGTTGTTTAAGTTTTGATGGTTTGCGAAGCACATTGCCTCATCGGCAACCATACAATGGTAGAACTGGGTATGCTCCACTGCAGGGTTTTAGATCCTGACCTTTTCATATTTTAGGCCAACTGGTGTTCCTCTCGCAACGAAGCAGTGTTGGCTAACTACTACAAGGTCTTTCGCCTGTAAGCCTTACATAACGGGCGAGCAGCTACTATCTGGTCATGATGAAAGACTCGGAGTCCAAGTCTTATTTAGTAGGCCTCTGACCTTTTTCACACTAAGGTGATCATGGCAACCCTAGCATGCATCGTATATATCTAGATGCTTCATGCAATCCTAGATGACATGGAACTTGCCATGATATGTGTATCGTCCTTCGTGGTAATAGGTCATACTATCATATCATAATAAGCATTTATAGTTGCATATAAGCACGTTAATATGTCAAGTCAAGTATGGTACATATTAAGCAATTCATGGCATTATCATGTCAAGTAAGCACGTAGCACATAAGCATACATACTTCATATCAAGTTCAATCGAGAAATAAGCAAGTTGTGAGGCGTGAAAAATCTCGTTGGGAAAATAGACACATACTAGTACATATCTATACACGCAAATACTACGTAGATAGTTCATTTAAGTATTATGAAACTAGCGAGTAATCCCTCACCTTGAGATTGGGAAAGCGAGTGCGTTCGACGTCGGTCAACTTCGGGTCAACGCTAAATGATCAGCTCCTGCGGATAACGAGAATCAGATTATTAACTCTCGAGAAGCTATGACTTTCTAAGTAGGTTTGACTCATGGGTCAACTAGGGTTGATTTTAACTTTCAGGGTTAGGTTTGACTTTTTGATAAACTTTGACTTTTTGCGTAAACTTTGATCGAGTCAGGTCCTTTTGGGTCAAGTAGAGTTGAATTTTGACTTTCGAATCAACTCTAGGTCAAGTTTGACTTTTCGGGACAATTAGCGTCAAATTTGACTTTTTGGGTCAATTTGGTCAAGGTTGACTTTTTGGGTCAATCTGGGTCAAGTCAAGCTGTTTGGGTCAAGTCAGGCGATTCGGGTCAAGTCAGGCTGTTTGGGTCAAGTCAGGTGGGTTCGGGTAAAGTTAAGTGGTCCGGGTCAAGTTAGGTGGGTTCGAGTCAAGTCAAGTGGTTCGGGTCAAGTAAGGTGGGTTTGGGTCAAATCAGGTGGGTTTGAGTCAAGTCAAGTGGGTTCAGGTCAAGCCAAGTGGTTCAGGTCAAGTGCATGGGTCAATGGTCAAGTCATGGGTCACTAGTCAATTCAAGGGTCATTGGTCAAGTGCATGGGTCAAGGGTGCATGGCTAAGGCTTGAATGGCAAGAAATAGCCAGAAGGGCTCACCGTGGGCGAGATTGGCACCCGACGGCCACCTCGGCCATGCAATCGCGCTCATTGGTTGCCTACGCTGGCACCTGATGTGTGCATGTTGGCTAAGCCATGTCGGCCCCTTGGCCGTAGCATTTGCCCAGCAACACAAATGCAGGTTAGCCTTTTTGGGGCCTCCGTTTTCGTGTTTCTAGCTCGTTTCTACGCGAATACAGAATAAGACCGAATCCCAACTAGTTTTTCAAATAACAGCAATCAGGGATACAGTGAGAGCCATGAGGGCATGATTGATATGATAGTTATTACAGATGCAGCTTTCAATCTCCAATCGGGCAGGTTAATCGAAGGCAGGGATGATCATGTTCGCATACTTCAAAGTGATATCTTCTTGATCCAATCAACACTCCATGTGGAGGTCATTGTTATACAAAAACCTCTTTTACATGCTCACTCTCTAGGACGGTCATCAATTCTGGTGAGATCAGATTGTCTTAATTTGATCCGGATATGTTCAGACACAATGTATCCGAGTCTTCCTATTTGCTGGGCTGCCAGTACATGGGAAAGAATGGCACCGAGGACATGTTTGATTAGAATCAAACTGCCCCCAGCAAAAAGCAACTTGCCACGCCACCCTGAGAGCTTTTGATCCACCCTATCCTCCAAGAATTGAAAGTAGCTCCGCTTGGCCGTCCTGAGTAAACTGGGTAACCTAAATAAGTGAAAGGGAAAGCACCCTGTGGCACTCCAGCGATTGCTGCCAATCCCTAGGATGTGGCCCCTGTACACCTAGAGGAGGGAATAAAGAAACTCTTAGACTTGTTAATTTTTTGGCCACTAGCTTTCTCATATAGTTCAAGGAATCAAACCAACTCCTTTGTCGTACATAGATCCCCTCTTGCAAAGACCAGCAAGTCGTCCGCAAAACTCATGTGGGTCACTGGCGGGTTCCCCCGACCCATATAGTAAGTTGGCACCCCATCCTTTCGGAAAAAATATAAGAAACCTTGAGTGAGAGCCTCCGTAACCAGAATAAATAGGAATGGGGAGAGAGAGTCCCCTTGCTTTATGCCCCGTGACGATTGGAAAAACCCGGCAGCAGTACCGTTTATTAGCACTGAGAACCATGCCCTCTCAGATTATTCAAGATCAGCTGAACAGAATGCCCCTTAAACCCCATCCGTAGCAAAATGAGCTCTAAAACTTTTCAAGAGATTTTATCAAAAGCTTTCATCATGTCAAATTTGAACAGAACATGCCGCCTTAAACCTTCCGATTAATATTCCGCAACATCTCCTGGAGCAACAATACATTGTCAGAAATTTTTGGGCCTGTCATAAATGCAGATTGCTCTGGAGATATGAGTGTGGCCGTGTGCGGCTGTAACCTGTAGACCAGCAACTTTGTGAAGACCTTATTAACCACCGTGCAAAGACTAATAGGCCAGAAGTCCGCAAAGATAATAGGAGATGGTTTTTTTTTTTTTTTTGGTAGCAAGACAATTGATGAGGGCATCCCAAGTCCATCGACAAGTCCATAGACAAGTGAGTCCAGAGAAGCTGAGGAGGTTCGGGTTCTACACCGAGGCCCAACAATGCTTCAGGATCCAAGTCCATATCAAAGGGATCCACTTGTAGATATCATTAGGATAATAACAAGAAGCAGAGCAAAGAAGGTTCAAGAGACTCTCAACAACCTTGTACAAGCTTGCCGACAAGATGCGCAATTGATAGTAGAAGCCAACACCTTGGAGAACAAAGCCGGAAAGGTTCAAATTGCAACTCTCCTTACAATTCTTAAAGAAGAGGCACAATTCCCCATTCGACAATGAAGAGAAGGCTGTTTCTTGAAGTTCTTGAAGATGCCGGAAGGTTCTTGGACTTTAAAGAGACGTTTCTTGAAATTCTTGATTTTCTTGAAAATCTTGAATTTCATATTTTGCAGAATATTGAAGAATCTTGAAATTCTTGAAAATCGTGATTTCGAAATGATTCTGGGAGATTCCAGAAGATTCTGGAAGCTCCCTACACCATTCCACCATGCGCCATCAACAACAGGCCGAATGTCCATGGAGTTCAGTCCACATCAACCAATTCGGCCAGCCCATCAAGAAACCTACACGCAAGGTCTAGTCCATTAGGGTTTGCGAAATTAAGGGTTAGGGTTTGGGGGAAAATAAGGGTTTGTGCATGTTCCCTATTTTGCCCTTAGTTTATTAGTTTCCAAAAAGGATCCCTTCTTGATCTCCTTTTTGGAGTAGGATTTTCAATTCCTTTTCTTTCTTGATTTTACTTATAATTTTGGCTGCCTTAACCGAATTTCCTTTTCTTTTTACCATTACCCACTTCTTTCAGGTTTTGGTATTGTAAAGGAAATCAATCTCTTGATTGGTTTCCAATTCTAATTCTTTCCTATTTCTTTTTTTCGGCTGCCCTACTCTATAAATAGGGCATCCGAACAACATAATTAAGACAAGTATTCAGATCTTAAAACTATTAGTTTGAGTACTCTCTCTTTATTGCTTTATGTATTTTACATGCTGGCAATTTATATATTGCATGAAACTTAGCTTAATTAGCTTATTTGCTCTACCTAATTAAATCGCATGTTTCACCTCTTTTCTTACTTGGTTCGAATCCCTTGAGTAAATTAGCTTAGGTTGGTTTATTTTTGTTAACTGGATTTTTGGGTAAGTTAAGAGTTCATACAAGCTACGCCGCATAATCAGACTTTCCTTGGCAATTCATCCGCATGTGTACCTTGGTCCACATCAATTGGTATCAACAATAGTGGCACTACCCACAAATTTCGGCAATGGAACACCGGCAAAGAATTCCTGGGCTGCCAACTGAAGGTCCTCCGATATCAGGGGCCAAAAGGGGTGGAAAAAGGCACCCGAGAAGCCATCTGGGCCCATAACACTAGATGCATCAATATAGAACAGAGCAGATTCCAATTCCTTCGAGCTTACTGGCTGCAACATATCTTCGTTCACTTCGCCATCAATCAATTGCGGGATGTTTTCCAAGAACCCTCCATTGCCTCAAGGGTCGTTTCTCCATCGTCCGAGAGCAATGTTTGGTAAAAAAGCACACCTTCCTGGCGCAACTCTTCACCCTCAACCTGGTCTCTAGTTGGTGATTTTAGTTTGTGGGTCCCATCTTCCTTTGCCTGCCGCACTGTTAAATGAAATAATTTTGTATTACCATCCCCCCCTTTCGCTACTTCACCCTTGCCTTTTGTCTCCAAAAACACTCCTACTCTGCTAAACACTTTAATAATCGTGCCTGAACCTCGTGCAGAGTTGTCCGAGTAGCGTTAGAAGGATCTGCCTCATTTGCCTTCTCTTTAATTTTGACTTCCTCCTCCATAGCACGCACATTTGCATGGATGTTACCAAATGATGCTCTATTCCATGCCCTCAGGTTTGATTTTAGCCGCTTTAACTTTGCCAGAAACTTATGCATGCCGTAACTCTCAATTTGACCTTGCCAACTGTCCTCCACCACTTGCTTAAAACCAGGCCACCGTAACCATGCCTCCTGAAATCAGATGAGCCTTGGGCACGCAACCCCACTTGAGTGACTGTTACAAACCAACGGAGAGTGATCTGAGCAGGTACGGTTCAAATGCTCTAAGGTAGTATGTTGAAATCTATCCATCTAAAATTGGGATACCAATGCCCTATCTAATCTCTTCCACACCCTTCCAGTTGTGCGGACACCTGTCCAAGTATATCGGCTACCTGACGCTTCTAAAGTATGCAAACCATAATCCAAAATCCATTCAGTAAAATCTCTCATTGCCTCACTATCAAGGGTTCCCCTCCCTGCATAGTTATCTCCGCTGCTATGACATTAAAGTCACCCCCCCCCCCCACTGACCATGGAGAGCTACCCACTGAATCTGGTAAGACTTTCAGACCCATCTAAAGATCCACCATTTCCACTCTAGTACACTTCCCATAGATCACCATAACAAATACCAACAACTAGGTTAGCAACAAAACCTCCAGGTGCAAAACTTGAACAGTTTTCGCAACCAATCTGACCCAAAAATTAGGGGCAGCTTATATCCAGTTATTGTTAAGAGCAGTTTGAGACAAGACATTAAAAGACAAAGTTCTACCTATATGTTCTAGCCGATCTAGTTCACACATAGGCTCAATTATTACAACTATTTGCACAGAAAATAATCTCAATAAAATTTTCAAACGGCCCAGAAAGACCGCACTGGCTGCACCACGAATATTCCAAAAAAGCGTATTAATCATTACACATCTTGTTTTTGGCTTGGGCACGAGTTTGGATGATTCTAGAATTTGGGCCATTTGCATAGTCCTTCCAAAACCTTGTTTTATGCCTGGGAGTTGGTTACTTAGGCGACGGACTGGCCTGTGCTTGGGCACTCAAAGATTCTGAATAAAATGATGCCAAGAGCGCATCTATTCATCTCTCGCAATGATTGGAAAAAAGGAGAGTTCAGAGTCCGACAGAGTGGATGGTTCCTCTGCACTCGGCCCGTACTTCTCCTCCGTAATTTTTCTTAGCATCACATGTCGCTTCCCCCAGTAGTAGATGATCATCCAGCACCGGTAGTGAGGCTAACTGCTTGGGGTTATGAAGTGTCAATGTTGGCCAGTGAAGGGGGTTTAGGGACGCCACGCAGGAGTAGAGTTTTCCCTGCAATGACTGCGTCAACATTCTTCGGCATAATCCATTTTTGGGAAGAGGATAATCCAGATGAGCCTGCAAGCTGCTTCGTGTAGGCCTATATGTCAACAATTAAATGTATGGGTTTGGACTGCCCAAAGCCACCTTATTACCCAACGCCATGTTTGGGACATCTAGATCACGTTACGGGGTCGAGGCTTGCATGCCAACAATTAAATCAATTTGAGGGGTCTACTTGGGGTTACCCGAATCCACCAAAGGCTTGTCCAAAGCGATCTCATGTTTTGTAATTATTGGGGATTGCATGGGTTCCTTCTCAGTGGGTTTTTCCTTTTGTTCTAGCCACTGTGTCGAATTTTTGGCGAGATCCCGTTGCTGCTTAAGGGCCGGGTTTTTTCAAGGAACAGTCAGCCTTAGGGTGCTCTATATTCCAACAAAATTTGGAATACGGGGGAAGAGGATTTTCAATTTCAATATCTTGCCAGAAACTCGATTCATCATCTTCTGTGATCCAAAATCTGGACTTGATTTCCTTGGTTAGATCAACCTCAATCTGGACCCGTGCAAGGCATGGCCGCTTCAAGTCCGATGTAGCGACATCCAAGGGGAGAGGCAGACCCAGCACCGATGCAAAAGTGAACAAGAGATCTTTGTTTAAACATTGTACCGGTAGGTTCAGAAACATGATCCACACAGGAACGAGGGGAGATTCCCGCTAAACGTGGAAGGTTGTAGTCCATTTGAAAATTTGCATAAGTTTGCCATGAACATACCACACTGGTCTGGAATAGAAATGAAAAAAGTCAACGTCTTCCCCAAAGTTTAGGGGCACATGTTTTTGGTTGAGTAACCCAATGGTATAGTTACCCTTCAGATCCTGAGAGACCAAAAAATCCTTGATTGCCTATATTTTTGGCCTACCTTGGGAGAACTTTCCAATGAGGGCCACCTTCAATGGCTCCGATAGCTTCCGAACGTGGGCTTTGGGAAGGATGAAAGCAGTTTCGCCGTTGTGGTGAGCTATCCTCGGGGCTATGGAGGGGTCGATGGGAGTGTTCATTGGGGTGGAGAGAACCTTCGGTGATTATTTTAGTGTGTCGGTAAAGATCTGGGTGGTTCTGGGGTGCCACTTCTTGGAGGCGGCAGAGCCTCCATAGTGTCAGCGGCTGCAGTATGGTAGTTTCTTAGTTTCCTATTTTTCTAAAGCTTGTAGGGTTTGCTAGTAGTATAATGATAATCCAATGCACTTTATTAATTCTAATTACTATGTTCATTATTGGATGGTTTCACTAAAAATTTATCATCCTTTTAATAGTAAAAAGCAATTATCTAAATTTTGGTTTTCCCTTAATCATAAAATTCCATCATCATAAAATTGCAAGAAAACTATAACTAAAAAATGTAACTAAACTAACCAACCAGATTGTCATGGTTGTTTGATTTCAAAGAAGAAAAGAAAACCCCCCAACACACAATTGAAATTCCTTAAACAAGAGTTAGTGGGACTGTTCGCTATTGATCACCTGAATCATAGTGGGACTGATCACGTGAGCAGTAAACCTTTTTTTTTAGCTTTAAACTGGTACAAAACAAATTGATACTTGTGAACAGAGCCAGTGGTATTATTCGCGTGTATTATTAATACTCTTGAATTTAAATTTTTAAAAAAATTATTGATACTCATGAACAGTACTCATATTATTTCACAAGTACTATTAGTTTTACTCTTTAACTGTATCTGATGGAGGAATGAAAACTCGATCTCTTGTGTCAATTCAAGTATCAAATTCGAGGCCGAATTCTTTTCGAAGTGAGAGGGATTGATGAGGTCATACAAGGTCAACACTCGACTTCCCAGGTACAAGTCAACAAGTGGTTGAGAAGGTTCAGAGTCGACAGATGTGTTCTCACAAATCCACCGGAATGAACTTTGATCCAAAGAAGGAGAATGGGCCATTAAAAATCGAGTCAAGAAGAAATATCCCAACAAGCTATTTTTCAAGTTACCAACTGATAAGAAGATTGTTGAGTATTTAATAAAGATCTTAAAGGTAATTAAATCTTTTAGTTTTAATTAAATATTCTTGAGTGAAATTTATTTCAAAAGATTATAGAAGACTCAAGAAGGATCTAAGAGATTCACGAATAATGAAGGAAAACATACAAGTGGTTACACTTGTCAAAAAAGAGAAAATGCCCCAAGGGTTTCCTTAAGCAAAGGGCAGTCGCATATTTTTTTAGGAAGTGTGTGTTGGTGTGTGTTTTACTTTTCCTTGTTTTGGATTTTTTTATTTCTTAATTGGAATTTTCCTGAAAAGAATTCTTGCGTGTTTATTTTTAGGAATAATTAGATTTCTTAAGGGGGTAACTGACATGGTAGGTATAAAGACAAGGCAGTTTGAGTTTGGAAATCTGGGAAAAGTTACACGAAGAGGTACCACTAAGTATTTTAATGGTCAGGAGAACGAGCATACTGATTCCCAATGTCCTAAGCCGGTAGTACGTAAGAAGGAAGATGGTTGGGGTTCAAGAATCAAATGTCACTATGAGAACGCCACCATTATAGAAGCAGGAGTGTGGTGAAACTAAGGGTAATCATGAAGGTGCTAGGGAACTATTTGATGCTAAAATGCCACCCTTTTGGGCCAAGAGTCTTTATGAATATGCTACACCACCATGAGCTGGAGTTAAAGTTGATCACGAAAAATTATTCCAGTTTGTCAACGATGGTAGCATTACATTCCACAGCAAGGATAAGTATTTGTATTGCAGTGAACTCTGATAAACCTCTTAGTATAAAAGATAGTATTTGTATAGGGGAGGAACGAAAAGTGGAATCTAACGATGTAAAAGTTGATACTAGGGATACAAGAAAACTGCTTGTTAAAGTTGTTTTGTAGGAAGTCCGAAAGGTAGACACGAAGCTGAAAAACAAGACGCTTAGTATAGAAGATAATATTTTGCACTGGGAGAAAGGAAGAAATGGAATCTAAGGATGTAAAAGTGGAGACTAGTGCTATTAGTAAACTGCCTGTTGCAATTGTTTTGGAAAAGTCCCGACAGTAAACACAAAACAGCCGAACAAGAAGCTTTGTCCGAAGGGCCACAAGACTGAATCCGGTAAGAAATCAGATTCGAGGTCGAATCTTTTCGAAGGCAGAGCGGATGATGGAGGAATGAAAACTTGATCTTTTGTACCAATGAAGTATCGGATTCGAGGACGAATAATTTTGAAGTGAGAGGGAGTTGATGAGATCATCTGAAGTCAATACTCGACTTTCTAGAAGGGTAAAAGTTAACAAGTGGTTGAGAAGGTTTAGAGTCAACAGATTGGTTTCCACGAATCTACTGGAATGAACTTTGATCCAAAGAAGGAGAAATGGGTCATTCAAAATGAAGTCCAGAAGAAATATCACGACAAGCCATTTTTCAAGTTACCAACTGATAAGAAGATCCTTGAGTATTTAATAAAAGTCTTGAAGGTAAATAAATCTCTTGATTTTAATTAAATATTCTTGAGTTCATTTTATTCCAGAAGATTCGAGAAAGACCAACGAGATTCATGAAGAATGAAAGAAAACACACAAGTGAGAACACTTGCCAAAAAAGAGAAAAGGCACCTATGGTTTCCTTAAGCAAGGGGCAGCCACAAATTTTTAAGAAAGTGTGTGTTTGTGTGTGTTTTACTTTTCCTTCCTTGTTTTGGATTTTTTTGTTCTTAATTGAGATTTTCCTGAAAAGAATTCTTGCATGTTTTCTTTTAGAAATAAGTAGATTTCCCATTTTATATTTTAAGTAATTCCTTTTATTTTCTACACTAAAAAGTCTGCCAAGGCTTCACCATTAATGAGCATAGCCAAGTTTTTGAGTTATATAGGAATTGAGAAATTTGGTGTAAGACCCCATAGTTTCTCACCCTAGCTTAACCTTTGTGATTTATATTTTATCATATCGTTAGCTTTTAATCTCAATTATGTAAAATTATAAAGTTTTGTGAATTTTCTTAAGTATTTTAATTATGAAATCTTATGGTTTAAATCTTAATATTTTGGATTTTAATTTACAAATTGTGATGTTTAATTTAGAGTTAAGCTGTTAATTTAAGTGTAGGATTATGTTTAAGGATATATGAAAATAGATATATTAGTTTAATTTTGGAATGATAATAAGAAAATTAAAAATAAATGAAAAATATAAAAAAGGGGTAGGAGCGGTTTTACCCAGGATTGGAGCAGGTAAAACCGATCCCAATAGTAGGAAAAAATATCTGACTACCTAAAATACCAATTTTGCCCAGCATTAGAGCAGGTAAAATCCACATTAGGAAGCTGAAAAAATAATCAAACCAGTTTTACCGAGCATTGGAGCGGGTAAAACCGAGTTGACAAAAATAATAAGATCGATTTTACCCAGCATTAGAGCGGGTAAAACCGATCGGGCCCTAGAGTTCAAAAAAGATATCCTTCTCAATTTTCCAAAGAAGGGCTATGGCCTAGAGGTCTAGCCCCTCTTATTTTTGGTTTGTTAAGCGACTGGGAGTATAAATATATCTCCCTTTCGACCTCAAGCAATTCATAAACAACATAAATCAAAGAAACAAAATGAGAGAAATGAGAGAAATAAAGAAATGAAGGGAAAATAAGAAGAAAATTTGGAAGAGGAAAGTTTGGATCTTGGATTTGGATCCTAAACCATGAAAACCTATCCTAGCAACTTCAGGAATACACATTGGTAAGGAATTCAAGTTTCCATAATGTTAATTTTCGGAGTTAGGATTCATAAAAGTTGAAAAATTAAAGTTTTGTAGTTTTCTTAAGTTTTGATCTAAATCCTTAGATTTGAATGTTGTTTATGTGTTATGGAATGTTAGCAATGTTATATGGATGTTGTAGGAATGATTTTGAGCAGAAGAAACCAATGAAAAATGAGTTTTAGAGTACTTTTGTTTGAAACCCGAAGCCAAAATTTGAAGAAAAACCATTTCTGGAAATGATCGGGTAAAATCGATCCAATAGCAGGTAAAACCGACTTTCTTGTCTCAAGAAATTCAGGTAAAACCGGCTTTGGATCGGGTAAAACCACCTATTTTTTATAGATAAATTTTTCTCAAGAGAATCGGTTCAAACCGATCTTAGAGTGGGAAAAACCGCCTTTGGAAATTGCTAGAAAATCTTGAGCTGGTAAAATCACTTATTAGTGAATTATTATTCTTTTTAGATTTAGCTAACAATAGTTTGATTTCAAATGGGGTTTCAAAAATCATAATTAAGTTAGGTGCTCGACTTAGTTTATGAGATATTTTCAATTAAATCAGCCGATTCTGCATTCATTGGTGAATTCAAGAAGGTGATTTAAATAAAAGAATCAAACTAATGTCCAGCTTAGCAGATTTTGGGATTTCGCAACATGATTCAATTAGGAATCCGCATTAGTATCACTTCAAGGAGAAAAACAAAAAAGCATAAAAAAAGGAAACAACAAAAATTTCTACTCATAAAGAATAGTAATAAGAAAATTAACAAGTTTAAAAAATAAAAATAAAACTACTACTTATTGTGAGTATGATGAATGGCAATTATACTTTTCAAAAATGCAAGTGTTACATACTAAGAAAAGAAAAAACAAATCTACTGCAACTTTTAAAAAAGTAGCATACTACTACTACTACTCTTGAAGGAGTAACTATTAGAGATAATAGTTAGTTAACCCTTATCCCATCATTAGTCCCTATAATCCTCCTAGCATCCTCTCTGAAAATAAATGTTAGTCAACTCATATCCCATCATCTTATCCCTATAATCATCCTCATCTTCATTTCTATACAATCCTCTCCATATATAATCAATGTTGTATCCCTAGAATACTCCCCGTAGTTAATTCGTTCTTATCATACATGTAAATAGGACACAATACTCAATGAAAAAGCATACCATTATTTGTACACAATTCTATACATTTTTATATGGTATCAAAGTATCACTAATTCTAAACTGTTAGACCTATGGTCTTAATCTTAGTTTTGATGATAAGATAACAAATATATGATTTTAGTTAATGCTTTGCACTTGAAAGTTATTTGTAGAAAAGATGTAGGAAAAGTGCAGTAAAGCAAAGTTCAAAGCCAGTCTCAAAGTCCAAGAAAAAGGAAGAAATTTCAAAAGAAGACCAATGCAAAAAAGGGCGAACAAAACGGAGTTCAAATGAAGAAACGGCAAGCAAAACAAGAAAGCTTCTAACCCGAGTGTAGACAGGGAGTTGACTTCGAAGCTAAGCCCAGAAAGTGTCGAACCCAACCTTCAAACTCAAACCTTGACTTGAATCTTGCCAAGAAAGTGTCTAACTCGAGCTTAGATAGGGTCTCGACACCTTTTGAGGCACAGGCCAAAAAGAGGAGAAAAATTGTGAAGTATCAAACTCAACCTCGACACTTTCTCGAGCTCGAAGCTAGTTGCTCAGAAATGTTCTACACTGAGCCTAGACACCCTCACGATAGCCTTTTAGCCTACTGCCCAAAGAAAAAGAAATTCGCATAGCCATTCAGAACCTTCGACACCGAGGGACGACACCCCTTCGAAGTCGAACCTAACTAGCCGTTAGACAGATTCAGAAAAAGCAACTAGCCGTTGAAAAAAAGAGATGAAGAAGGTTCAACACCAATTCGACTTCAAACCTCGACTTCGTGTATCTGCATGGCTATTCGGAACCCTGGTTCGACACCGAGTGTCAACTTCGAAGCACTGTAATGGGTAGAAAATTAGAGCCGTTATATGACCGTTTTAAGAGATTCCTTCACTTCTATAAAATCCACAAAAGCGGGAATTCAAGACTGATCATCCCTTTCAAGTCTCCTACACTTAAGCAACATTCTCAAGCTCTATTTCAAACATTTGTATGTCAAATTAGCTTGTGAATGTAGGATTAGCAAGAGGTCTTTGTGCCCAATTGTTGTGTCATTTGTAAACTCCATTGTGGAGCTTTTCATCCTTGTAAACACATCTAGTAACTTAAGAGTTTGAGTGTAGCCAATTTGTATTAGGCAAAGTCCTAAGCTCTTGAGTAAAGAGTTAGGCAAGAAGAAAGGGGAAGCAAGAAGAGAAGGAGAGACCCAACTCAAGAGGTTGAGTTTGGGCAATTGTACAAGTCCCAATTTGAGGTAAGTTGGGCATTGGGGTTAAAGACCTATCCAAGACTTTGGATTAGGCAAAGGGTAGAGGTCCTAGCTTAGAGTTAAGATAGGCATTTGTCAAAGTCTTGATTAAGAGGTTGATTGAGCAAAAGTCCTTTTGGTATAGGCAAGAGGAGTCTTCAGTAAGACCTAAAATCCTTGAGGAAGGATAGGGCAAAAGATCCAATTGCTAACCTTAGCCAAAGGAGTCTTAATCTAGAGCTAGATTAACAATAGGAAAGTCTTGAGATTAAGAGATTAATCTTAAGCAATTGTAAGGGATTGAAACACTCCTTTAAGTGTTTCCTAGTTGAGTAAAAATCTCAAGTTGTAAACTTGGGGAGTGGACTAGGATTCAAGGGGAATCCGAAGCACTATAAATTTGGTGTGTTCTTGCTTTGATTGGTTATTTTCTTTCACATTTTGCAAATCACTAATCGCACACTTCACTTGGTAAAATTGTTTTTACACTTGTCTTTGAAAAATGTTTTTCAAAGTTGCTCTTTTTTATAGAAGAAAATTTTAAAGGGTCAAGAGCCTAATTCACCCCCTCCCTCTTAGATTGCTATTGATAATTGGGATTTCAATTGGATTTAGAGCTAGTGCTCAAATTTGTAGGTTTAACAACCTTGAGTTTAAGATCAATTTTTGCAACCTTTTTGATTTTTAAAGTCTTATTTGCTTGCTTGATTATTTGTGCTTTATTTTCTGCAATTTGGAAGTGATCTACAAGAGGTAACAAAAAATTTCAAGTCTTCTTTATGTGGTAGTAAGCATGATAGTGATTATGATGAGGATAATTTTGATATGTATGAGTATGTCACTAAATTGCATGACAAATGTATAGATGCCATGAAAAGGAATGTTATGATTGAAAAGAAATGTAAATCCTTAGAAATTCATGTTGCATATCTAAAAGAAGAAAACTCTACTTTGAAGTATGAAAATGATGAGTTAAGAATCAAAGTAGATAAAATGATTACTTTGCTAGAGAATGAAGATGCAAAGTACATTGATTTGAAAAGGTATTACGAGCATGCCATAAATGAAAATGTAGAATTGCATGAGAAAGTGAAGTCTCATGAAAAACTAGAAAATGAGTATAATGATTTGAAGAAAAATGTAGAAGACCTTAGTTCTAGCTTAGAAAAATTGACTCTAGGAAAAGCTAACCTACAAAATTTGTTAGGCAAACAAAAGGTAGGAAATGATAAAAATGGGTTAGGTTATGAAAGTAACCAAAATTGTGATATGCCTTCTACTTCTACTACTTTTGTTAATGCTTCAAATAGTAATGTAAAATTTGCTTATCCATCTATTGAAGCTAAAAGGAAGACTAATCATGCATGGTTGTATGAAAAGAAAAAGAAGTCTTCTAATTATAAAAATGATGTAAATGTGATTAATTCATCATTTTATATGCCTAGAAAAATGCATGTTCCCCATAGGCATAGTGAAGCTTGTATTCAATTTCATAAGTTTGCCTTATGTGCCCCTAAGAGGGATATGTTTGTGTTAAATACTCATCATGCTCCTAGATATATGAATATGCATAGTTCATTTAGAAATGAACCTAGGAGACACTATGATAGAAAGAATGATTCTAGGAGATATAATGCTTGCCATTCTAGAAAGAATCTTTGTTAAGTAAGCATAATGTAGTTGATTATAATAGAGTGCCATATGCATATAGAAGAAATGTTAGGACATTTCCTTTAATTAATGCACCTATTATGTGTCACTATTGTGGTAGACAAGGTCATCTTTCACCAAATGCTTTGATAGAAAAAATGTGCAAAAAGGTAGAAAGATTTGGAGAGTAAAGGAACAAGCTAACCCCCTAGGACCCAATAAGTGTTTGGCACAAAAATCTTGTGCTTGATTTCCTTGTAGGTCCTTGATGCTACTTTATGTACTAAATCTCAAAGAAGAGATGCTTGAAAGTAGCAAGGGTGGTTGATTGGAGCCAATTGGTGAAAAATGCAACAATTGCAAAAATGGCTTCAAGAATGGTAATGAGCCCATGAATGCTCATTTGAGGTAACATGTATCATCACTTAATTCACTTTGATTGCTTTATATTATATGCAAATTGAGTTGAATATGATGAACATGTGTGATTTAAGTTCAAAATGAGGGATATGTGATATAGAATGCATGTTATGCTGAAATGAGAAAGTTGACTTGTATGTTAACTTCATATCCTTGAATCATTTTAATTGAAAGCATGTTTTGATGAAAGTCTTTAGGACTTAATAAGCTTTATTTGAAAATAGCTAGAAGTTTGACTTTAGGTTGACTTTTAGACTTTTACATGCTTTTAAGATGAAAATTGGTCTAATGTACTTAGAAAGATATTTGAAATATGCTAAGACCAAGTTTGAAGTTAAAAGACTCAAGAAGAGAAGGGTTAGGCAAAATAGAGAAAATTTGAGAAAATTTAAAATTTGCCTTTGATTGATGAGTCTTTGAGTGATAGAATCCTAGAGTGCTATGCCTTTAAAGTTAAAATGATTCATTAGGATTTATTTCACCTTTGGTATTTTAAATTCTTGCTTGTTAAAAGATTTGAATATTTTTCATTTGAAGATAGCAAGAATTAAGAATGTTTGCATTATTTGAAATGGTTGACCGAGTGGTTGACTCTCGATTTACACATGCTTTAGCTTATTTGATATTTTAAGCATGGATTAATTGAAGATTTGAAGTTGCTTGCATGACAAATTGAGGCTAAAAGCTAGAAAATTGCAACTTTCAAATATTGTATGCTTAAAATTGAAAAAGTTTGACCAAGTAGTTGACTTTGAAAATATGCATGTTTACTGATAGGTTGACTTTGCACATATGCATGAGTTGAAATTTTTCATTCTTTTGATATGTTGCATATGTTGATTAAAACTTGCTCATGTGCTTAGTTGAGACTTACATGATAAAATTGACAAGTTTTAAGGAAATAGGCATTGCTTTAGAAAAAGTTTGACTTTTAGTTGACTTTCAAGAATATGCATGAAAAGTGAATCTTTACATTCTTGAAATGCTTTATATGCCTAATGGAATTTGCTTGCATGAAGAAATGAAGTTTTTAAACTTAAGAAAAGCAAATTTCATGAAAAGTTAAAAATTTTGCAAGTTTGACCTATGAATTAACTTTGACCTGATGCATCATTTTTTATGTTAGATGCATACATATTAATCATTAGGGTCATTTGATTTAATTGATTGCGTGATTAATTGCTTAAATTTATTGCTTGATTGATTTCTAGATTGATTGCCTAATTGATTGTAGAATTAATGCTTGATTGGTAGTTAATTTAGAAGTAATAATTACCTAAAGTGAAACAAGAAAAGTAGGAGAAACATAAAAGAAGCGAATCTGGAAAATTGCGTCGTACGAGTTTTCATCCGAGTCGGACAGAAACTCGGACAGTAGAAGAATTCGAGAAGGAAGGAATTCGCAAAATTAGCCTATGCGAGTTACCGTCTGAATCGAACGAGTACTCGGACAGAGGAAAACGAAAATGGGAAACGAAATCTTTAATTAAGGAATCCAGAATCACAATCAATTGGTAAAGGAAACTACCCGAAATTACCTTACCTTATGTGAAGAAGATTCTGATCTCCCTTAACCTATAGGATGCCTATAAATATATCCTTAACTTCCAAGAATTAAACCTTTACAAACATTTAAGCAAAAAACTATAGAGAAAAGCCGTGAAGCTTGTAGCGGAGCCGCCGTACCACCTTCATTGGATTCTTTAAGTTCATGGTATTCATAGGATCTCACGGTGAGTGTTTGATTTGAAATTTAGAATCGAAATACGGAATTAAAAGCATAAATACATAGGAAAACTTGAATAACAAGTAATTAACAATTCGTGTTAATTGATGGATAGAAAGCATGTTTAGGATGTTGGTTGAGTTCCTTACATGTTATTATGCTTAGGATGCATGCTTCTAGATTTTTATTAGTCGTAATGGTTTAGATCTGAAAATCGAAATCCAGAATTATGCATGTTTTAAAATCAGTGTTCCGAGCCTAGTTCGGGACAAAATTTAATGTAGTTAAATTACTTGTTTTCGCGTGATTTAAATTCCTACCGATAGCCTATATGTTAGACTATAGATCTACATCTTTGGAACAGATTAAAACGGATTAGAAACCTTTTTAAATCAACCCCGATAGTGGTACTCCAAACCAGTAGTTTCTGGAAAACAGAACCAGTCATCCGATTTTCCATCCGAGTCGAACAGCCACTCGAAAGAGACCCAGAAAGCCTTTTTCTTGAATTTTCAACCTGAAAACTTGAAGAACACAAAGAACACATAACCCAAGTGCGAGTTTCCACTCAAGTCGAACAGAAACTTGGACAGAGCCCATAACCGAAAATTTGCCTTATTTTTCTGAAATTGGTTTTTGCCCAAAAGTTTATCTTACTTTCAAAATGGACCAAAATCTTACCTTATTTTCGAAATTAACCAAAAGAAATTAAGAAAGACCATTACTTGAAACTTGACCTTATTTAAACCAGACCTTAATTGTGCAATTGACCTTAATCGAAAACTTGACCTATTGACCTTAACCATTGACCTTTGAACTTTGACCTTCACATAAGTCTAAGTCAACCCTAGTTGGCCCAAAGTCAAAGTCAAACCCAGTTGACCAAAAAGTCAAAGTCAAACCTAGTTGATCTAAAGTTAACGTCAAAATTTAGTAGCTCACGCTAGAACGCTCGCTTTGCAGGAGTTGACCGTTGATCGAAAATCGATCTAGTCGACCGTCGTTACGCCTACAATTTCATTGTTATATAGATATATGCATGAACTCTTTACTCGCTTACTCAGCCTGTGATTTAAAGATTTACGATGGGAATTTTCCTAAGAAAAATCCAAGATCTCTCACTGAGCTTAGTGAAGCTCACCCTTGTCCATTTTATTATTTTACAGGGGCTTGACTTGAGTTACGATAGTGGTAAGACCGATGGGCGTGAATGAAAGCAATAAAGACAAGAACTCTGTAATAGTTAGACTAAGTACAATTATGATTTTGGGAGGATAAATTGGTCTATGACCGTCCTCAGGCTGTATCTTTTTTTTTCGCTGCCATGAACTGCTTGAACTAGAATAATAAATATAGTTTTATAGTAATTCTTATTTATTATCTATATCGATTGTTGGCCGCGAGCCCTGAATAACGCCCACTCGACCCGTCTCGCGCTTCCTCATCGGGAATAGATCCAAGGGAATGGGGAGTTGGGGCGGGGCGTCACATCTACGGACATGAGCCACTACGTTGGGAGGACAACCTAAAGATGGTGTGTATGAATGGCCGACTCGCCCCTCGGGCCTCGGCCTTGGCCCACGCCCACTCCAAGTCCCATCGTGGGCCTCGTCCTAGTTCTTATCCTTGATCCCAACCTAGTCCCCTTCTACCTACACCTGTATCAAAGCATCGGCTAGTGCATGGCATCACCCCCTTGGTCACCTGTCCGAGTCAACTTAGTTTCACATCACTTCTAAATTTGGTTTAGCTTTAGATTTATCACACTCACGTTTATCTCATTGTCATATCTATTTAAGCAATAAAAGTCACAAATTACCCTTTTTCTTAATTATCCATTGTGTCTACCTCTCATCTTCAAATTCTTTATTCTAATGTGTGGACCTCTCCCATCCAGTCTGTTGATGGCTATAAATACTATGTCTCTTTGTTCCACCTCGGCCTCAGTCTCTCCCTCGATGTTGTCCCATCCCTCAACCCCATCCTCACCACCTAATATTCCATTGGCCTTACCCCATTCTCCTGTTTGCATCTCTACAATGATTAGCCTTTCTTGAAATAACATCCACAAATTGAACCGTAAATTGACCCTCTCGGACCAACTTGTCCATGATATTGAACCAACCCGCGTCACCCAAGCTCTTAAAGACATCCGCTGGAGACATGCAATGTCTGAGGAGTTTGATGCCTTGGTTTGGAATGGGACTTAGGAGTTGGTTCCTCCACTGGCGTGTAGAATATTGTGGGGGGTGCAAATGGATTTTTTGTTTACCTAATGGTTCTTTTGACAGGCACAAGGCTTGCTTGGTAGCCAAAACTTTCCACCAACAACCAAACATGGACTATCATGAGACGATTTGCCCAGTGGTAGAGCCAACCACCATTTGTCTAGTCATATCGCTTGCCAGTAGCCGAGGATGGGATCCATGCTAGTTTGATGTCAACAATGCCTTTCTCCAAGGCACCTTTACAGAAGATGTCCACATGGCTATGCCTCAAGGCTTTGTTGATTCCGACAACCCTCACCATGTCTGCAAATTGTGAAAGGTGATATACAGTCTCAAGCAAGCTCCTAGGGCTTGGTACAATGAACTTCGACACTTCCTACTTGCATTCATGTAAAAAATCTTTGTTCATCTTCAATGATCAACCATGCTACTTGTCTATGTGGATGACATCATCATTACAAGTAACAATTGATGAGGTCATCATAAGCTTCCTTAATCCAACAGATGGACCCCCACAACAGGAACTAACATTTTGCAGGTTTCATGTAAAAAAGCCCAGTTCCGTTGTGATCACCAAACTTGAAGAGGAAGGTGTTCCTACGCTGAGCCCAACCCAGAGGTGCCCCGTTTCATAGAGTCTGTGAACTTTGCGAAACCTTTCATCCACAACTCATGGCCCATCTCACTTTGGCCCAATCCGTACAATATTCAAGCTTCCCCAATTGGCCCAACAATTTTGGAGGCAGCTGCAACAAGCCATGACCCAAGCCACGGCCCATCGCAACTCACCGCCCACGGATTCGCACGCACAAAACCTGGCTTGCGATCCATTGCAAGTCAAACCCTTCCAAGTAGGATTTGGTAATTGCATGTTTTTCTTTTCCTTTTCTAGTTTGTATTGTATATTAAGTCAAGTTTCCAAAACTGTTTACAACTTGACTTAATTATTAGTTTTCTATTTAGCTTCTAGTTCCTTTTTCTTTTACAACTTGAATTTGGATTTTCTCTTCAAGATACCAAATTCAAGCTTTCTTTTTCTTTAATTAATTAATTGTATTTTCGGATCTCTATACATTGACATAACCAAATTTTCACTTGCCAAATTCATGCTCTTTTTGAGTTTGGTTTGAAAAGGGTTTCCAACTCTTGCTTGGATTCCAATTCTAGTTTTATTCCTTTTCTATTTGCTGCACTTTTTCGAGTTCTCCATCCCTATAAATAGGTGAACTCGACATCAATAATATTCAAAATTCTTTGGTTAAAATTGTGAGGTTAATTCTTTACTTTTAGAATTCTCATCTTGTTTACTTTTGAGCTTCTATATTTTTATGTATTGATAATTCTGCAAGTTCCAAACTTAGAAGAATTTAGGTTACTTGCTCTGCCTAGATTTTTGTTTGTTCATCTCCTAATTCTTCTAGTTAGTTTAAAAATAAAGTAGCTATTCTCGTTTAAATTAACTAAGGGTTTCCAGTTTTCAAGAGAGTAAGTTTGTGACCTTCAAGATCTCGACTTTCCTTGGCAAAGTTTTCCACAACGTGGGTCATTTCACGAAAACTCACATCAACAATGTAGCAGTTCAGGACTTTATCTCCATTCTTACTCACCGCTTCTCCCTTAAAGACCTTGGCCCATTGCACTACTTTCTTGGTATTAAGGTCACTCCTCAACCTCGTGGTCTGCTTCTCTCCCAGCGATGCTACATTGCCGACTTGTTGGCTCGAACTAAGATGACTGATGCTTGTTGGTTGGAACTCCCCTTGCCACATCACCCACTCTTACATTCCACACTGGTCAGGCACTTACTGACCCAACTGAGTTCCGAGTAGTGGTTGAGAGTCTTTAGTATCTGACTCTCACACGTCTAGACATTGCTTATGTGGTCTACAAGTTGTCCCAATACATGCATCGTCCAACCACTGACCACTGGATTATGGTTCGAGGATCAAGTGTCCCATAAGAGAAAGAGAATAAGTTAAGAAGCATTTTCAGGTATATTGTTTGTTTTTATTTTAATTTTTTTCTGTGGGTGTGTATGTGTGCATATGTGTGTGTGTGTGTGTGTATTTGATTTTAATGAAACGAGGTGGACATAATTTTATAACAACATTTATTTTTATCCTTCGTACTGTCTGCTTGAAACAGGTCACAACTTGGATGAAGCCGCCAAGCAAGGGATAAAATTTCCAGGGAACTTCATATAGCGAAATGTTTATAAATGAATTTGTTATTGTTGGAAATTGTGTGAAGCTTTTGTGTTGATGTTAGGATGACCGAGTGTTTTGGTTAAATTTACAGGGGAGACTCTGTCGGAATTGATTTTAAATTGAATTCCGTATTATTTGAAGTAGTTGGAATCTTAATGAAGTATTTAATTATGTGCATATCCTTGACAGAGTATGTTACATTTATAGGGGAGACTCTGTCGAATTTTCTAGCAAATTGATTTCCTTGTTTTCCATTTATGAATAAATGTCTCATGTAATTTTTTTTTCTTTTCAAGGAGTAGTACTTTTGGTAAAATTTACAGGGGAAGCTGTACAATGATTTTTGTACTGATTTTATATTTAACTCTTGATAAATACTTTTCTGTGCATCGGAAAAAAGATATCCATTTAGCAAGGTTATTTATTGACCGCTAAATAAATTAATTATTCGTTTATCGATTAATAAATCTTTATTATTTTAGAGAGATTCTTCAATATATTTTATATTGAGGCGCGCTCCGTACCGGCGGCAACCTATTTCTATATTTTGCCTCTTAACTAGCATGCATGTGTACGAGATATACAACAGGGCTAGAAAATTTTTAAGACTATACATGGATACGACATTGAGTACTTGTATCCAATTGTAAAGAGTATTAATTCTTTCAAGCTATTTTTATTTTATCTTAACATAATTGTAATTATTGATTGCCTTTAATTATTAAAATAGAGATAATTATTTAAGAACAAATAAACTAAATTTTGCGCTTTTACCTAAAATTATTGTGTAATAGTACATGAAATTTTTCGGTGAATGTTGCATGGGAAAATTTGAAATTTATTTATTAAATGTTTCACACAAGGCTTGCTTATGTACATAATTAATAAATATAATGTAAATTGGGTATGTAATATAATATTTACAAAGTTTTGGGGTTAATTTATGAACATGAAAAAAATTAGAAATTTATGGGGTTTATGCTTCATAAAATGAAATAAAAATAGAAATTTATGCGCGCGCGGGAATTGGCTGAATTTGTTTCCACTTTTCTACGGCGGTTCAAAAACAACCGCAGTAGAAAACACTTTCTACGAAATTTATGCGCGCGCGGGAATTGGCTGAATTTGTTTCCACTTTTCTACGGCGGTTCAAAAACAACCACCGTAGAAAACACTTTCTACGGCGGTTCTATGAAGAACGGTTCAAAAACAACCGCCGTAGAAAACACTTTCTACGGCGGTTCTATGAAGAACCGCCGTAGAAAGTGTTTTCTACGGCGGTTGTTTTTGAACCGCCGTAGAAAAGTGGAAACAATTGCAGCCAATTCCCCCGCGGGCATAAATTCAAATATTTTGGTCTAATATCTATAATTTCGCCACATTTTCCCCTGCTTCTCCCCTGCATTCCCCTGTAATATTGGATATGCAATTTCATAATGATCAACTGGTGCAAGTAAATAAAATACATTATATTTTGCAACATACTCAATTTAATGTATTTCACTATACATATTTGATTACTATTATCGTCCTTAATTCCAAATATATATATATATATAAGGTAATGAAATCCAGTAAGTATTTCTTTTTTTTTTAATTGGGCCCTTAAGCATTAATTTTTCTTATACTACGTACTTAATGCATTTATTGATTTGATTATTTTATTCCGTTCGCCCAAGTCGAGAATGCAGAAAATTTAGGACTGATAATGAAGCTTATTACTTTATCACAGCTTACATGTAATTTTACGAAATTTACAAATTTTGAGCTTATACCTAAAATTATTGTGTAATAGTACATGAAATTTTTTGGTGGAATATTGGTGCACGGGAAAATTTGAAATGTACTTATTAAATGTTTCATAAAATGTGAGCTTCTGTAATTAATAAATATAATGTAAATTGGGTATGTAATATTATATTTACAAAGTTTTGGGGTTAATTTATGAAAATGGAAAAAAAATTAATAGGGATTAGGGTTTAGGGTTTAGGGTTCAGAAAATGAAATAAAAATAGAAATTTATGTGCGCGCGGGAATTGGCTCCAATTGAAACTACTTTTCTACGGCGGTTCAAAGAGAACTGCCGTAGAATCAACTTTCAATGGCGGTTCATTGTGAAACCGCCGTAGAAAGGTGGCTTTCTACAGCGGTTTATTTTTGAACCGCCGTAGAAGGTCTAAATTCAAATTTGTTGGCCTAGGGTGTTAGGGTTTAGGGTTTATGGTTTTGGTATAATATCTCTAATTTCCCCACAGTTCCCCTGCTTCTCCCAACATTCCCCCTGTAATATTGTAATACAATTTAATAATGATCAATCGGTGCAAGTAAATTTTATGTATTTCACTATACATATTTGATTAATATTATCGTAATTGCAACTATATATATATATATATATAAGCTAATGAAATACAGTAAGTATTTAATTTTTTTTTTTGGCCACTTAAGCATTAATTTTTCTTATACTACGTACCTAATGCATTTATCGATTTGATTATTTTATCCCGTTCGCCCAAGTCGAAAACGTAGAAAATTTAGGGAAGATAATGAAACTTATTACTTTATCGACGCTTACATGTAAATTTACGAAATTTATTAATTTTTATCTTTCACCTATAATTATTGTGTAATAGCACGCGAAATTTAAATGCAAATGGTTCAAGGGAAAATTTGAAATTTAATTATTAAATGGTTCATAAAAGTCGAGCTTCTGTACATAATTAATAAATATAATGTAAATTGGGAATGTAATATTATATTTACAAAATTGTGGGGTTAGTTTATGAAAATGGAAAAAAAAAATTTAATATCAAAATATGCCCGCGCGGGAATTGGCTCCAATTTTTTTCCCTTCTTCTACGCCGGTTCACGAAAAACCGCAATAGAAGAGAACTTTCAACGGCGGTTCAACCGCGAATCGCCGTTGAAACAACTTTCTACGGTGGTTCGCAGTTGAACCGCCATTGAAAGTAACCTTTCTACGGCGGTTTCACAATGAACCGCCGTAGAAAGTTGGTTCAACGGCGGTTTGCGGTTGAACCGCCGTTGAACCAACCAGCTGGTCTAAGTTCAAAATATTTGAACTTAGACATCTGGCCTTTCCCTTATTCTTTTCCCCTTCTTCTCCCCTGCTTCTCCCCTGTTTCCTTCTCCCTTCTCCAGCCCCGGTTCGGTTTCTTCGCTCCCCGGACCCGTCGCCGGCGCAACCCAGCGAGCTCCGCCCATTTCCCGCACTTCCCGACGGCTGCTTGGCGTGCTGATCGTACGTCGAGGACCAAGGTCCGATCTTTATGTGTGGCTTCACCCTGGCCAACATTTCTTCCATTTTCCCACTCCAATATTTTTGGCCTTGGATGTAGGAGTGCAAACATAAGGTTTATCCAACTTCTATGCTTGCATTTTAAAACTTGTGCAATGTTACCTTCCATTTTGTAATTGCTTCCGATTGCACTAGGGTTTTTGTGCACAATATAATGTTGATTTCGGGTTTGATTTTTATGATGAATGATTGGAATGCTTTGGGATTTATTGATTGTTGGTTGCATTGGTTTGGTTGTTGAATTTCGTGTTTTGTCCTACATAAGTTGAGAACCTAGGTGTTTGATTGGGATTTCAATTAAGTACCCTTTCAATTCGGGTTTCCTTCACTAAGATGAGAAACACAAATGTTGATTTCGGTTTTGCTTGATTAATTTGAGAACATTGGTGTTTGATTTCGGTTCTTAGTCGATTTAGTGTTCCTCCTTTAGTGATAATGAGGAAAATGCTTTGTTGTTGAGTCCACTATGTGGAATTTAAGCTTTATAGGGTTCCTTCTTTGGGGATCCCTTGTTTCAATGTCTTGAATGCCCCTTATATATTGAAAGTAAAGCTATCTTTGCATCAATGTAAAGCATTTTTATTGCACAAGCACAAAGTACCTTTTGAGTGTTGCTTCTCTTGCTTTAGGGAATGAGAGTATTTTTTAGGAATGAAGTACTCCTCCTTTAAGCTTTTACCTTCCTCACTAAATTTTGGTTTTTTCCTTTAGTAGAAATTAATGATTGTTCTCATTAGTTGTTGGTTGTGAAATGTGAAGTACTTTATCAATGGTACCCTTTATAAGTCCACTTTTTTGGGGCTCCTTTGGTTTAATTTGGATAATGGGACTTGTGTATTGCAAATATCACTATCTCCTCTTCGCTTTCCCTTATCTTTGTCTGAAATGCTTGAAATATGCTTTGTGAGTCGTTCTCCTTGATGAGGGGGATTTTTTTCATAAATGTAGAGTTTGAAATATCACTTCTCCTTAAATCTTTTACCTTTTGCGATTTAGTGTTTCTTCTTTAGTGGAAAGGAGGGTAATGCTTTATGGTTGAGTTGAAGGTGTGTTCCTCCCTTGGTTTAATGTCATGAATGCAACTAATATATTGAAAGTGAGGCTATCTTTGCATCAATGTAAAGCTTCTTTATTGCAAAAGCACAAAGTATTTCTCTTGTTTTAGGGAAGGAGAGTATTTTTTAGGAGTGAAGTTGCAAAATGGACATTGCCTTTTAAATTTAAACATTACAAGCATTCTTGTTTTTTGTCTCCTTTGGTTTAAAGTGTTCAATGGCGCGTGGGTTTTGAAATTAAAGCTTTTCTTTAAATGCAAATGTGTTATCTTGTATTCTCTTTGTATATACATGAAGTTTAAGGTAAGCTAATAGCCCGAAAAAGAAAACGCAATGAGGACCATAGTGATGAGGGAAAGAGCAACAGAGATGGGTCTTATACTAGAGCTAAAAGAGGTAGAGGGCCTACAAATTGCAACGATCTTTTGGAAATGCATATGAAGGGGAAAACTTTGAGATTTTGTTTGATTCAAAAAATGAGCCTAAAAATTATCATACGAAGTGGATTACATTCGTAGCATTCACGGCCCGGAGCAAAGTGGACATTATGGAATATGCATCATGGCCCAAAGTTCCCGACGAGATCAAGAAGAGAGTGTGAATGGAAATACAGGTATTCTACAAAATTATAATGCATTGTTTGTTTACCCATTCATACAAATGAACCCAAATTTATCTAAATTTGAACTTCTATTGTTTACTGTTGGCATTATTTGTTTTTGAATCAACCGAAGAACTCGAAACCAAGTGGATTTCTTATGTCGATAAACGTTGGAAAGATTGGAAATCCTTTTTAGGTAGATATGTAAATGGTGACTTGCAGGGTGAGGACCCATGCCTTGAATATAAATATCCCCCTAGGGAGACATGGATTAAGTTCAAGGCTAGCCGCGAAACAGAAGAATGGCAGGTGGGTTTTTGAAATTCATTTCCTTCTTGTTTTTGGATATTTGAAATTGCTCAGTTTATGGATAATCACTTTTCATTGTATTTTTCTCTAGGCAATTCGTGAAAAAGCGCAAAATAATGCCACTTTAAATTCTTTTTACCATAATTTATCTCGCGGTGGATACCGACTGCTAAAGAAGAATTTGCATGAAGAGGCTTTGATTGCAACTGGGAAGAAGCCTTTAGAGGACGGTCCGTTCGAAGAACAAGGGGAAGAATCTTATGCAGGGCCAAGCCGGCATCTACTTTAGAGACAGGCTCACACAAACAAAAAAGGGGAATACTTCACGCCAGAGGCTAGTCGTGTTGGAATTGAAATTGTAAGTTTGCACCATACATTTTCTTATGTTTCAGTTCTTTAAGCTACTTATATAATTAAAACTATATATAATTGATCTATTTACATTTCATATTTTTGGCAAAACGTTTAGGAAAATCTATGTTTTCGCGAGTCCCAAGGGGAGAAAGTTTCAGAGGGTAGGAATGACATTCTTGTCAAGGCAACGGGAAAGACCGATCACCCCGGTCGTGTTCGCGGCCATTCTACCAGGGCACGTATCATAGAGGTTTTCCCGAAAACAAGGCCGTCGCTTAAAGATGAACTAGATTTAACTAAAAGAAAGCTTCAGAAAACCACTGCCCAGCTCGATGAATGTCAAACACATCTTAAGATGATGGTTGGGTTTATATGTGGTAAGATAGGGACTGACTATGATACAGTAAGAGCCACTGTCCTCAATAGTGCCAAAGCTCAGAGCTTGAACCCAGAAACCTCCGGAATGACCCCAGAGATGTTTGAGGTCCATGGTAGCAATGTTTCCCCTGTGAGTCCGACGCTACACCCTAAAGAACCTCGTAGGCAAAATTTTTCTCCTCTTATCCCTACAAGTTTGCCTGAGTTACATATGATACCTGTTTCATTTATGGACCCGATCAAAGCCTCTGAGGTTCCGAATAGCCCTATTGCAACAAACTTGGAAGATGTGAGTTCTTTAGGCGAATACAAGGTACTTAAAGTACATTTATGTCTTTCATATTTGTTTGTATAATTTCTTTCATATTGTCACTTCTAAAGAAGCTTGATATTGCTTTTCATGATTACACTTGGTTTTTGAAGTTAGCAGAAATAGTTGAGTAATGTTCATTCACTTGCCTATTATCTCAGGACGGGTGTGAATGTCATATGTTCATCTCTGAGGATACATGTAAGAGACGTAAGCTTGTGGCCAAGGGAAATGTTTATAAGCAGAGAAAGCACCACGGCCGCGAGGTAAGGAAAGGTTGCGCGAGGCTTACAATTAAAATTTCATATGATGACTTCGCCCCGCTACCATTTCCTGAGGAAGAGGCTTCAACTGTGGGAATGTCCCGATCCTTTTTCGTGGAATGGCCTATACATTTGATTGAACTTATTCTGGATCCAGTAACACAGGTATATTCTTACATTTATTTGTGAATTACTTAATACCATTTTGTATATTTAATGTTATTTCAAATGTTGTTAGGTGGATAAATGTTTAAAAAAGAAAAAAGGTCGTTTGAATTCTATGGATGATATAAAATCTTCTTCGACGGTTCCAAATGAAATGACATCCTCTTCGACATCTGATCCACTGCACGAGTTACAACTCCGAATGGAGAAAGATTCGAACTTCAATGGCTTCTTGTTTCAAATGACAAGAGATATCATAGGTGTGGATCATCCTATTTCGATGGATCGAATGGATGTCGGTGAATTATTGTCAAGAGAAAGCATGGTCACAAACTGTTTGATACAATTGTTCACCAAGTGAGTTTCCACTTAATTTTATAACCTATTTCAGATTATTGTTATATATAGTATGCATTCCATGTGCCTAGACTAACCAATGATGCATGATAATGTAAATTCTCTAGAGCTTTACATGATTTGGTTGAAAGGAATGACCGGAAGGGGATAGGGTTTCTCTCAGCTGATCATGTCACGGCACTAGGAAACACATATGAAGATAGGGTACACTACATTGCACGAAACTTGAAGGATCGGAATAAATAAATTTATCTGGTGCCGTATCTTCAGGGGTAAACACTGTAAGCGTTTCTCTAATTTTTAAGAAACACTGATTTAAAGATCTGAGATCATTAAATTTTTGGTTTGCAGTGAACATTGGATGCTTATAGCCATTAGACCGATTGAAAAGGTTGTGTACTGGTTTGATTCTTTACAAAACCCACAAAAAGAGGAGGCAGTAATACTTATAGACGAGTGAGTTATATATATTAACTAATGTTATAATGCATATATAATTTCTAATGCCAATCATATATACATATGTTGCTAATTATTTTCATTCCGCTTTCATTTTTATAGGGTGATGTTTAATTATCAAGCTTTCTTAGGATTGCCCAGAAATGTGCATATGCAACCTGAATGGATAGTAGTTAAGGTAAAATTTGTTCTTATTGAATTTTTTATTCAACGATGTGTTGTATAAAATTGTATGATCTTCTAACTCGTATACTAATATTCATTAGCATAAAAAGCAAACGTCTAACTGGGAGTGTGGCTACTATGTCATGCATTACATGTACCAAATCGCAATGAAATCCGACACATTGGCACTCGAAAAGGTATTTGATTTCTCATAACTTACTTGACTGTATTTCATTTTGCTACTCAATTACTTTTGAATTTATACTCTGTTGCAGTACTTCAAGCTCGACCGCACTCCATTAAGCAATGTGGATATAGATGCTATGAGAAAAATATGCGCTAGTTATATTGTGGAGCATTAGCCGTAGTTGATGGATACCAATGAAACTTGTTGATATTATAGTTGTACAAATATTTTTGGCTATGCCCCTGTAATATAATAGCGATTTCAATTTGTATCTTGGTGATATTTGTATTAAATTTAAATTGTAGCAATAGGTTTTGCTTTAAACCAGATTAATTTTCACTTTCTATCGCGGTTTGGGTCTGAAAAAGTGGCCACTTTCTACGGCGGTTTAGTTCTAAACCGCTGTAGAAAGTCACCGCTTTCTACAGCGGATTTACTTGAACCGCCATAGAAAGTGACCACTTTCTACGGCGGTTCTTCCCTACCGCCGTAGAAAGTGGCAACTTTCTACGACGGTTTAGTTTTAAACCGCCGTAGAAAGTGGTTACTTTCTACGGCGGTTAATTATTAAACCGCTGTAGAAAGTGGTGAATTTCTACGGCTGTTTCAAACCGCCATAGAAAGTCCGCTAACTTTCTATGGCTGCCAGATAGATGGTGGTTCAAAAAGGCCAAAAACCGCCGTTAAAAGCTCTTAAAAACCGCCATTGAAAGCCCTTTTTGTAGTAGTGCGGGTTGAAAATCCCAAAACAAAATTGAAGTGTTGAGGTCGAACGTTGACATGGTCTCGACGTAGAAGATAATGAAACCAGAGAATGCACCAAAATACATTTATTACACAACGCGCCAAACAAGTGTTCGTTAGAAAGAAAATTCAAAAAGGAGGTATCGAAACTGAAGTCTCGAGCTCGAAGGTCGACTTCAAAGCTTCAGTTTTCAGCTCAAACTTTCTAGCCGTTGGAAAGAAAGAATGGAGGTTCTATAAATAGCACAAGCCTCTCATTTCAAGTTCAAGAATGCCAAATTGAGTTTAGCCTTCATCTACAACATCCAAACTCATTTCAAGTGAAAATCAAAGCATTGCATTCTTCAAAAAGAAATTTGTCATAGTCTACATGTATTTTCAATTCTCATCTTTTAGTACTCATTTTCTTAGTGGAAGAACTTCTTTGTAAACCTTGTTTAAGTCCTAACCTAGTGTTTGGTTGAGGCACATTATAAAAGTCATAATCTCTTGTTGAAAGGATATGCAAGAAGAAAGGGGGAGATTGAAGAGAATGAGAAGAGTTGTAAAAGTCCTAAGTCTAGAGTTAGATTAGGCATTTGTGTGAAGTCCTAAGTCTAGAGTTAGATTAGGCATTTGTGTGAAGTCCTAAGTCTAGAGTTAGATTAGGCATTTGCTATGAAGACCTCACTTAGAGCTAAGTTAGGCAATTGTGAAAAGTCCTAAATTCTAGAGTTAGAATTTTGGCATTTGTAAAGGTTTGAATTACACCTTTAAGTAATTCATTTTGAGAGGGTTAGAAAATCTCAAGTTGTAGAACTTGGGTAGTGGATTAGGATTCAAGAGGAATCCGAATCACTCTAAATTGTGTGTGTTTTGTCTTCCATTTACTTTGCACTTAACATTTCAAAACACTTCGAACACACCACACTTTCGTTGAAAGAATTTTAAAAGGCTAACCAAACCAAGGTTCTGTTTGTCCATTTGTTAGTGGGTCGAGGTCTTCACCACACAACGGAGCAACTCTTAGAACGATCGGCACAGCGTGATTAAGTCCATCCCGGGCAAGATCACATCACGCCTAGTCTGATGCTGACTGGGCAGGTAAAAAAGACGACTTCACCTCCACCAATGCTTACATTGTGTATCTCGGATGAAACCCGATATCCTGGAGCTTGAAGAAACAACGAATCATCGCTCGCTCCTCAACCGAAGCTGAATATCGTTCTGTTAGCTCGACGGCTACCGAGGTCCAATGGATTACCTCTTTCCTCAGCAAACTTGGAATCACACTCCCTCAATAGCCTGTCATCTACTGTGATAATGTGGGTGTAGCAAACCTTTGCTCCAATCCGGACTTCCATTCTCACATGAAATATGTGGATCTTGACTTTCACTTCATTCGTGAACAAGTTCAAGATGACACCTTACGAGTCACCCATGTCTACTCGGCGCATCAACTAGCCGACGCACTCACCAAAAAACACTATCCCGATCCAGATTTCAAGACTTGCTGATCAAGATTGATCTCTCCTCATTGAGCTCCAACTTGCGAGGCATATTAGAGATAATAGTTAGTCAACCTTTATCCCATCATACTATATATCCATATAATCCTTCCCATCATCCTCTCCATAGAATTGTCCCCGTAAATAAATGTTAGTCAACCCATATCCCATCATCCTATCCCTATAATTCTCCCCATCATCCTTTCTATACAATCCTCCCCGTAATCAATGTTGTATCCCTAGAATTCTCCCCATAGTTAATTCGTTCCTATCACACATTTAAAGATTAGCTATAAATAGGAACAATACTCAATGGAAAAACATGTCATTATTCGTACACAATTCTATACGTTTCTAGAGTAATATGCTACTGCTACTTCATAGAATCAGATTATCACTTCTACACTGCAAGAGTATCACTACTGTTGAAAAAAAAAGAAAAAAAAATCCTCAGTTATAGGACACACACTTGTCATTCATGTGTATAAAACAGAGTTTTATACATATAAACTCACTTCATGCGATTTTTTTTTACGATGGTAGAAAGCTAGAATAAGAAAAATATAATAAATCATATAACACATAACAGTGTGTATCAAACAAGAAATCCATCTTACAATACACGTAGTAAAGATATGCAAATTTTACACATGCAAGAGAGAACATTTTGAGGAGAAATGAACGGAGCTAATTAACAGATCACAACAACAGCCTATACGAAGACATTGGTGACATGCTTGAGCACATAATTTTCGGTGATGACCCGGTTGGTTTTCTCAGTGGGATGGAATGAATCCCAGAAGACATACTTATTTGCATCGGTGCACGTGAAAGGATTCATGCGGTCGCATAAGTATCCCATCTCAAACATCCCCGTGGCACAGCATGCCACCGCTGCAGATTCAAACCCTGTAATGAATCAATTAGCATCAGTTGCATGGAGGGATTTTAGTTAAAATAATGAGCTTCTGTTTTTTTTTTTTTTTTTTTTTTTTGGATTACACGATGAGCTTCTGTTAAGGTAGGTTGGTTCGGTAGACAATTAACTACTTCCTCGGATTTCATTACAACATTCCAGTTTCAAAATCTATAACTTATTGTAGAGTTCAAGATATAACACTTAAAATAAATAATTTGTCACATTTATTTTATATCTTTACTTTTTTCAAATGTAAGTTAATTATAAACAATACATTCTTATATCAATAAAAGTTAAAAAAATCGGGTAAAATATTTGTAAATGGACCTTTCTATTTCAACATTTATTTTTTACTTTTTGAAATTATACTATTCAAATAAAACAGAGAATAGTATATATTTTCATCTACAATGTTTAGAAACAAATTTTAAATAAGAAAAATTAATTAATTAAGGATTTTATTTAAAGTGTTAGAAATTATCCAACAATACCAAATTTTGGTGAAGACTAATACACATCAAAGAGTGGATTTACATCTGTAATTTACGGAGATTATCGCCTTTAACAGTCTTTAATTCTGAACTTCACAAAGTTTTTTTTTTTTCACTAAGTATTATTAACACTAAAAACACTATTACAATATAAAGTGAAGAGTGAAAAAATAAGGGAGAAAAAGATAATTGAACCTTTTATTTATGATAAATGTTCTCTTTTATATCATATTTATATTATTTCTGTCCCAATTTAAATGATATTTTTATATTTTTACCACACATATTAAGGAGATTATTAAAATTTCTTTGGCAACCTTATACACTACTAGTGATCATTATTTTTCCAAGATAGTACAATATTTAGGAAAATTTTTGTTTTTCGAAACGTTACAACATTACTTTTTTATGCACCAATTAGTTATTTCGCTGATAAATAAGTATTAGATATTAAACAGTTAGTATAATTTTTTCTTAAAATGTTAAAATATCAATTACTCTCTCTGTTTTATTAAAAGAGTCTACTTTGATCAATGTATAACTTATTATTAATGTTAAGTTACAACACTTAAATTAACTAATTTGACACATTTTATTTCAATTATATTCTTACTTATTAAGTATGGATTAATTGTGGACCACATATAATTATATAAGTAAGGGTAAGAGAAGTAAAAAAAAAATTTTAAATGAAATTCTTTATTGGAAAAAAATATTTTTCAAAATAGACAATTCTAATGGAACCGAGGAAATTTTTTATTTTTTTACAAATTTTTTGACGCTGAAACATCACTTAAATTAAGACAAAGGCAGCATTTAATTTGGCTTTCTCATAAATTTTAAAAAATTAAAAATAAAAATGTAAGAAATACTGTTTCAATTATCTGACCTCTAATTAAGTAGTCGCTAAATCTGATGAAATAACATTAAAGAAAGCATTGAATACCGACTGACTTTTAACAGAGAAGAAACAGAAAATCTCTGTGGATCGAATTAAATGGTGAAGACTCAAGAGTGACTACCGCAATTTAACTCAACTGTAAGCGACCATCTACCATGCATACTTCAGCAGCCGGTTGATGGATTTTAATACCACCGACCAACATATATACCCGGTTTTCAACTTTCAAGTTTCAAGTACATACAAATAGCATGAATGTTTCATATCATATTACTGCATTCCATTCGTATCAAAACAAACAAATAAATAAATATTCAGTTCTGACCAGATATAATTTTTTATAAATTTTAAAACATGATTTGAAATAAATATTAATATTATTTCATGATTCTCTTACTTATATTTTTAATATAATTATGAATATAAAATTGTAAATTAGAAATTAGAAACTAATTAGTAAAGAAATAAAAGATTGATCATCTAAAAAATAAAAAAGGTTGATCATTGTGGTGGTTATTATATGTACCTATTGTTTATGCCATAGTGCGAATAATCATAGAGTACTGTATATTTAGATAATACATTTTTTTTTTTTTTAATTTGATTATTCAACTATTCAAACTGATCCCATTTTAGTTTTGGGTGATGAATGCGTAAAAATTAGATAAGATCAATGTTAATCCTTCACCCAATGATATTTAAGTTTATTCAATAGCCAAAAGTGATACTTTTTAAATATATTATATGTCGAATTATTATTTTTTCTGTTTCAAAATATTTCTTCTTCACACTTTTTATCATATCCCACCTGATTAGCTATTAATGAAGAAATTATTAGTCACTTTGAAGCGCATATTTATAAGTATATAGAATATTAAAATGATAAATATTTGAGATGAAAACGATATAGAAAAAATTCTTTTTAGTAAAAAATATACAATCCAAATTATTTAATGATTACTTAAGTAATTTGCTCAATAGATAAATGTATAACTCATATATATATATATATATATATGTGTGTGAAAAATGAAAATTTTGGTTCTTATATTTGGTCTTGTAGCTGTTTTGGCCATTTTGTTTTGAGTATGACACTTTTGTCCTTTATATTTAGATTTTTTTTGCAGTTTTCATCGTTTTAACCTGCTGTAAGAGGTTTACATGTCAATTTGACAGTTAATTTATGTAAAATTTAGAAGATAATGCCCAAATCGATCAAAGTACCAAAACTTGAAGACAACGTAAAACTCTTCAAAATTAATATGAATATGTAGAGTGTAATTGCAACATATTTTATTCTGAATATAAGATTTTATACATTTTCTTTTAGATCTTTTAATAGATAATAATTCATAATTAAAATTGAACCTAAATACATTATATATTTTTCATAAATAGCCAAAATGACTTGAAAATCTACTATGCCTTAAAGGATGCAACTCAAAACAAAAAATTATCAAAAGTGCTACCAGGCAAAAACAGAAAATAAAAAATGCCATTTTTCGGAAAGAGGAAAAAAACAAACAACTAAAAGTAATAATTTGACATATATATCAACTAAAAGTAGTAATTAAGAAGAAAACTCACCGAAAGAGGAAGGATTCTTAATGATCTGCAGAAGCATGTTATAAGGACTCGAGAAAACCAATCTGACCCCAGGAAGCTCTGCATTTATCTTCTTCACCCCCACACTCAACTTGTCATTGAAACTCGACGCCACAACGTTGTAACTCTCCACACACCCACTCCCACTCCCGCCAAAGAAATTAGTGGTTCTTTCTAGAGGCAAACAGCCCATCGGAGGGAGGCCGGTGAGAACGATTTTCCGAGCTCCGAGTTGGTACAATTCCTTCACAAACCCTTCTGCTATTCCGAGGAGGAACACCTGGTACTGATCCACCGTGTACTTGGACCTCGTGTCGGGAAGCACGTAGTAGTTTTCCAAGAAATCGTTTGTTCCAATGCTGATGATGTACAAGGCCTCGTTGATGATTTGGGTGGCCTTTTTCACACCTGCATAGGCTTTCAGTTTCTTTTGATATTCCTTATAGTACTCCACTTCCTTCCACAGGGGTATCACATTCTGCAAAATTCATACACACAATTAATTATAATACTATTTAATCAATGATGTAAGTTGGTAATTTAAATCTGAAGGTAATCAGTTTGAAAATAAATTGTCACTTCTTATGAAATTCCTCTAAAAAGCGCCAGTTAAGCTAAAAAAATATGCACAGATTAAAAAAAAAATGTAATATTGTCATTTTTATGCATAACTTATTCTATTTTTGTGCTATTCTCTACTCTTTCCGTTCGTAAATATATGATGCTTTAGCTTCTTAAATTTGTTTATAAATGTATGATGTTTTCAAAATTCAAAACAAATAGTGTATTTTGTTCCATATTTGCCATTACTTATTGTAATTTTGTCATTCATTTATGTTGCAGATTTTCAATACTAAACTCATTAAAATTGCAACTTACATAAAGAAATGTGTGATATATTCATTTTATCATTAAATAAGGTCACATAATTTTAAGTTCAAGATACAATAGTTAGATTACTATTAAATTGATCATTAGTAAGATTAAAATAATTATACAATTCATAATATTTTGAAAAAATTAAATAAATTTAATAAGATTAGCAAGCTAAAACATATATCTACATTTAGAAACAGAGAGAGTATCTCTTAATTAATTAAGTGTTACACCAACTTTTAGTTGAACTTTAATACATATTGAAAACAATGAATTAATAGGCTCATCAGTATTTTTTTTTCGTATTTAAAAGAATTAATTGGTTGCATTATTTTATTTAAATAAATTTCAATGAAATATTGGAAAAAGGAACTAGAGATAATACTAACAACTAGCTATCATTGTACTCCAAAAAAAGAAGAAATACTAGCAATTTAATTTTGTTGCATGTGTAGTTGATCGATAATCAAAAAGAATATTAATGCCACGTGTAAAACAGCTTCCCTCCAGTAGAATGGTTGTTTGACAAATGGGCAAAAATCTAGAAAAAAGATTCACGAGGCAACTAATAACTGTACAAAACTTTTACTATTCAATTCTTTCAAATGTTTCGTCATATCTAATTGAGAAATTAATCTTCATTTCTTTTCTTTTTCAGTTCCGTCATCCAACTGAAAGAAATTCAAAAAAGGTTTTTTTATTTATTTATTTATTTAAAAAACAGGGACAGGCTCTAGCTAATAATGTCCTGTTTTGTAACTCAACTACCGTTATTAATTAATTAGGAGGTTGTCACATGGGCTCAAGTAAAGTGTACTTAATTTTCAATCGTTTTCCATTCCGGGCATTCACCGTTTTCATTGTCTGGTGAGTGAAGGAAAACTCTTTACATGATTAAAGAAACTTTGTCCTGCCTCCACAATTTGGGAAAAGTTTTGCTGCTCAAATATATAGCATTTCAAGCATAAAAAAGACTATTTTGGATAGTTATACTCCCTCCGTTCCATTAGAAGAGTTAATTTTGATAAATATTTTTTGTTCCATTATAAGAGTCCACTTTCAATTTTTTTACACATTTTAACCTTACTAATATAATCATGTGCGGTCTACGATTAGTCCTTACTTAAAAAGTAAGGATATAAATGGAACAAATTGTGACAAATTATCTATTTTAACTATTGTACATTGATATTCATAATAAGTTGTACATAAGTCAAGATAGACATTTCGAATGGAACGGAAGGAATAGTACTTTTTTTTATGTCACGAAACGAATAAAGAGATATATTTTCTATGTTCTCTAACAAGAATCGTCAGGAATAGTTCACGCATGTTAAGAAACACTTTGAATTGTCATGTTTACCTTAATTAATGCTGCACTATTTCTTTTTCCCAATTAATGCTAACCAAATTGTGTGTTTGATTCATCAAAATTTTATCTTTACTAATTTATTACTACAAGGATAAATTTAGAACTTTCTTAACTTTTTAAAATGAAAATTGTAGAATTTACAAAATAAATTATAGCTTAAATAACTCTTTTTAGAGAATAGAGAAAGTATATTTTTATAAAATTTATGTACAATAGTTCTATGAATATGACGTTTTAAATGTGACACACTTCATGAATAATTATTTTAAGAGCTGATCACAGCAAAAATTAAATTATAGAGTGGGAGTGTAAAAAAAATGATGTGCCATATATTAAAAGATAAATCACTAACTATTGGATAATTAATTTAGCGGGTAATGATATTAAAAGTGTAGAGTGAATATGTAAATGAATGATACAAGTACATGTATTATTATTTTTTTCTGTTCTATTAAAAGAGTTCAACGTCTATTTTATTTATTTTTTTCAACAGAAGACTACAATTTTAATTTTTTTTACTACTCATACTCTTATTAATATAATTATGTAATTCTACAATTAATCCACATTTAAAAGTGAGTCCCTAAATGGAACAAATGGTATTAAATTATTTTTTTTTATGTGTTGTACCTTGACATCCATAAAAGTTTCATATGATTAAGATTGGACTATTCTAGTAATCAAATTTTTTTTTTATTACAGGAATAATCATTAATGAATTAATACTCTTAACACATCATCATCTCTACGTACAATTCACTATTTGAAATTCTAAATCATTTTTCTATTCTAACTACCTATTATTGCTGCATTAATATAATCCACAAGCAGGCACTAATTATATGAAAACAATCTGACCATTCTGCCAAGCATTAAAACACTTGGTACACAACAATTAACGGTGATAGCAACTGATCATAAGCATCTTAATATATTTGAAAGGAAATATCTCGTCTTGGGATGAGAACCATTTTACCGTACGTTATGAACAACATTTTTATTTTGGTTTTTCTTAAAATGTAAAAAAAAGAAAAAAGAAAAAAAAAGCGTGGAAAATAATTATTAATAAAATCTGAAGTAAAATCGAAACCAAAAAATTATTAGACCAACAGTACATGTTAAATTAAATGTATGTATCTGAAGAGAGAGTCAAGAAAAATTAATTGATGGACTTACAAGCACAGCGGAAGTAGCATTGTCATATCCAGTCCCAGCAGAAGCGAAGCAAACGCCTTGAACAAAATCAGAAATATTGTAACCGGGATCCAAATAGGCAGGCACAAACGGCCGCAGCCCAAACGCCTCCGAGATGTAGTCCGTGGAGATTCTCCCGTTGGAAAACCTTCCGGTGGGGCGGCCGCCGTAGAAGTCCCGGCCATAGGGCTCAAAGTTGCTCTTCAGCACTGTCGAAATTTGGTTGTTGTTGCCGGCATCAACAGAGGAGTCACCGAACACAATGATTGCTGGGACCTTAGCCTCAGCAGAGCAGATTATCATCAGGCAAATGATGATGAGGCAAAATCTGTACTTTTTTAGCTGCCCCATCTGTTATTCTCTTAGTCCAAGCTAGTTTAGAACAAATTCTCAGATGTTTTGGGTTGAAGTTTTAAGGTAAATGGGGATGACGAGGTTTTTATATATAGTGCTTAAAGTAGATGGAAAAGGAGAGCTTTTAAGGTTCAACAAGTAGAGGAAACAAAGTTTGTTGAGGCCATTAATGCGACTTATAGAATCAGTGTGAATTAAATCTTTTGGTACCCCTTGACGGGACTCCATGAATCAATGCCATGGGGGTCAGGTTGGTGCGTGAGTAAGTTTGGTCTAACTGAACCAATTATTAGAGTCGAATTTTTGGTTTATCATAAATGAATCTATTAGTGTGTTTTATTGAGTGAAGGACGATCAAATTTGGAACACGTACTGCATTTTTTAAATAAAGTTTGCTTTATTCAAAATTTGGGTTGCCGTTCTATCTTCTTATGGACAAACCATATGCTTCATCTACTATACTTTTATACTCCCTGCATACTCTAGAAAATGTCTTTATGCAACCCCAAATTTTTATTTTTTAAAATTGTGTCATATTAACGCTTTCAATACAAATTATAAGAAAAGTTTTAATTTTATCTTTGCAACAATAAAGTAAGAGATAAATTTTTTTCATTAATTAAAGATACAAGAATAATTAATTGAGAGAGACAAAAAAGTATAACAATAATTAAGAATAAATATGATAATTTTATAATTTTCTTAATTTGTGTTTTTTTTACTCATGTGACGGATTTTAGAGGATAAAGTGAATACTGTTATATAAATATATATATATATATATATCTCGCTGAGGATAGCGGGAGACGATGCCCGGGACTTAAGCTGGGCCACAAGAGATGAAGCCCAACGCAAAGCCCAGGAAGGAAGAATAGACCTTTCTGGAATGGACACGTGTCCCGAACACGTGTAACTCTCAAATTGGTCCTGCACAGCGATCGAGCAGGCGATTAAGGTTGGATAAGGGAAGATCTTCTCTAGATCTTCCCGGCGACGTCATTAGCTAACGTAGCTCATCGCTTGCTCTACAAGCTGCCTAGATCATTTCCGCCTATAAATACTCAATCGCCCCACTATGTCAAGGTAACGTATATTATCACTTAGCTAGTTTTATGCTGTGATATTGGCTAATGTATTATGTTGGATCCTCACTTAACTCTAAGCTCAAGTGACATCAGCTAGCCTGTTCCCACCTCCTGCTTTTGGGAATGTTTCCCTTGTAGTACTCCGATGCTTAAGTTAGGTTTAGAGGAAAAACAATCAGAGTTAGTTAAGCAAGAATTCAATACCTCTTTAGTGAATGAGCTGTTAAGTATTTATCTTTGGCAAAACCAGCAAAGGTTCTCACGGCATAAGCTAGCTAGTCCTGATGTCGTCTCAAGTCCCAACACGTGTCCCCTGCATGCTATTAAGGGGTACTTAATATATGTGCCAACTATCGTGCACTCACGACACTGTAGCCCGGTTCGGCCACGGACGGGGTAAACTTGACTTCACCTCGTCCTTCACGGACGAGGTCAGCTTCAATTCACCTCAACCTTAATCCAATATCCAACAATAGCCCCCAAAGTAATGGGTTGAAGTGGTAGACGAAGTCCATTACTTTTTCAAACGCGCGTAGCTCCCACTCAACACGTCGATCTGACAGAGTCGTTTTGCGGTTCAACTTTCCACACAGTAATGATGGCTTTACACGTTGTGTTCCACGTCCATCAATAACCTTGACAGTTATTTCAAATTTAACTTCCCCAGTATGCTTCCTTCCCCACATCCTACTTCCTTCGCGTCTTTTCCTATTTAATCCATCCCTATTCCTTCTTTTCCCACTTTTACAAAATCTCATCCATTGTTAAACACTCCCTCCTTCGTCCTCTCTCGACTTCTCAACTTCCATCTATTCTTCTTCATTATGTCTCAATCAAAAGATTCCGACAATGCTTCTCACGGTAATTATGCTGGGGAAGACGAAGAAATTAGTTCGGATACCGCGGTAGACTCGAAGACTCAGCAAATCCTAACCTTGAAGTCATCGGAGCTTCAAAGGCTACTCCTCATAGTCAAGCTGACCCTATCCCTCAGGCGGGGCCTTCCAATTCTGCCGCGGCTGGGTCTCCGTCCAGGAGTTCGACACCACTCAGGCCGGGTACTATCCACGCTATCAGAAGTGCACTCTGGGAGGAGAACCTACCTCACATCCGTCAAAATTGTGCCATCCCAGATTCGATCCCCATCGCGGCTTCACCAGCAGGACCCAACGGCTGGATTGCTGATAGGACAGCGGATGGGTGGGTCGCCATGTACAAACATCATATGGAGTTCGGCCTTTGATTCCCAGTTCCCCAAGGCCTCAGAGGGTGGTTGGATTACTACCAGATAAGCTTTTGCGAGCTTACCCCCAACGCCATCAAATGTTCGTCGGGTTCTACCAACTCTGTGCCAGAATAGGAGAAGTCCCACTGAGAGACTACTACGGAGCATGTTTATGTTCAAAAAAGGAGGGCAGAACTCTCATTGGTACTATCTCACCAAACGCACCAATTCCCTGGTTTTGATTACCAACATCAAAGACTCTATCCATGAATGGAAGAACAAATTCTTCTTTGTTGACTCTAGCGCGGCCAATCTTCCTGTTCATCCCGTTCCCCGCAATGGCTTCGTCATGTCAGGTCCGCGGCCCGAGGAACCTGACGTCATCGACATCTTAGGCCGTCTCAAAGATCTGCACGAGAAAATCCTAGGCACCAGCCGTCCTAGCAACGAACAGCTGAGGTTGGCAGGGCTCTTTCCCCCTTTAATGCCGAGCTCAGGTATTTGAACTATTACACTCCTAAAGTCATTTACTCTTTCACAATTCCTCACTTTATTGAACTTAAATTACATCCTATTTTCTTTTCTTATGTAGATATTGGTTCTAGTTCGAGAGCCAACCATCCTGAGATTATTCCTCCGTTGGAACGAGAACCCCTAGTTATTGAAGCGATTGAGTATCCTTCTTCTAGTAGTGCCGAGCTCGAACAGGAGGGATGCCAGGGGGCGAATCTATCTTCACCCTGGCCACCGATATTGATCGGCACCTTATAGTGGCATAATTTTAGAGTCTTATCCCGCAGATGTGACGGGCTTTTGCCCAGGTATTGCATGGTTATGTGTAGGTTAAGAAGCTGTTAATGAGAGGAGGAAAGAAGGCAATATGGAGCTAAAGGACTCGGATCCTTTGGGCAAATTGAACCTGGATGACTTGGGGCTGACCTTATCCGGGATGACCTAAAGTGGATATTAGATCAAGGACGACGTAAACTAAGGTTAACCCCGTCCTTCACGGACGGGGTGACGATAAGCCGACCCCGTCTTCAGATGACCTGGGCTACAGTGTCCTAAGTGCGCGATAAAAGGGGTGCAGATATTAAGTATCCCTTTATAGCATGCAGACAGGGAGTTGATCCCAAAAGCATGGAGCAGAAGGTGGAGGCCGACGTCACGCGAGCTCGGCGATAAGTTGGGATCCAACAGAAAGCACCCACAGAGTTGTGGTTTAATACAAAACCATCTAAAAGAAGGATCCAGAAGGAATATTCTGTCTAGCAATCTTAGAAGAAGTAAAACTCATCTCAAAGTGTGAAATTCGAATTTGAATGAGATAAGGAAATAGTTTGGATGCTGTTTTCCTGGAACAATTGGAGATAAGAGGGAATCTCAAGAAGCTATAAGGATTGATTACTTCCTTTTATAGAGTGATCTGCTGCCTTTTCTAGATTGATTTATTTTTCGTAAGGGATGAACATTTGATTTTTTTCCTTTTGTTGAAAGATAACTATCTCTATAAATAGGAGAGTTTCATAGGAACCGGGGGAGTTATTATTCATTCAGTTTTTGATAAAGTTTTAACTAGTCACGATACATTATTTTAATGCTAAGTTTTCGATCTGTTCGTTTTTTTGCATCTGTACGCCAGGCCGTCTACCATTTTAGTGAAACTACCGGGTGACTTCCGTATTATTTCAGCATTAATTCAGTAACTTCTTCTATCTCTCTTTATTTCTTACTATGTCATATTCAATGATTATGTGTTTTACTATCGAAAGCATTAGTAGCTAAATTCTTAATTCTGGTATTATGTAAGATATTCGAAACCATGTATGTATGAAACCGAATTAACGTTGCGTCTAATTGGCTATATTCTGTTCTATCTCGGGAATTCATTTAATTGCTAATTATGTATTAAGTTTGATAAACTTAGTACTGCATTGGTAATTGTTATCAAGTAACAAGGCTGCCGGCTAGGTAGTTCCTGATAGATTAGTGTTTACCTTTAACAGTTATGTCTAATAAAGAATAAACAGTGTTAGGTTCCTTAATTCTTAAAAGCTCTTTCTGGCAGTGATCTTTGCGAGGGACCCCACTGAGGATCACCGAATTGCATAAGGGATTGGGTACGTCTGAGGGACCGCATGGTACCTATAACTAACCGGTGTAGATTAAATTAGACCACAAGGTGTTTATGATTGCATGCGTGCGAGGAGAATTAATTGTATAGTACTAGAATATTTTTATCAATTGTTACTTGTTGATTGTTATATTTTTTCTAGTAGTTATAATTTGAACCAACTCTTAGGTCTCTTGAAAGGCACCAAAGGTGACGACTCGTCAAAAGTGTGTGTTTTATTGCATTAATATGGAATTAGAAGTGATTTCTCCGTCTCTGTGGATCGATCATGTACTTTCCTATACTATTTATAGTTAGTCATTTGTAGGTATAAAAACTGTGAATTTGACTGTATTTGGTACAACACGACAAAGTCACTTATCAAATTGGCGCCGTTGGCGGGGACAGTTACAGTCATTTTAATTCTTATTCCTTTTAATGCATTTGGTGTTTTCTTATGTTGTGTATGAGCAGGAGTTCACGACCTGTATTACTCAGTGATCCAAAGATCGAAAGAACCTGCAAACATTTAGCCAAGGAAGCAAGGTTACGAAAGTTAGCAGAAAGGGAAGAATTAGAATTATCCATCGATCATTTGCCCAAACAAAAGGCAGACCTGATACAGATTTTCAGAACTCTGAATCTGAGTCAAAAATAATGGGAGATCGAGAAGGTAATGTCCGAGAACAAGCTCAGGGGGGCCCACCAGAACCAGAACCCACTCTGGAGGATTTGATCACCCACGAAACCACTGATCGAGCTTCAGCTGTAGTTACATCCATGCTGCCAGGAGGTTTCCCGCTAAAGAATGGGTGGTTGAACAGGATTCCCAAATTTCATGGGAATAGAGGTAATGATCTGCATAATTTTTTTGGATGAGTATATAAAAAATTGCAATGTGGGTAGAATACTAGCAGGGGCCACCCTTGATCAGCTGAAGCTAGTGGCATTCACGTATGTTTTGACGGGACAAGCAAACCATTGGTTCTCGTCACTGCCAGTAAGCACGGTTAAGACTTGGCCACAGATGAAGGGGCTATTCTTGCAGAAATATTTTCCATCCACAAAGACGACCTCAATAATGAAAGAGATCAGTAGCATTCAACAAGAGGTGGATGAATCTCTCAACAACTATTGGATGCGATTTAACGAACTGGTGGAAAGCTGCCTGAACCATAAATACAGTGAGGGGCAACTTTTGCAGTATTTCTACCATGGAACGACATCGGTTGATCAGAATTTGATGGATTCAGCAAGTAATGAGGCATTCCAAAACAACACAGTGACGTCGGCCAAAAAGGTTATCAAGGATACAATTGAGTCGCGAAGTCAGTTTGTGGAGCCCATCTCTTTGGCCAAACCGCGGGCAGGTGTGAGTTTTGTGGATGACACAAGCGATGAGAGGATCACTAATCTCACAGCCAACATGGAAAAACTCACAGCCCTGGTGACCAAGTTAGCAACGCCACCCAATAACCCGACAGGAAAGGTAGTTTGTGGATGCTGTGGGTATATAGAACACTATTCCCAACAATGTAATTTTGCACAAGAGGAACCAGGAGCACCAGCGAATGTTGCAGGGAATTGGAATCAGCCAAACCCCAACCCCAATTGGAATAGGAACCAGCCACGGAGAGATCTTTTCTCTAATACATACAATCCGGGGTGGAAAGACAATCCAGCATTTGGGTGGAAGAATCCAATTGAAGGTGTTTAGGTCCCTTTTAAGACAGAGACAAGTCAACCAGCTCCGCCACCAGTCTACAACAATCCTCCCCAAAATTTTCAAAATCCGAATCCAGCTCCAATGTACAGGGCACCTAACCAGCGTAATTTCCCAACTAATAATCAGGGCAATCCACCCGAGGTCAACCCTAGGTAGGCTATGACCGAGGTCAACCCCAGGTCGACTATGACCGAGGTCAACCCTAGGTCGGCTACGACCGAGGTCAACCCCAGGTCGGCTACGACCGAGGCCAATCCCAGGTCGGCTACGACCGTGGTCAACCCCAGGTCGAGTACGACTGATGTCAGCCCCAGGTCAGCTACGACCGAGGTCAACCCCACGTCAGCTACGACCGAGGTCAACCCCACGTCGGAGGTAGCCCCAGACAGTAAAGGACCAGATTTGGAAGGAGCTGAAGTGCCAATAAAAAAATACAGTCTCTGAGCCTATCCAACCAGCAAAGGAGGAGAATATGTATTGACCAGTGCCCCCATTCCCAAACAGTTTGAAGCCTAAGGAAGAAAGATGATGGAAGATCCAGTTGATTACTTGGCAGTGTTTGAAAAAATGGATGTGAATATTCCATTCCTCAAGCCCATTAAGATTTCCCCGGTTGGTAGATTTTTGAAAGATTTCATGGTTGAAAAACTAAGGGGGGCTAGCAAAGTAGTCCTAGGAGAAACAGTGTCAGCTGTAATTCAAAAGAAGCTGCCACTGAAGTGCAAAGACCCATGTATATTCTCTTTACCCTTCACAATTGGAGATAGAGCTATTGAGCATGCTATGTGCTATCTTGGTGCATCAATAAATGTCATTCCATTGTCTATTTTTAATACCATATCTGACGTAGAATTACCGGATACTAAAGTTGTCATTCAGTTAGCCGATAGGTCTTGCGTGCATCCTGAGGAGGTTTTAGAGAATGTGTTAGTGCTAGTGAAGACATTTGTATACCCTGCTAATTTCTATGTTGTAAAGATGAATGCTGATCCTATCAGGGAGTCTGCGGGAGTATTACTGGGTAGACCATTTTTGAAAACTGTTAAGGCAGTGATTGATGTGTATAGTGGTTTCATATGCTTGGATTATTGTGTTGAAAAGTATAATTTTAATATTGATAGTGCAATGTAGCACCCTGAAGATGTTGAGAATGTGTATGGCATTGGTGTGATTGACCCACTCGTCCAAGAATATCTTGAGACATTTTATTTTTAGGACAAGCTGGAGCCAACGATCCCTCGGAGCTACACTGAATCGGACATATAGAACACGAATGAGGAGGAAGCGATAGAGGCCATTAGATACCTCGCAGCAGCTGCAACAATTACAGAGGAACACGACCAATTGCCTAAAGTGCAGGCACCAAAGCTGGAGTTGAAGCCCTTACCAGCTAACCTAAAGTATGCATATCTGGGGCAGGATAAAACCCAGCCAGTAATATTCAACACAGGGTTGAACACGGTGCAAGAGGACAGAGTGTTTCGAGTAATTTGGAAACACATCAAGGCAATTGGGTGTACCTCGGCTGACGTGCCCAGAATTAGTCTGGATATTTGTCAACATTATATCTTTTTGGAACCAGATGCAAAACCCACTCAAGATCCCAAAGGAAGCTCAATCCAAATATGCGAGAAGTGGTCTTGAAGAATTCTAAAATTATTGGCAATGGGGATCATTTACCCTATCTCCGATAGTAAATTGGTGAGCCCAGTCCACGTGGTACCTAAGAAAGGAGGGTTCGAAGTGGTTGAGAATGAGAAAAATGAGCTTGTACCTATGAGATTGCTCACATGATGGCGGATGTGTATAGACTTTCGTAAGCTGAATTCGGCAACAAGAAATGACCATTTTTCACTTCCCTTCATTTACGAGATGCTTCAGAGGCTAGCCGGGAAATTTTTTTTCTATTTTTTGAATGGTTATAGCGGATATTTTCAAATATGGGTTAATCGAGAGGATCATGAAAATACCACCTTCACGTGTCCATTTGGCACATATGCCTACAGGAGAATGCCTTTTGGGCTATGCAATGCACCAAGTACATTTCAAAGATGCATGATGAGTATCTTCTCCGACATGATCGAGAAATGCAAAGAGATTTTTATGGATGATTTTACAGTGCATGGGGACTCGTTCGATGATTGTTTGAACAATTTGGATGTTGTTTTGGCGAGATATACAGCAAAGAACTTAGTGCTGAATTACGAGAAGTGCCATTTTATGGTTCGAGAAGGTATCGTGCTTGGGCATAGGGTTAGCAAGGAAGGAATCAAAGTAGATCAAGCCAAGGTGGAGCTCATTGCAAAGTTGCCATATTCCACAAATGTGAAGGAGATTCGAGGGTTCTTAGGTCATGCTGGATTTTACAGGCGGTTCATCAAAGATTTTGCCATGATAGCTCAACCTCTCACAAATCTGTTGAAGGACGACGTACCGTTTGACCTAACGGTTGGGTGCAAGGAGGCTTTTGATAAACTAAAAATTAGTTTGGTATCTGCATCGATTATTCAACCTCTAGATTGGGAGCAACCTTTTGAGCTGATGTGATGCAAGCAACTATGCAGTAGGAGCAGTTCTGGGCCAGAAGATTGGTAAGGAAACTCATGCAATATACAATGCATCAAGACATTAAATCCTGCACAAGTCAACTACACCACCACCGAGAAGGAGTTGTTAGCTGTGGTGTTTGATTTAGACAAGTTCAGGCAGTATTTGCTGGGTTCCAAGGTGATTATTTACACAGACCATGCAGCATTGAGACATTTGCTGAACAAGAATGAGTCCAAACCAAGATTGATCTGCTGGGTTTTATTATTGCAAGAGTTTGATTGGGAGCTCAAGGATAAGAAAAGAGCTGAGAACAAGGTAGCCGACCATTTGAGCAGGCTGTAGCTTCCCACATAAGAGGTCCAGATTAAAGAAGAGTTTCCAGAGGAGTACTTATATTCAATGGAGTCTTTGGTTAAGGGGGGAACATATGTTCATTGCAGCAATTGAAGCGCAACATGTTGATCCATGGTATGCAAATATTGTGAATTATCTAACTACTCCAATTATGCCTCCAGAGTATTCACATGGGCAGAGGCAGAAGTTGATCAGTGACAGCAAACAATACATTTGGGATGACCCCATTTTATGGAAGTGCGGAGCAGATAAGGTCATAAGGAGATGTGTTCCAGATTGGGAATAAGAGAGCATATTGCTACATTGCCATTCTGCGGTTAGTGGGGGACATTTTGGGCATAAACGTTCGGCAAAGAAGATTATGGATAGTGGTTTCTACTGGCCAAGGTTAAATAGAGATTGCTATTTCTTCTGTAACATAAGGAGGTGTGTTCCAGATTGGGAACAAGAGAGCATATTGCAACATTGCCATTCTGCGATTAGTGGGGTACATTTTGGACATAAACGTATGAAAAGGAGATTATGGATAGTGGTTTCTACTTGCCAAGCTTAAACAGAGATTGCTATTTCTTCTACAAGAATTGTGAACGATGGCAACGAATGGGCAACACTGTCACTGCTCGAGACTAGATTCCGCAGATTCCAATTAAAGTGTGTGAGATATTTGATGTTTGGGGAATGGACTTTATGGGTCCATTTCCTAGTTCTAATGGAAGGCAGTATATTCTGCTTGTAGTGAACTATGTTTCAAAGTGGGTAGAGGCCAAGGATACTATTAAGAATGATGTGGCAGCAGTAAAGACTTTCCTCCAGGTGGATCTTTTTCCTAGATTTGGCGTCCCAAGGGCAATAATTAGCGATCAAGACCCTCATTTCTGTAATCCCACCATCGCTGAATTGTTTTTAGAAAGATTGGAGTGCAACACTGCATTGCTACACCCTAGCTACTAGCCCCAATCTAACGGGCAAGCAGAAGTGTCAAATAGGGAGATCAAGAGGATTTTGGAATAGGTAGTGAATACCTCAAGGAAGGATTGGAGTCAAAAACTGCATGATGAATTATGGGTTTACCGAACTGCTTGTAAAATACCTATCGGGATGTCACCATACCAATTAGTGTTTGGCAAGATGTGCCATCTTCCAGTGGAATTGGAGCATAAATCGTACTCGATGGTCCAGAAGATGAATTTAAATGCCACGGAAGCTGGGGAAGAAAGGCAGTACCAACTCCAAGAACTTGAGGAGATTAGGTTGGAAGCCTATAATGTGGTCACTTGGTACAAGGATCAAACTAAGATGAGGCCTGACAAACTCATTTGGCATAAAGAATTCAAAGTTGGACAGCTCGTGTTGCTATTTAAATCTCGACTTTGGATGTTCGGAGCTAGAAAATTATCAGGTATGTGGCACGGACCATTGGAAGTCGTAGCTATTTGGCCGAGTGGGGCAGTGGATGTAAAAGACCCTAGTTCGGGAGACCAATATAAGGTGAATGGCCAAAGGTTGAAACAGTTTTACAACTCTAGCCAAGTTAAATCAGTGGATGAATAATCCTTATTCTCTTGCCCAAATCACGATTAATCAGGTGTCGTCCAGCCCGGACGTTAAATCAAGGCGCTACTAGGAGGCAACCTAGTTTTTATTATTTCTTTCATTTCTTTATTTAATCTTTTATTTTGGCTTAAGTACTGATTTTAATGCGTTCTCATTTTTTTTTGTTTTCTGTTTCTCAGACTGGCTCCAGTGGACAACGTCTCTGATGGGCTCCAGTGGGCAACGTTACGAACGTCTTGCTGAGTCATGGTGGAGGGGCCCTTAGTGCCAATAGGCAAAAATCTCACCCAATTTGGGTGGACTGGAGCTGCAACTGCCACCAAGAACTATCCGGCAATTGTACCGAAACCCGAGGTGAGTATTTCTACTGCTTCAGGACACTGCCACCGAGTCCTACTCTGGCCACGCGTACTTCTACGCCACTGGAAATGTTCGGAAATAGCTTTCTATTTAATTTTCATGTGTTCTCAAACATTTTCTATTTTTTTTTTCAAGGGTCCGAAAGTGGAATTTTGCAAGGTGGAAGAAGGTCTTAGAAGCATTAGGGAATTTTGAAGCCAGATGAATGTACAGGGGCCCAAAGCACAATTTGGGGGTAAATCAGTCGCGACCGAATTACCCACAACCGACCCACATTTTTTTTACCCTACCCAAAAATTCCCCTCATTCGTCCTTACCAATCCCAAATTTACTTCAAATTCTTCCCCCCTTAGCTGCGCCATCCACCTATGAATTGCCAAAACCATCGATTTCCACTCACCAATGGAACCCACACAGCAGCCAAGCACCGCCAAGCCCACGACCAACCCAACCCAAGTCCCATGGTGGTGTTCGACGCATAACCACTGGCCACTATCTTCCCCAGTGAGCTGACTCCATCCACCACTGCAGGGTTGTCCAAGCAGCACCTCCCCGTACAAAGAGCGCGGTGGTCCAACCTGCAATAACGGAGAAGGGTGGAGAAACCTGTCAACCATCGCACCGCCATTCTTCCAGTCGTCGCGCCGCTCACATTACCGCCTCGAAGATGAAAAAGGGGTATCGGCCACCTAGCCCTATCCCCATCACCATTCCCTCTGATCATGAGAAGGCTATTACCACCACCAAAATGACTCGGCCCACTAAGAAACCAAGGCAGACCCCTGCGGCTGCCACACCCACCGCTGCGGTAGGAACAAAGCAACCCACCAACACACCCGGGCCTGAAGCCCCAGGACGACCAATTCGGAGGCCATGCCATCCGCACCACGAACGCGGGCGTCCATGGATTCAAGAACTCCACCAGCGATCAGGGTAGTACTTCTACAACCCCGCAACAACCCGACGACGTGGTTGAACTTGTCTCCGAGGATGAACACACTGCCGATGTGACCGGGACCTTCACGGAGAGAGCTGCCACCGCCACTCTGGCTCAGGTCAACCAGAATCTCCGCTTCACCATCAAGGAGCAACGTATCAGGTGCCAGAAGGCCTGCTCCCGTGATTTCGTACCATTTTTTCCTTTGAATACTAAGTTACTCCAATCATTGAATATCCTGGATTCTGTGCGTGCTTATTTTACGGGCATTTGAGATGCGGCTTGAGTTTTTTACTAATGCCACAAAAGAGAAAACCAAGCGCTTGAAGCATGATGAGAAGTTTTTGCACTTTAGGCTTTTTGGTCAGAATAGGGCTTTATCTGTGAATGAGATTAATATTGTGCTGGATATTGTGCCCAAGACGATTTGGAACTGTTGGACTACGCTGCTAGGCCATTGAAGATGACTCCTAGCATTAAGAAACAGGAAGTCTAGACAAAGCTAACCTCTTCGAGGGTGCTTCTTCATTCCGTCCAAATCGGAGGCCTATATGCTTACAGACCCGGCCCTTTAGTTTCGCCAATACTTGATTGTTAAAAATTTAACTGGCAGAACTTCCACGCACCATGTCATCACTGGGCCAGTGTTATATCTTTTGAACTGCATGGTTGAGAAGGTCAAGTGAACCTCGGGTTCCGGATCGGGTACAATCTTGGGGACATTGCCTCTCACCCGAAGTGGCATAATTCTTTGGGTCATTTTATTGCTCTCCTTGCTCATCGTATGAAGCTCTTTGATACTTCCAACACCTACATGATCCCATGCTTAGCCCCGATCACGCTAGATGAGGGTTACTTGACCGCCTCAGAGCTCATTTCTAGGGCCCAAGATAGGACCCTACGCTTTCAAGGCACAGAGTTCCCGCCTCCCACTCGTGCCGCTGGTGCAGGGATTGAGCAAATCTAACAGATTATAACAGGATTGCGGACAGATCAGGTTGAGCTGTGAACCCAAGTTTAGGGTGAATTGGCTACAGTCCGGCAACAGCTTGGCCAATTGGCTGCCAGGTTCGAGAAATTCATGACCCTTTTCGGAAATCATTTTTGAGCCGCACACAGGTTAGTTTTCTGTTAATTTTTTAGTACGTGTCAGTTTTTTGTCTTGTTTATGTGTTTACCTTATATTTTTGTGTCCAGTGGTATTCCCCTGTTTCTATTCTTCTTCATGCTTAGGGATAAGCATTCTCCAGATCCGAAGAGATCCAGTGCTTAGGGGTTTTTTTTTTTTTTTTTTTTTGCTTTTTTTGTTGTGTTTGTTATTTTTCACTTTTTTCTGTTTTGTTTAGTGAATGTTGAGTCTCTACCCAAATTCTGAGTTCTGGTTTGAAAGAAGCACCATAGATGAGGAATTATTCTGAGTATGCATGCTGAATTTTTAATGAAAGTTGTGAAGTCTTATTTTGAGCTGGCTGAATTAAGCATGTTTTTCCTATTCTAAAGCTTACTATATTGTACTGAGCCTTGAAAGATGAATCTGTGAATTGAGAACCAATTGCTTGCCGGTTAGACTGTCAAGATGGTATAGATAGTGCATAACCAGATGATAGGGGACCTTCCTTAGGATTAACCAATTTGGCTTGCTTTTTCTGAACCTACCTATTTTTATCCCTAGAAGCCAAGTTGAAGCCTTGTATACATACGTTTTTCTAGTTAGTAAATAAAGTCAAGGCCAATTTTTGTGATAAATCCTTTCTACCCCCCCCCCCTAGTGTGTATGCTGTGATGTTGAATTATGAATTAGATCAAGAGGTGTACTGTTAAAGAAATAAGTGGAGTACTTGACCAATATATTTGTAGACCCCAAATTTAAAAAGCTCATGGAAGCAAAAAAAAGAAAGAAAGAATTTTTTTTTTGAATTCTGCATTGTTTTGAAGTATGAAATGTGATGAGCTTAGTAAAGATATTAAGTATTGAATGTGTGAGCCATAGTCTATACAAGTGTAATAATGAGAAAGACAGGCACCGATTTGTCCAAACATAAAGGGGTGTGTGGGAAGCTTAATGAAGGTACAACAACTATAGCACTTGTTAAAACACACTGGGTTTGATCTTTTTTTGCAAGTGGCCTAGAACCCTTAAGGTCTGTCCAAAGGTTCGAACCCAAACATTACGTTGCGTCCATGATTAGAAGGTTGTTCTTAACTGTTGTGCATTATCCTGCTTTATACAATGGTGAGATGTTTGAATTACTGTCCATAGAGTGCATGTTTGAATTACGGTCAACTATCAAGCTTTTGTAATTTTGGCTAGACTAGAAATTACATTTGACCTGAATTTCTGAATGGTGAGATGTTTGAATTACTGTCCATAGAGTGCATGTTTGGGAATTGCTGCATAATTTGTGCAAAGCCAGATAAAGTATGTTTTTTGAATATGAGAAAACTTGCATATGAATGATTGGTTCTGAATCTGTGATGTGAGTAAAATCAGAAGGAGGAATTGAGGCAGGTTTGTTGTGTAATGTTCGAGTCAGTCTTGAGTCATTTTTTCTAGTTGTCTTTCGAGTCTTCTTATTTTATTATCGAGTCTAGAATCACGTGCAATAATGTGTGTGATCCATGTGAATTACTTATGGCTGAATCTTCTGTCTGTTGAGCTGAGAACAAACTGTTAAATAAAAGGCACTGATCTAATTCTTCACTTCATGCTTGAGGGCAAGCATTATTCAAGTGTGGGGATATGATCGGCACCTTATAGTGGCCTAATTTTAGAGTCTTATCCAGCGGATTTGACAGGCTTTTGCCCAAGTATTGCATGGTTATGTGCAGGTTAAAAAGCTGTTAATGAGAGGAGGAAAGAAGGCAACATGGAGCTAAAGGACACGGATTCTTTGGCTCTATGGAATTGGGACGACCTGGGGGCTGACCTCATCCGGGACAACCTGAAGTGGATATTAGATCAAGAACAACGTGAACTAAGGTTGACCCCGTCCTCCATGGATGGGGTGACGATAAGCCGACCCCGTCTTCGGAAGACCTGGGCTGCAGTATCCTAAGTGCGCGATAAAAGAGGCGCGGATATTAAGCACCCCTTTATTGCATGTAGATAGGGGAGTTGATCCCAAAAGTAGGGAGCAAAAGGTGGATGCCGACGTCACGCGAGCTCGGCGATAAGTTGTGATCCAACAGAAAGCACCCACAGAGTTGCGGTTTAATCCAAAACCATTTAGAAGAAGGATCCATAAGGAATATTCTGTCCAGCAATCACAGGAGTAGAACTCATCTCAAAGTGTGAAATTCGAATTTGAATGAGATAAGGAAAAAGTTTGGTTGCTGTTTTCCTGGAGCAATTGGAGATAATAGGGAATCTCAAGAAACGATAAGGATTGATTACTTCCTTTTCTATAGTGATCTGCTGCAATTTTCTAGTATTGATTTATTTTTCCTTAAGGGATGGAGATTTGATTTTTTCCTTTTGTTGAGAGATAACCATCTTTATAAATAGGGATAGTTTCATAGGAACCGGGAGGCATTATTATTATTCAGTTTTCGATAAAGTTTTAACCAGTCACGATACATTATTTTAATGCTAAGTTTTTGATCTGTTTAGATTTTTCTGCATCAGTGCGCTCGGCCGTCGACCATTTTGGTGAAACGGCGGGTGACTTCCGCTTTATTTCAGCATTAATTCAGTAATTTCTTCTATCTCTCTTTATTTCTTGCTATGTCGTATTCAATGATTATGTGTTTTACTATCGAAATCATGAGTAGCTATATTCTTAATTCTGGTATTATGTAAGATATTCGAATCAATGCATCTAAGAAACCGAATTAACGTTACGTCTAATTGGTTATATTCTATTCTATCTCATGAATCTATTTAATTGCTAATTATGTATTAAGTTTGATCACCTTAGTACTGCATTGGTAATTGTTATCAAGTACCAAGGCTGCCGGTTAGGTAGTTCATGATAGATTAGTGTTTACCTTTAACGGTTATGGCTAATAAAGAATAAACAGTGTTAGGCTTCTTTAATTCTTAAAAGCTCTTTCGGGCAATGATCTTTGCGAGGGACCCCATGAAGGATCACCAAATTACATTAAGGATTGGGTACATCTGAGGGACCCCATGGTACCTAGAACTAACCGGTGTAGATTAAATTAGACCACAAGGTGTTTATGATTCCATGCATGCGAGGAGAATTAATTGCATAATGCTGGAATGTTTTTATCAATTGTTATTTGTTGATTGTTATTTTTTTTTCTAGTAGTTATAATTTGAACCAACTCTAACGTCTCTTGAGAGGCACCAAAGGTGACGACCCATCAAAAGTGTGTGTTTTATTGCATTAAGATGGAATTAGAAGTGATTTCTCCATCTCTGTGGATCGATCCTGTGCTTTCCTATACTATTTATAGTTAGTAATTTGCGGGTATAAAAATAGTGAATTTTACTATATTTGGTACGACACGACAAAGTAGCTTATCAGATGTCGCGAACGCTGAATCTCCTCCCAGAGAAGGTAGAGCCAACCTGAGCCATAGGGCCAGAAGTCCTCCTCCTTGTCCCACCTTGAATCTGGACGAAGTGGAGGAAGTGAATTTATTCGATCAAGGAGTTGACCTCCCTAACCCCATCCCAACTCCTCATCAATCGGCTGCTCCAGAACTGGTATTAGTTTTCGCCCCCTGCAACAAGTCCTGATTCCAATCCCGACAGATAGTCAAAGTCCAAGGACAGAAACAGAAGCCAGAGCTTCAATTGACGGGGCCGACTTCGGCATCGGGTCCCATCAACCCCGAAGAGGTGGAGAGGGTAAAGACGAGTTCTCACATTCCTTCTGCTCAGCTCCCGTCTCCTCCTCTGCCTGGCGGATCTTCTAGTCACCAATTGTCCTCCAGTCAATCGGTGGACGAAGGTAAGTCGGTGGCCTTGCCACAAACAAAGGCAAAGGACTTACCGCCTCGTCCTTCAAGAACGAGGGCCCTGAAATGAGTGGTTATCAACGAGCCGGGCTCCGAAACCCAGTCCCGAACTTCGACTGGTATTACTATCTATTATGACCTCTCTTCTTGATATTCTAACTTTTACATAACCTAAAGCTTACCTCATTTGAAGAGGTCCTCAGCCCTCTCAGGACACCAGCAAGCGGGCTCGGGACTGAAGTTCCAACACAAACGAGCTCCCACTTAAAGCTCTAAAAGGCGCTCAATCTCAGCAGGACAAACCCTAACGGTTTTCCTGTCTTAAACCAGAGAAAGAGCATACGTGTGCCACTGCTCGAGAGGTAGCTTTGCGTAGAATCCGCCGAGGGCCCACATCCAGAGTTCCAATAGGGGCTAGGGCTAAACAGGCCAACCCTGATTTGCCTTTTAGATTCTGGGGTGAATCTGGGCGACATTTTCCAGGTGTGGAAAACGTTAAATTACATGCTTGACGCATTCAAGCCAGGGTGCCTGAAAGAGATGATGATTTTACGGAGGCCGAGCTGGAGGCCGCCATTAACGACCACCTTAACTGGACTCAACACTTTCTCCAGCAGGTAACTAATTGTATCAAATTTTAAAATAATCATAATATGTTTCTTTAACTCGGATAACTCTATTAATTCTGAGTTAAATTTTATCAAGAAAGAGAGCTAATGCCTGCTCTGCAAAGGCGGATCATTGCCTTAGAAGATTACGCTCAGGAATGTGAAGCAGAGATACACCGACTTCAGCCATTACCCTTCAGTTCGATGGACTCAGAGGAGCTGCAGCAACTGAGGGAAGAGCTAGACGCTACTCGGCTTGCTATGGGTATACTACAATCAACCCATGACCAAACGTTGAATGAAGTCGAGGAAGCTAAGCTCTGCCATCAAGGACTGGAAGGCAAAATCCATTCTCTTGTTGAAGAGAATAAGAAGGTGGATCAAAGAAGAAAAAATGCCCTGAAGTCTCGAGAGAAATTGTGGAATGACCTCAAGAGATTGCAAGAGGTCCAAGCCAATCATGAGACAGAAAAGGAAAAAATCCAGCCGAAGTGACCTAGGAATCCTTCGTGCTGCGCCGCGTGGAGCAGGAAAATGCTCAGCTTCAATCGGAGCTCCAGAGCCTACGAGGTCGGTTCCATTATCCTTTTTAAGAAAGGAGCTAAAACCGTGCTGAGCGGGGATTGGCTTCCACAGCTCATACAAGCTACCGTCGCGAAGCTCGGGAGTTTTACCATAGGTCCTTCAGCTTAGGCAAACTTTTCAGTAGTTTGTTGCAAACTGCCCTTAAAGCAAGCTACAATGATGGGTTCCGATAAACAGAAACTCCGAGACTCGTTTGGATCCACCACTGTTCCTCCAGCCCGACAAAGATTGGTGGATCACCGCAGTACTTCTGTCAAATTGTGGGAAGTCTTCAAGTCTAAGACAAGGATGGCTAACCTAAGAATTTCTGGAGCCCCTATTTGCTTAGATGCCGAGCGGCCACAAGATCCTCTTGTTGATTGCCCGGACCCTATGCTGAGCCATGAGAATGTTTAGACAATCTTCAAGTCCCGGATTTGGCCGAACTTATAAATATTCTGGTCAAGGTGCCTTCAGACCTCGTACCTTCAACCTCCTCCGACACACTAGCTGAAACCAATACAGCTTCCATCTTGGCCGAGTGTCATGGGATATTATTTTGAATAACCAAAAGGAGCATGCCATGTGGCAAGCAAGGCTCGCTAGCCAAGCTTCGGCCAACATCTTGCAAAAAGGGACTCATTCCCAAAGGACTTGTAAATAGCACCATCCGAAATAATGAAAATAGACGAAGGCAAATTCATAAGCCACAACTTGGTTTTCACTAATATAAGATAGCATTTACAAGAAATAGCTAAGAGCTTAAAGGGGGTAGACGAAAACCCAACTCCTGCTTGCATTACACTAGTCCACCAATAACTAGAAAGGCTAAAAATCAGAACTGACTGGTAAAGGGATCAATGCGTACAAAAATGAGTGATCTTTGTGGAAGATCACCTGTCTGACTAAAACTAATATCCCCCAACCTTCCTAACTATAAAAACATGAATAAATAACACAAATCAATATATAAAAGGTTGCGCGCCGTTGGACTCTGTCGTTGTGGTGTTGGGCGCGGGGCGCGCTGGTGCTGTGGTGTGGGGCCCGCCGGTGCGATCCGTAACATTCTCCCTCACTTGATTTGGTGACGTCCTTGGGGCCATCAATCTTCTTCTTGACACTTCACCACTTGGAAAGCATCGAGGTTTCTTGCCTTATGCCCACTTTTGCTTATGCATCTCCGTCACCCGGAAGGAATCGCTCACTAAACATTCCCTGATTTTAATTTGAGTCCATGATCAGCAAGACACAAATGTTCTACTTGGCTGGCTTCAATGCACATTATAATGCTTCAACTACCTGCTTTAAAAATGTCCCATGGAGGAAGAAAAATTCTCAAAGTAATAACTTAGTCTGAGCAATATTACTTCTATTTGCTGCAACTCAGTCAAAACAATCTTTACTTCGTTTTGTCACAATATTCTTCTCCCCCTGTGAATTCTAGCCCAATTCATCATTGTTTCTACTAGAGTACCCCATCATTGGGACAGGGTTGGTGGTTTCTTCAATTCTGATAATGGGCATTCCCCAAACGAGATTTGAAAATTCAGTCATCATAGCCAGTCTCGAACTGGGTGTGGGATGTCCTAGATGTGTGCCTTCTAAATTTCACCAAAATCTTGCTATTCTGGGCCTCTACCCATCTTCGCTCAATCAGTGGCTTAACTGATTGGCTTTGCTTCATAAATCTGCCACCTAGGTGTGCTGGACCGATCGGGTGTGGAATGTCTTGGATGTCAACCATCTTAATTAATCTCCCTAAAATCTTGCAACTTCGGACTCTACCCATCTCTGCTTGAGAAATGCCTTGACTGATTAGGGCGTTATGTATCAAATCTTCCACAAACGAGCGCTCAACCAATCACCTTTTCGCCAATTCAGTTTTACCATAAATCTTGCACTAGGATCTCTACCCATATGTGCTTGATGAATGGCTTGACCATTATTGCTCAGCTTCTCAACTCTCTCGTAGAGGTGTGCTTACCACTCATCTCATTCCGGTGCTCTACAAACTGCATGCCTGAAAACAAGTTTTTTTCTTTTAGCTTATTCTTGCAGTTGCTGGAATCATACACGGGTTGTTGCAATGAAGAACAAGGCTTATGCCACTAAATTCTAAGCAATACCGATCAAACTTCACACCTCGGACAATCAAATTCCAATCTGTCTTCACGGCATGAACACTAGCTTTGGGGTGACGGTAAGGGCAAACATGTCCGTGCATCATTGCGACGCTTACGAACAGCTGCACGATTACAACAGAGGTATGTGAACATTCTTGTGACTCTTAAAAATAGGCTAAGCCTTCTCAACAAAATTGCCCCCACTCGTGGAAGAATTGTTGTCCTTCAACTTACCGTTATGCCCAGAAATTGCCTTGCTCCATTCTGCGCACCAATTATATATACCTAAATAGGTTTTCACAACCGATCATACCGACTCATAGATTAATCATTGTACTTCATTCTATCGTCTCGTCATTCTCCTCAACTCGGCTGCAACCTTCGCAATCAATAGTATCCTTTCTTATACTAATCATTACCCTTCGGCTGCTCTCCTCATAATTTTCAACTCAAATTTGGCCTTTGCAACCGATACATTCCTTCTTGGAAAGAACCATTGCCCTCCAGCCTGTCTCCTCAAAATCTTCAACACAAATCCAACCTTCAAAACTGTTTGTTTTCTCTTGGAAGAACCAGCATCGTTAGTCCAATTTTCATAAACTGTACTTCATATCTCAACGTAAGTCTTCACAATCATTTTTCCACTCACAGAAGAACCATTGTTCTTGAACTTATCATCATGTAACAGCACAGAGTTTTCATCACTCGCTAAAGCCACCTCAGCTTAGCATTCTCAAACCGGAAAGTCGCTACCTCCTTTCTCAATTGATCATTGACCTGGGACCATGAGCTCATCCATTTAATCCATTCACAAAATCAATGGAGCAATGTTATGCCCATTCAGCTCTGGAACACTTGACTACCTCCTCTGACGCACCAAGTCAAACCAGAAAATAAGCACAACATGCTCAAACACTTGGTCTAAGTATGTGTCCATGAACCAACTCAATCTCCAATGACTGGGGCACTTGACTATCTCCTTTGACGCATCAAGTCAAACTCGTAAAAGAGCACAACACACGCTTTACTCCAAGTATCTCTCCTTGAAGCAACTCAATAATCATCTTCACACTTACTCCAAGTATCATCCCTTGAAGAAGCTCAATCTCTAATGATGGAAACACCTAACTACTTCCTCTGAAGCATCAAGTTGTTCTGGCAAATTGGCACAACACGTGCTTTACACCTACTCCAAGTATCTTCCCCTGAAGCAGCTCAATCATTGATGACTGGACACCAAACTACCTCATTTGGAGCATCTAGCTGAACCAGCAAATGAATGCAACACTCACTTTATCTCTGACAACAACCGTTTGAATTCAGGCGGAATCTGCAATTCAAACTACTAACTCAATCTCATATCCGATGACTGCCATTTGAATCTAGGCAGAATCTGCAATTCAAATGGTCTAATCAATCTCCAAATCTTAACAACTGCAGTTTGAATCCAGGCAAAAAGTGTGATCCAAACTGTGATGTCAATCTCATCAACTAAACTCCTTAACTGCAACTGACATTAGCAACATCTGCCTCCATTCAATCCACTCGTAGATTTAAGGGAGCTTCAGCTTGCATACCGTAATAAAAAACACCCCCAATGGAGTCTCGACTACCTACTTGAGCATAGAGTTGCTCCTTAGTCAAAATTGTGTCCAAGAGGTGTAAAAAGACAAATTTTCTAAGTATCACGAAAATTTTCTCATTGCCACTTGAAATCTCAGCTCAACTCGTCACCACCAGGTGTCTCACTCTCTGGACATCTGCTCAATCGGAACTTAAGAATACGCTTCTTGAGATCTCGTATCTACAGCCAACTGAAAACTCGTTTCTTCAGTTGCCGGCTCTGATACCAACTGTTACGGGATGCTCTTTTGAATCACCAAAAGGAATGTGCTATGTGGCAAGAAAGGCTCGCTAGCCAGCTTTCGCCAACATCTTGCAAAAACGGACTTATTCCCAAAGGCTTGTAAATAGTACCATCCAAAATAATGAAAATAGACGAAGGCAAATTCATAAGCCAAAGCTTGGTTTTCATTAATATAAGATAGCATTTACAAGAAATAGCCAAGAGCTTAAGGGGAGTGGACGGAATACCCAACTCCTGCTTGCATTACACTAGTTCACCAATAACTAGAAAGGCTAAAAATCAGAAGTGACTGGTAAGGGGATCAATGCATACAAAAATGGGTGATCATTGTGAAAGATCACCTGTCTGATTAAAACTAATATCCCCCAACCTTTCTAACTATAACAACATGAATAAATAACACAAATCAATATATACAAGGGGGCTGGGGTGTGGGCGCGTTGGGTGTTGCTGGGCTGTGCGGGTGTGCTGAGCTGGGGTTGCGCGCCGAGTGCTGGGGATGGCCATTGCACACCGCTAGTGCTGGGGCATGGCCGTGCGCTGAGGCGGTGTTGTGCTGCACCATGTGTTGGGCGCCCAGTGCTGTCTAACATATGGTGCGACGCGTAGTGCGATTTCGCTCCGTTGGTTCTTAGTTTCGAGCACGAGCTGCAACATGCCAGTTTATGCTCATGGGGTATTGATGGGGTTGCGGGGCAAGCACGAGAGGTGCACTAACACCGAGGCAAACATACTAGCTACTAATCCGCAAGATGAGAACGTCCTACATAACGTTCAAACCGAGCAGCCACCCCCTTCATCTTAAATTATCCTTACTTGAAACTAACTGGTTTTGTAACTCTAAATTAAATAATATTATGTTGATTGAAATATTCTGTACTCTTTCTCTCTTGGTTTTTATTTTGCCTTACACGTAAAGTAAATGCTCTTCTAATGATATAACTGGAAACAAGGGGATTAATCTTTAAGGACGATGTCAGCGTCAGGGAACTTGGCAAAAGCAAACCCAGGTTTAATGATATAACTGGAAACAAGGGGTTTAATCTTTAAGGATGATGTCGGCATTAGCGACCTTGGCAAAAATAAACCAAGGGGTATAATTCTTAACGACGATGTCGGCGTCGGCGACCTTGGCAAAAACAAACCAAGGGGTTTACTTTTTAACGACGATGTCGGCGTCAGCGACCTTGGTGAAAACAAACCAAGGGGTTTACTAAGCAAACCAAGGGGTTTATTGCATATTAAAATTACTTAACGCAGATATAATACTATGCATCATGAAACATGCCACAACAATTTACATTGAACTTACCAAAACAGCCCTCAGGCGTCAAAAGCACACAAAACATTTTACAACAAGAGTACACAACTTTCTCAGGATTATTGATAGAATTTCAGGTTGCTAGCATTCTAGCTATTGGGCAGCACATCTCCATCCATGTGTGCGACTTTATAACTTCCTGTGGGACAAGCTTCGATCACATAGTATGGACCTTCCTAATTAGGGCTTAACTTTCCTCTAGGTGTTGCCTTACTGATTATATTTCGACGTAGAAAGATGTCCCCAGGCACAAAAGATCGAGGTCAAATTCCAGCATTGTAATACCGCCGGATAGCATTTTTTCGCTTAGCTTGTTTGATATCCTCTGCAGCTCTAACTTCTTCAACTCCATCCAACGCTAGTCTCATCCATTTAACAATATCTTATTCTGTAAAGTACGTTACTATAGCTGATGAAAAAACCACTTCAGGTGGAATCACAGTCTCTACTCCGTACACCAAGTTATATGGAGTTCATCCCGTGGCTTTCGTCGAGGTAGTCCGGGCGGACCAAACAACCAATGGCAGCTCGTTCACCCACAAAGAGCGACGAGCTCCAATCCTTGTTTTCAATCTTTGTAAAATTATTTTATTTGCTACCTCCACTTGTCCACTCACCCTGGGATCCCCCACCGAGGTCTTCCTGGCCTGGGTCCCATTATTTGCACACTTGCTCAGAAATTCTAGACTGTTGAACTGAGCTTCATTGTCTAAAATAATAGTGTGCGGAATTCCAAAGCGACAAACAATCTGTTTCCATACAAAACGACCTTCCGCCCTTCCTATTATCTCAATCAGCGGCTTAGCCTTGATCCATTTGGAGAAGTAGTCAATTGCCACCACTAAAAACCTTTCTCCACTATCAGGTTTTTGAAAAGGCTCCATCAAATCGATTCCCCAAGCAGCAAAAGGTCATGGACTTATGATTTCCGTCATCTCCGTCGGGGAAAGTCGAGCCACGGGAGCATGAACCTGACACTTCTTGCAATCTCTAGTTATATTTACTAAATCCTTGAACATCGTCGGCCAATAAAATCCATCAAGCATGGCCCGTTTAGCCAAATTGCGGTAACCGATATGACTCCCACATCGTCCCCGATGCACCTCGTTGAGTATCGTCTTTGATTCATTTGGGCCTACATATCTGAGAAGAGGCACTAAGTATGACTTCCTGTATAGCACTCCATCCACTATCTCATACCTCAAAGCTTGATTTTTCACCTTCATAGCCTCAGCCCGACTGGGCGGAAAAACACCCCCCTCTAAATATTCCAGGATAGGGACTCTCTAATCTTCTATAGACAATCCTACTGGCAAAACCTCTCCTTTCTCTATGCTTCAAACATCCACATGCTCCACTAACATGGACTTAGTTAGATGTAAATACACAGATGAAGCAAGCTTAGACAATGCATCCACATTTGCATTTTGGCTCGCGAGACCTGCACAATCTCTACTTTCCCAGTTTTCTTCAAAACCCGTTTAGTTTTCTCCAAATACTTCTTCATCACAGGGTCTCGAGCCTCATACTCCCCTTTAATTTGATTTACTATTAGCTGCGAGTCACTACACACTCTCAATTCTCTCACACCCATGCTCAAGCCAGCTCCAAACTAGTAATCAAAGCTTCATATTCAGCTTCATTGTTGGAAGCCTTGAATCCAAACTGCAGGGCATACGTATATTGCTCTCCCTGTGGAGCGGTAAGCATCATCCTAGCTCCCGACCCCTGTTTGCTGGAAGCTCCATCAACGAACAAAGCCCAAGTATTCTGACGACATCGGTCGAACGACTCACAGACTCGACCGTGATTCCTTCAGCTAAAAAGTCAGCTAGAGCTTGTCCCTTGATAGGCCGTTGGGACTCATATTCAATCCTATATTCTCTGAGCTCGACCGCCCATTTGGTTACCCGACCTGATGCCTCGGGGTGTTCCATGATCTGCTTCAGTGCTAAGTCTGTTAGTACCAAGATAGGATGCGCCTTGAAATATGGCGTAACCAGATGCCGTGATCAGAGCAAGAGAAAGTTTCTCAATGGTAGTATAATTACGTTCAGCCGATTGCAAAACTCGACTTACAAAATACACCTACTTCTGTATCTTCTCCTTTTCACCTAAAGCCACAAAACTGACTGCCATCAGCGTAAATGCCAAATACACATAGATCCTCTCAGCTGGCATCGGCGTAGTGAGCCACGGCAGGTCGGCCAAATAAGTTTTCAGCTCTTCAAAAGCTTGTTGGCATTCCTCAGTCCATCGAAATTTTTTTGCTTTCTTAAGGATCTTAAAAAATGGTAATGACTTTTCAGCGGACTTAGATAAAGACCTGTTTAGTGCCGTAATATGCAGTCAACCTCTGCACCTCCTTTAGTCACCGCCGGCCCGTACCTTCTATGGTTATGGAGCAATGCCTTCTTTAGTCACCATATACCCCAGAAACTTGCCAAACAAAGCCCCAAACACGCATTTCTTTGGATTTAGCCTCAACTTATACTTCCTTAGCACCAACAAGGTCTGCTTCACATCGGCCAGAAAACTGACCTCGTATCTACTTTTTATCAACATATCATCAATGTATACCTCAATGTTTCTGCCGAGCTGCGCTTTGAAAATCTTATCCACCAATTGCTGGTACGTTGCTCCTGCATTTTTCAATCCAAATGGGCATCGTAACATAACAATATGTACCCTTGTTGGTGATGAAAGATGTCTTCTCCTCGTCTGCTTGAGACATAAAAATCTAGTGGTACCCTAATGTGAACCCCAATGCCATGGAAACTAAGAACTCGATGCGGAAAGTGCCAAGGAAAGTTTGAATGCAAGACGCAGCTCTTAACTTCTAGAATCCTTACCCTTGGATTCAGCATACTACTAACTTACAAAGTAAATTAAACACGCAATTCGAACCAAGTGGAGATAATAGAATTGAAACAAAACTTAGCAATAGAAAGAGCAATTATCTATTAGCCTATAGTTCCTGTAGCTTTTAGCAATTAACAAACATGCAAATTATTTCTTGTGGGCTTAGCTGGCCGAAATTGTGAGATGGACTTCAAGGTGGGTTTCGGCCTAGTTGAGGTGGCGCATGGTGGAGATGATGTAGGAAGGCTCTGAAATTTTCTAGAATCCCCCGGAATCATTTCGGAATGTCAAAAATCAAGAACTTCAAGATTCTTCAAGATTCAGTAAACTGCGAAATTCAAGATTTTCAAGAAAATCAAGAACTTTAAAAAATGCCCTTTCCTTCAGCTGGATTGATTAGTAGGCGCCATTTCCCCTGTGATGAAGAGTAAAGTGACGCTTTTAACCTTCCTTCTATTTTCTTCAAGGGCGTTGTGTCCATAACGAGCTGGGCTTCTGTAGCACTCCTTTGAACAAGGTTTTCAAGATCTAATCTGAGCTTCCTTGTCCTTCTTCGGGTCATAGGCCCAACTATGTCAACGAACAAATCTCTTTGATATGGGCTCGGGTCCTGGAGCATTGGCGAGCCTCTATGGAGCACACGAACCTCTACTGCACTTTTTGAGTCCTCATTACTTGAACTGGGATCCTCTACATACTGACTTAGCGTAGGGCTGGGGATGCCCTCATCATTCCCTCCCGGTTGGAAAGGATTCGACCTCGAATCAAGATCCTGGTCAAAATTAAACGGAGACAAGTCAGCAACATTAAAAGATGCACTAACGTTATACTCACCTGGTAGATCCAGTTTGTAGGCGTTATCCCCCATCTTTGCTATAACTTGAAAAGGCCTATCGCCTCTGGGGTGGGGTTTGGTCCTCCGGGCTGCTGGAAACCTTTCCTTCTTTATGTGAACCCAAACCCAGTCATGATGAGGGCATCCCTAGTCCATCGACAAGTCCACAGACAAGTGAGTCCAAAGAAGTTGAGGAGGTTCGGGTTCTACACCGAGGCCCCACAATGATTCAGGATCCAAGTCCATACCAAAGGGATCCACTTGTAGATATCATTGGGCCAATGATGCGGAGCAGAGCAAGAAGAGTTCGTGAGGATCTCAACAACCTTGTACAAGCTTGCAGACAAGATGCTCAATTGATAGTAGAAGCCAACGCCTTGGAGAATAAAGCCAGAAATGTTCAAATTGCAACTCTCCTTACAATTCTTGAAGAAGAGGCGCAATTCACCATCCCACAATGAAGAGAAGGCTATTTCTTGAAGTTCTTGAAGACGCTGGAAGGTTCTTGGACTTTGAAGAGACGTTTCTTGAATTTCTTATTTTTTTTGAAAATCTTGAAATTCATATTTTGCAGAATCTTGAAGAATCTTGAAAATCTTGATTCCGAAATAATTCCGGGAGATTCCAGAAGTGCTGCTGTGTTTGTGACTAATTGCTGGGTTGTGCGACTATTTTATACTTCTCTTGTGCGATATTTTTGTTATAGTTGGTGAGTTTTGCAACTGATATTAAGCAGCTCACCTTATCTGCACGTTGTGATTTGCATGTACTCGTTATGGATACTTTCTTTTGAATTCTTGAACATATAGTGAATTCTTGATTTTGTGCTCTTGTGCTGCTAAATTTTTCTTTGGGAATTGGTTAGTGAGTCAAACTTGAACTTTGCTGACCCTAGGGTTTTTTCTTAAATCGCAAAATTGGTGTTTTTTTTTTTTGTGGCACCTATTGAGTAAGGATTGTTTTCTCCAGGGTTTAAGGTGTACTTGCACAGTTGATAGTGTTCGTTTTCGACACTACTCCCCACAACACTACACTTTATGACTAAAGAGGATGCTTTTCTTCATTGGGAATCTTCTTCTTTTTCAGTGCGCTTGCAAAGTTGATAGTGTTCTATTATCGCCACTACTCCCCACAGCACCACACTGGAATTTTGAGGAATTTTTTAGCCACTGGGGGTTAAATTTTGCATTGGGTATCTCTGTATATTGGGAGAATTGATAATTTGCTGGGATTAGTTTCTTTGATTACCTATTGGGTAGGTGATCTCTTCTTCGGTTAGTTTTAGGACTTTATTAAAATTGTTCAACACTACTTATTTCTTGATTCTCTTCAATTCTTGAATTGCCCTGCTTTCAACTGCTAGCTGTATCTTTTTGAGCTACCTGAACGTTTACTCTTGAATTATAGTTTGGATTTTGTCATCGTGCACACTTATCTTTCTAAAATTTGAGGGCTTCACCCCGAAATTTCATTGTTGCGTACCTCTTATCTGAACTATATTATAAATCTCATTTGCGAAAAGATTTTTCAACTCCAAAATAGAACCAAGTATCTATTTTTCAAAAAATTTTGCTTTTTCCTTAAGTATCATTGCTGTGTGTGAATTGCTGTTTGCCTTATACATTTGTCAATACCGGGAGGTAGAGTGGAAAAAGGCTTGAGTGAACATACTATAAGGGCGCCACCCTAGAGTGAAACACTGGTTAGGTGGGATACACTTGGGGGACAAGGGGGTAAGGTTACTACTCATTTTTCCTTGTTCTTAGCAGACAAATTTTTGCCTCTCACCAATGTCAGGTGGTGCTTATGTTCCTGTTGGGAATGAGCAATTACTGGCTGCAATAGCGCAACTCTCTGCAAAATTTGGTAACCTCACGGAGGAGGTTGCTGACATGAAGGCCGACTGGGAACAAAGGCGTGCTGAGTCAGAGGAGGACATTCCTGCCAACGACAACAATGCCTTTGCTAAGGCTTTTGAGGGCCTCAGTCAATGCAAAACGATTGTGCCACCCTTCGACGACGGTACAAATCCAGAGGATTACTTAGACTGGGAGATAAAGATGGAGCGTATCTTCGAGCTTCATTCGATCCCAGAACACAAGAAGGTCCCACTTGCGGTGGTAAATTTCACGGACTATGCCCTGGTCTGGTGGAATTAAGAGATGGACCAACGTAGGAATACGCGTCCCATGCGGGCCTGTGCTCTAACTTGGTATGATTTGACTACTTCCATTCGTCGAACTTTTGTTCCTGATTATTATTTTAGAGAATTGTATAGGAAATTACATACTCTTGTACGAGGACCTTTATCTGTAGACGCATATTATAGAAAGTTAGAGATGGCCAAAATTAGGGCAAATGTACAAGAAGACGAGGTTGCCTCAATGGCTCGTTTTCTTAATGGCCTAAATAGGGGAATAGCTTTAGCCATTGAACTTCAGAATGCAACCACTTTGACAGACATGTTGCACAAAACTCGGGTCATGGAGGAATACCTGAAAACAATTCCACCCGTCAGGACGCCTGGCAGTGCCCCACCGGCTTGGAAAGAATCTGGTTTACTCGCCACCCGCCAAGAAGTCGTTTATGTCAGAATGGAAGACTATCGTCCCCGCTGCCACCCCGTCTTTATACCAATCCAATACCCCATCAACATCTCGGCAATCAATAAGCAATGTCACTTGCCACAAATGTTCTGACCGTGGCCACTACATGCACGATTGTCCTAACATCCGGAAGGTATTATTGGGGCAAGATGGTGAGTACATTTCCGAAGAGGATGAAGATGAACAAACCGCTAACCCCTTATCGAAGTTAACTGACAGCACTAGGTTTAAACCGGTAGAGCAATTTGAGTTCCTCGAAGAAGATCCCAATCAGAACTTAGTTACTCGCACCTTGACTACAGCTGTTGTCCAGGATACGTCTCAACGGACAAACATCTTCCATGCTAGGGCTAAGGTCAATGGGAATTTGTGTGTTCTGATCATTGATGGAGGGAGTTGCACAAATGTGGCCAGTGAATATATGGTCGAAAAGTTGAAGCTCCCCATACTCAACCATCCACGTTTTTATTGGCTCCAATGGCTCGACAGCTCAGACGGCTACAGAGTCACAAAGTAGGTAAGCGTACCATACGCTATCAGGAAGTTCGAATCCACTATTTTATGCGATGTGCTTCCATTGGAGGCTTGTCACATTCTGCTCGCATGCCCATGGCTCTTTGACTTGAAGGCAACTCATGATAGGGTCGCCAACACTTACTCGGTCTGCCAGGAGGGCAAGATCCATATGTTCCTACCTATGCCACCTGCTGAAGTGCATTCAGAATCAATCAGGATGAAGGACGCCCTCGCCAAATGGGAAGCTGGAAAGCGCCTGGACAAGGGGAAAGGGAAAGAACATGTAAAGGGTAATAAGGCAAACTCTGATAAGCCTAATCCAGGAGAAGTTAGAGGTAGCTTTTTCGCTACAGTGGGAGAGGTAGAACAGGTGTTAAATGACAAAGGTTGTGTACTAGTTTTAGTATGTAAAGATACTTGTGCTAACCCTGCCGATATCCCTCGAGATATTCCTATGGAAGTTGATTATTTGTTGCAGGAATACAATGATGTCTTTCCAGGAGAGCTGCCGCAAGGATTGCCGCCTCTGCGTGGCACTGAACATCAAATCAACTTCATACCTAGCGCATCTATTCCAAATCGACCTGCCTACAAAGCAAATCCAGAGGAAACAAAGGAGTTGCAGAAGCAAATCGACAAGCTTTTGGCTAACGGTTAGGTAAGGGAATCACTTAGTCCTTGTGTTGTACCTGTAATTCTTGTCCCTAAGAAAGATGGTACATGGAGAATGTGTGTTGATTGTAGAGCTGTTAATAAGATAACAATCAAGTATAGGCATCCTATTCCTAGGCTTGATGACATGTTAGAGAACTTGTATGGCTCAACGGTTTACACGAAAATAGATCTTACACAGGGCTATCATCAAATTCACATGAGGGAGGGGGATGAATGGAAAATTGCTTTTAAAACTAAGTTTGGTTTGTATGAGTGGTTAGTAATGCCCTTCGGCCTAACAAATGCACCTAGTACTTTCATGAGATTAATGAATCATGTGCTTAGAAAGTTTATAGGGAAGTTTGTTGCGGGTTATTTTGATGATATCTTGATCTATTCTAGAGACATGAAATCACATATAGAACATATTCACTTGGTGTTAATTGAGTTACGTGCTAATAAATTGTATGCCAATGTGAAGAAATGTACTTTCTGTGTTGAGTAAGTTGTGTTTCTCAGTTTTGTGGTCTCTAAAGCTGGTGTCAAAGTTGACGACGCCAAGGTAACAGCCATTAGGGAGTGGCCTACACCAACAACGGCCGCACAGGTAAGGTCTTTCCATGGTTTAGCTGGCTTTTATCGACGGTTTGTGAAGGACTTTTCCACCAAAGCAGCACCTCTGAACGAATTGTGCAAGAAGAATGTGCCATTCTTGTGGGGGCAAGCTCAGGAAAACGCCTTTACGGTTCTTAAGCATGATCTCACTCATGCCCCTGTTTTAGCATTACCTGATTTTGATAAAGTCTTTGAACTAATGTGTGATGCATCAGGTATAGGGATTGGAGCAGTTTTAATGCAGGAAGGCAAGCCAATCGCTTATTTCAGTGAGAATTTGAAGGGAGCTGCCTTAAATTATCGAACTTACGATAAGGAGCTCAATGCAGTGGTCCGTGCCTTCGAGACTTGGTCCCATTATTTAATGGCTAAGGAATTTGTTGTCCACAGTGATCACGAGTCCCTTAAACACTTAAAGGGACAGAGTAAGTTAAATAGATGTCATGCTAAATGGGTTGCTTTTATTGAAACGTTTCCTTACATTATTAAATATAAGAAAGGGAAAGATAACTTAGTTGCTAATGCTCTATCTCGCAGGTATGAAATTCTGGCTATATTAGATCATTCTTTGCTAGGATTTGCATATTTAAAGGATTCATATGCTTCTGATCTTGATTTTGCTACTATATATAAAGCATGTGAATCTGGTGCATTCCATAAGTACTATAGACAGGATGGGTTCTTTGTTTAGGAAACATAGGTTATGCATCCCTCGTAGTTCTGCTAGAGAATTACTGGTTCGTGAAGCTTACAATGGGGGACTTATGGATCATTTTAGTGTTAATAAGACACTTGATGTGTTACAGGAACATTTTTATTGGCCTCATATGCGAAAAGATGTACAGCATGTTTGCACTCGTTGCATTAATTGTTTAAAAGCTAAATCTACATCTAAGCCTCATGGACTTTACACGCCTTTACCTATACCTACTTTACCTTGGACTGACATTTCTATGGATTTTATTCTAGGTCTTCCGAGTACGCAAAGAGGTAATGACTCCCTATTTGTCGTAGTCGATCGCTTTTCTAAGATGGCTTACTTTATTCCTTGCAGGAAATCAGATGATGCCAAACATGTTGTGGACTTGTTCTTTCAGGGGATAGTTCGACTTCATGGTATTCCGCGCACTATTATTTTTGATCGAGACGTCAAATTTCTGAGTTACTTTTGGAAGACTTTGTGGTCACGCCTCGGTACAAAACTCCTGTTTTCGACTACAAGTCATCCTTAGACGGATAGTCAGACGGAAGTCACCAACCACACCGTTGGCAATCTTCTTCAGGCTTTGATACAGAAGAATCTCAAACGTTGGGAAGAAGTCTTACCGGTTGCAGAGTTTGCCTACAACTACTCCAAGCACTCCTCGATAGGGTTCTGTCCATTCAAAGTTGCCTACGACTTCACTCCTTTGACGGTTATGGATCTAATCCCTTTCTCGGTAAAGGATCAAGTTAATCTAAACGGCGCCCAGAAGGCTGAAACCGTCAAATGCCTACACGCCAAGGTTCGGTCAAACCTTGAGAAAACCTACGCTAGAGCCGCCACCCATCGACAAGTTTACAGACAAGTGAGTCCAGAGAAGCTAAGGAGGTTCGGGTTCTACACCGAGGCCCAACAATGCTTCAGGATCCAAGTCCATACCAAAGGGATCCACTTGTGGATATCATTGGACCAATGACGCGAAGCAGAGCAAGAAGAGTTCGTGAGGATCTCAACAACCTTGTGCAAGCTTACAGACAAGATGCTTAATTGATAGTAGAAGCCAACGCCTTGGAGAATAAAGTCGAAAAGGTTCAAATTGCAACTCTCCTTACAATTCTTGAAGAAGAGGTGCAATTCACCATTCCACAGTGAAGAGAAGGCTATTTCTTGAAGTTCTTGAAGACGCCGGAAGGTTCTTGGACTTTAAAGAGACGTTTCTTGAAGTTCTTGATTTTCTTGAAAATCTTGAATTTCATATTTTGCAGAATCTTGAAAATCTTGATTCTGAAATGATTCCGGGAGATTCCAGAAGATTCTGGAAGCTCCCTACACCATTCCACCATGCGCCATCAACAAACAGGCCAACCTTCATGGAGTCCAGTCCACATCACCAAATTTGGCTAGCCCATCAAGAAGCCCACACGCAAGGCCTACTCTATTAGGGTTTGCAAAATTAAGGGTTAGGGTTTGAGGGAAAATAAGGGTTTGTGCATGTTCCCTATTTTGCCCTTAGTTGTTAGTTTCCAAAAAGGATCCCTTCTTGATCTCCTTTTTGGAATAGGATTTCCAGTTCTTTTCCTTCTTAAAATCCACTTGTAATTTCGGCTGCCCTTATCTTTAAGGTAACCGAATTTCCTTTTTCTTTTACCATTACCTACTTCTTTCAGGTTTTGGTATTGTAAAGGAAATCAATCTCTTGATTGGTTTCCAATTCTAATTCTTTTCCTACTTCTTTTAGGTTAGAATTTCGGCTGCCCTATTCTCTATAAATAGGCAGTTGAACACCATAATAAATTAAGTATTCATATCTTTAAACTATTAGTTTGAGTACTCTCCCTTTATTGCTTTATGTATTTGCATGCTTGTGATTTATATATTATATGAAACTTAGCTTAATTAGGTTATTTTCTCTACCTAATTAAATTAGCATGTTTCACCTCTTTTCTTACTTGGTTCGAATTCCTTTAAGTAAATTAGCTTAGGTTAGTTTATTTTTGTTATCTGGATTTCAGGTAAGTAAAGAGTTTATACGAGCTATGCTTCTTAATCAGATTTTCCTTGGCAATTCATTCGCATGTGTACCTTGGTCCACATCAAGTCGCTTGGTTCAAAGTTCACAGCCTTGCGACTTCAATTTGCATCTGAAGCATACTTGGCATTTTTCTTCTCAAGGTTCTCTTGAACCCTCTGATGAATCTTTCTGATGGTGTCTGCTTTCTGTTCGCCATCTAGACTTGTTTGTTCCTTCAGGGGTAGTGGCAGTAAATCCATGACCGTCAACGGATTGAAGCCGTAGGCAGCTTCAAAGGGCAAAAATCCAGTTGATGAATGCTTGGAGCGATTGTAGGCAAACTCTGCAATTGGCAAGACCTGTTCCCAACCTGCAAGATTACTTTTAATGAGTGCCCTTAACAAATTCCTTACTATTCGGTTGGTCACCTCAGTCTGACCATCCGTTTGTGGATGACTAGTAGTAGAAAATAACAATTTAGTTCCTAGTCTAGACCATAATGTTTTCCAAAAATAACTCAAAAATTTAACATCCTTATTCGAGACGATTGTGGTGGTATTCCATGTAGCCGAACCACTCCACTGAAGAACAGTTCAGAAACGTGTCTAGCATCATCTGTTTTCCTGCAAGGAATAAAGTGAGCCATTTTAGAAAATCTGTCCACCACGACAAAAATTGAGTCATTAACTCGTTGTGTCCTCGGAAACCCTAGAATAAAGTCCATAGATATGTCAGTCCAAGGAACAGTTGGAATAGGTAAAGGTGTATAAAGACTATGAGGTTTGGAAGTAGACTTTGCTTTTAAATAGTTAATGCAACGTGAGCAAATAGTTTCTACATCCTTTCGCATTTTAGGCCAGTAAAAGTGTTCCTTTAACATGTCAAGTGTTTTAGTTACACCCATTAGCCCCCCATTATGTGCTTCACGCACCAGCAGTTCCTTATATGAACTACATGGATGCATAACTTATTGTTCTTATATAAAAACCCATTCTGCTTAAAGAACTTCTGAAATGCACCATTTTTGCATGCTTCATATAATGTAGAAAAATCAGGATCAGAAGCATACAAATCCTTTAGATATGAAAACCCTACAGATGCATGATCAAGAATAGCAAGGGATTCATACCTGCGTGACAGAGCATCAGCTACCATATTATCTTTTCCCTTTTTATACTTAATAATATAAGGAAAAGTTTCAATAAACCAACCCATTTAGCATGACGCCTGTTCAACTTACCCTATCCCTTAAGGTGTTTAAGGGACTCGTGATCTGAATGGACAATGAACTCCTTGGCCATCAGGTAGTGCTGCCAAGTTTCTAATGCCCTTACCACGGCATAGAGCTCATTATCATATGTAGGATAATTTAAGGCAGCTCCCTTGAGTTTCTCACTGAAGTACGCTATAGGTTTTCCTTCTTGCATTAAAACAGCACCTATACAAATCCCTGAAGCATCACACATTAATTCAAAAACTCTATCAAAATCAGGTAATGCTAAAACAGGAGCATGAGTGAGATCATGCTTAAGAACAGTGAAGGCATTTTCCTGTGCCTGACCCCACAAAAATGGAACATTCTACTTACACAATTCATTGAGGAGCGGCTTTGGTTGAGAAATCCTTCACAAACCTCGGGTAAAAACTAGCTAAACCATGGAACGATCTTACCTGCGAGGCTGAGGTGGGAGTAAGTCATTCTCGAATGGCTTTCACCTTTGTGTCATCAACCTTGACACCATCCTTCGAAACAACAAACCCAAGAAAGATAACTTCCTTCACACAGAATGTATACTTTTTAACATTGGGATATAATTTATTATCACGTAACTTAATTAATACCAACTTAATGTGCTCTATGTTTTCAGGCATGCTTCGACAATAGATCAGAATATCATCAAAGTAAACCACAACAAATTTCCCTATAAACTTCCTAAGCACATGATTCATTAATCGCATAAAAGTACTAGGTACATTTGTGAGGCCGAAGGGCATAACTAATCACTCATACAAACCAAATTTAGTTTTAAAAGCAGTTTTCCATTCATCACCTTCTTTCATTCTTATCTGATGATAGCCTTGTTGATAAGGATATCCAAGGCTAAAAATAACACAAGTTATGAGTCAGAATCCACAAGGCCAACCAGAAGGCAAAGCCCTTGAGAAGAATGCCAGGAGAAGTAGAAGAGTCATGCCATTCAAAGATCTTTGAAGGAAAGGCATCTCCAAACTCTCCACAATGAAGAAAGGGTTGTTTCTTGAAGTTCTTGAAGAAACCGGAAGGTTTTTGGACTTTAAAGAGACAAATCTTGAAGTTCTTGATTTTCTTGAAAATCTTGAATTTCGCGGTTTACTGAATCTTGAAGAATCTTGAAAATCTTGATTTTTGACATTCCAAAAGGATTCCGGGAGTTTCCAGAAGATTCCAGAAGCTCCCTACACTATCAGCACCATGCGCCATCTCAAAATGGGCCGAACTCACTATGGAGTCCATTCCCTTCAATTTTCGGCCAAACCAAGCCCACAAGAAGCAGCCCACACGCCACTTGGAAGCTTAGGTAGGGGAAGGATTAGGTTTTGTGCATGTTACATAATTCTACCCAAAGTGTGTTACAAGTTGGTTAGGTTGTTACAAGTTTGTTACAACTAGATTAGCTTGGTAGTTTCCAAAAAGGGATCCCTTCTTGATCTCCCTTTTTGGATAGGATTTATATTATTTTCCTACCTATTTTATTTGTGAATTTTGTCCATATGCCATTCCAAGTGGCAGAAGAATTCAGCAACTACCAAAACCTAGTTCCTTTAGGTTTCGGGTTTGTAAGAAATCAATCTCTTGATTGGTTCCCAATTTTAATTCTTTTCCTAGTATAATTACATTAGAATTTCGTTCACCCCTTTCCATAAAGGTGACTTAATTCATCCACCATTGTCCTTGTTCATTTAGGACTTGGTTTGTAAGGAAAATCCAATTCTGATTGGTTTCCACTTTTGCTGCTTTTACTAACTCTTTTCCTATTGTAATTTGGACACCCCCATACCTATAAATAAGGGTGCGAACCACGAAGTTATATAGTTGATTATTGATTAAGTTAGAATTTATACTTCTTTAATCACTCCTTTATTTTAGGCTTATGTAATTTGCATGCTTGTTAATTGCTAAAAGTCAAGAAACTATAGGCTAATAGATAATTGCTCTGTTTGTTAATCAAAGATTTGTTTCAAATTCTAGTTTACTCCACTTGGTTCAAATTGCGTGTTTAATTTACTTTGTCAGTTAGTAGTCTGCCGAATCCAAGGGTAAGGATTCTAGGGTTTAAGAGCAGTGTCTTGCATTCAGACTTTCCTTGGCACATTTCGCGTAGAGTTCTTGGTTTCCAAAGGCGTTGGGAATCAGGGGTTCGCATCACTTGTGTTAGATCTATTTTAGTGTAAACAGTAGAGCTATATAAATATTCTAGCATGTCATCAAGCCTAGGGATAGGATGCCTATACTTAATGGTGATTTTGATAACAGCTCTGCAATCCATACACATTCTCCAAGTACCATCTTTTTTTGGAACAAGAATAACAGGTACTGCACAACGGCTTAAAGATTCCCTTACCTGACCATTACCTAAAAGTTTGTCAACCTGACGTTGTAGCTCCTTTGTTTCCTCTGGATTTGCTTTGTACGCCGGTCTATTGGGAATAGATGAGCCAGGTACGAAGTCAATCTGATGCTCAATGCCACGAAGAGGGGGCACTCCGGTCGGCAGCTCTTCAGGAAACACATATTTATATTTCTGCAAAAGAAACTTGATTTCCATAGGGAGATCCCTAGGGACGTCGTCAAGGTTAGTGAAATCGTCCTTAGCAATTAAAACAAGAATACAACTGTTTCCCCTTAACACTTGTTTGACTTCCCCCACTGTGGCAAAAAGGCCACGACTAGAATCTTCTTCTGAAGGCTTATCAGAGTTCGCCTTACTACCACCCTTTACAATTTGTTTACCCTTTCCCTTGTCGTATCGCTTTTCAACTGTCCACGTGGTGATCTTATCCTTCATCCTGACGGATTCAGCACGAACTCCCTGTGGGGAGAGGGGTAAAAAGGTATGGATCTTGCCCCTTTGGCAAATTGAGTAGGTATTAGCAACCCCATTATGTGTAGCCTTCATGTCAAAGAGCCATAGTCGTCTGAGCAGAATGTGACACGCCTCCATAGGGAGCACATCACAAGTAACATGTTCCTCGAACTTACCGATAGTGAAAGTAACTCGCACTTGCTTGGTGACTCTGTAGCCTTCAGAGCTGTAAAGCCATTGCAGCCGGTACAGATGTTGATGGTTAACTATTGGGAGCTTGAGCTTTTCAACCATGTACTCACTGGCGACATCGGTGCAGCTCCCGCCGTCAACTATCAGAAGGCATACACCTTCATTGACTTTGGTCCTAGTGTGGAAGATGTTGGTCCGTTGGGAAGCATCCTGGGCAACAGCTATAGTCAAGGATCGGGACACAATGGCCATCTGACTATAGTCCTCTGGTCGATGAACGTCCTCCTCTGTATCGGACTTGCTGTTGCCAGCCAAATCTGGGATGTGGTTGGCTTCTTCATCGTCTTCTTCTTCTGAGATGTACTTACCATCCTGCCCTAATAGTACCTTTCTGATGTTAGGACAGTCCCGCATGTAGTGCCCGTGGCCAGAACACTTATGGCAAGTGATCTGCGAGATGCTCTGCTTCGGTGTGAAAGGCGATTTAACTGCTGAAGAAGAAGAGGTGGTTGGGGCAGACTGAATAGCTTTACGTTCAGGGTTGAACGGTTTCTTGGCGAGTGTTGGCGTGTATACCAATTCTTTCTCCAAGTAGTAGGGGCGCTGGCATGCTTCCTAACTGGTGGAACAGTCTTCAGGTATTCTTCTATTACTCTGGCTTTCTAGAGCATATCCGTCAAACTAGTAGCATTCTGTAGTTCCACAGCTAAAGCTATCCCTCTATTAAGCCCACTAAGAAAATGTGCCATGCTGGCGGCATCGTCTTCGATTACATTGGTCCAATTTTAGCCATCTCTAATTTCTTAAAATAAGCATCAACAGTTAAAGATCCCTGTACAAGAGTGTGTAACTTCCTATACAATTCTCTAAAATAATACGCAGGGACAAAAGTCTTGAGCATCGCTGTCGTCATATCAAACCATGAAATAGGTGGCGCTCGAGCATGAATAGGCCTGGTATTGCGTCTCCGGTCCAACTCCTGATTCCACTAAACGAGTGCATATTCGGTGAAATTGACCACCTCGAGTGGAGCCTTCTTATGTTCGGGAACCGAGTGAAGCTCAAAGATCCGCTCCATCTTGATCTCCCAATCTAAGTACTCTTCGGGTCCATACCTCCGCTGAAAGAAGGCAAAGATGTCTTCAATTGGCCTAGACCTTCAAAGGGCTTTGTATCAGTGCCAGCCCGTGGGGTGTGGATGTCTTCCTCATCCTCGAACCGATCCTGCTGGGCGGCCCTTATCTCATCGACCTCGCCCTTAAGGTCTGCGAATTGATTGGTCAAATTTGCAATGGCAGCCATGAGTTGTGTATTCGTAACTAGGGGTGCTTCTCCTCTTAACATACCTAGTAACCAAGAAAGATTCCTGCTAAGAACAAGTAAAAGTGAGCAGAGTAACCTTACTCCCTTGTCCCCCTAGTATGGCCCCTCTAACAACTACACACAACCCTGTGTATCGCTCTTAGGGATGGCAACCCTTATGTGCTGTATCACTTAGACTTTTACCTCAGTCCTGTATACTCAATTAAGGTCACAAAATCCTGGGCAAAGGTAACAAGCAAACAGTGAATCACACAAAGGGCAAAACTATAAAGGAAAGTGGCAAAAATCTTTCGAAAAAAAGAACTTGGTTCGATTTTCAGTTTTAAAAACACCTTTTCAAAAAAGAAATTTTGATAATATAGCTCAAATAAGAAGCACACCGATATGGAACTTTTGGGGAGAAGCCCTCAAAGTTCAGAGATAATGACAGTGTACGAAGACAAAATTTAAGCTATAATTCAGAGTAATCATTTAGGTAGCACGAAAAGATAGCAAGTTTAAGAAGCAGGGCCATTCAATTGAAGAAACAAGAATAATCAGCAGGTTTGAAACAAATCAGGAAAGACCTAACTAACCCAAGAAGTGATCACCCTACCCAGCGGGTAATCAAGAAACCAATTCCAACCAATGTATTCAAGTTTTTTTCGAAAATTTTAACCCCTTTGGCAGAAAAATTCCCTTGATGTCACTGTGGTGCTGTGGGGAGTAGTGGCGAAAACGAACACTATCAACTTTGCAAGCACAATGACAGAGAAAAAGATTCCCAATAAAGAAAAGAAACCTCTTTGGCTTTGGAGTGTACGGCTGTGGGGAGTAGTGTCGATGAACGAACACTATCAACTTTGCAGGCACACTTTAAACAGTGGAAAAATCAATCCTTGAAACAATTGCCACAAAGATACCAAAAATTGCAATTTTATCACATCCCAAACCAAATATGCGATTTTATAACTTTCGGTAGCACAACGATACAATTCCAAGCATTCAATATATTTTCAAGAATTCAAAACAGAGTGTCAAGATACGTGCATAGATATCACAAATTGCAACAACAAGGTGAGTGGCTTAACATCAACCGCCAAAGTTCACCAAATTCAATACAAATCGCAAATAGGGAGAGGTGAGCAAAACAGTCCAAATTAAAGAGCAATTTCAGCAACAAAAAGTGTCAGTTATCCTTTAATTGTTACCAAAAATAGCACTAATTGGATTCACAAAGGCAATTGCAAAAACAGTAACAAAAGCAAAAGAGCCCTAGCTTTAAAACCCTAAAAACCGATTTTCCAACTTTGAAGAAACCGACTTTTAAAACCTTCTTTTCTATTTTCCCTTTCTTTTTCAAGCCAAAATTTTGATTTTAATTTGTGAAAATTGTATGAGCAAAATCGAAATAGTTTATTTAAGAAAAAGAAAAAAATTTCTCAAAAAGGAGCATTCTTTTCCACAAAATCAGTAATAAAAGTAGATTAAGGGAACAGAAAACACCTTATGAGTTGATTGTGTTACTCCAATCTCCTTCTATCGAGCAAACAACCTTGGTTCTAATACCAATTGAGAACCCCTGATCCCCAACGCCGTGGAAACCAAGAACTCGATGCGGAAAGTGCCAAGGAAAGTCTGAATGGAAGACGCAGCTCTTAACTTCTAGAATCCTTACCCTTGGATTTGGCAGACTACTAACTTACAAAGTAAATTAAACATGCAATTCAAACCAAGTGGAGAATAATAGAATCGAAACAAAGCTTAGCAATAAACAGAGCAATTATCTATTAGTCTATAGTTTCTATAGCTTTTAGCAATTAACAAACATGTAAATTACATAAGCCCAAAATAAGGTGAGTGATTAAAGAAGTATAAAACTATAACTTAAATCATTTAATCAACTGCCTAAAAGTGAATTCGGTAGCCCCTATTTATAGAGTAGGTTGGCCGAATTTTAGTCCTAAAATAACTAGGATTTCATACAAGAACCAAATCCTAAAGGAACTAGGATTGGATGGAAAAGGGAATTCGGCTGCAAGGAGTAATGTGCTGGCCGAAAATACAAGCAAGAAAAAGGAAATAAAGAAGTAGAAATAAATCACAAAAAGGTTTCAAGAAGGTAAACCTTTTTGGTAACTACTATCCTAGTAAGCCTAGTTGTAACAAACTTGTAACAACATAACAAACTAGTAACAAACTTTGGGTAGAATTAGGTAACATGTACAAAACCTAATCCTTCCCTACCTAAGCTTCCAAGTGGCGTGTGGGTTGCTTCTTGTGGGCTTGGCTTGCCGAAATTGTGAGATGGACTTCAAGGTGGGTTTCGGCCCAGTTGAGATGGCGCATGGTGGAGATGATGTAGGGAGGTTCTGGAATCTCCCGGAATCATTTCGGAATGTCAAAAATCAAGAACTTCAAGATTCTTCAAGATTTTCAAGATTCTTCAAGATTCAGTAAACCGCGAAATTCAAGATTTTCAAGAAAATCAAGAACTTCAAGAAATGCCCTTGCCTTAGCTGGATTGATTAGTAGGCGCCATTTCCCCTGTTATGGAGAGTAAAGTGACATTTTTAACCTTCCTTCTATTTTCTTCAAGGGCGTTGGTGTCCGTAACGAGCTGGGCTTCTGTAGCACTCCTTTGAACAAGGTTTTCAACATCTAATATGAGCTTTCTTGTCCTTCTTCGGGTCATAGGCCCAACTATGTCAACGAACGGATCTCTTTGATATGGGCTCGGGTCCTGGAGCATTGGCGGGCCTCTATGGAGCACACGAACCTCTGCTGCACTTTCCGTGTCCTCATTACTTGAACTGGGATCCTCTGCATACTAACTTGGCGTAGGGCTGGGGATGCCCTCATCATACCCCTTGTGCGTATCCAAAAACGTAAACCAGCTATAGCGTCTACTAGAATATCTATCCTTGGGACCGGGAAGAAATCTTTCGGGCATGCTTTGTTAAAGTCTTTGAAACCTACGCATAACCGCCATGAAGCATCAGATTTTTTCACCATCACTGGATTGGACAACCATTGTGGATATTCCACTTCCTTGATCAACTTTGAATGCAACAACTTATCAATCTCTAAATCCATCGCAGCAGCTTTTTTCGGTGCATAACTTCTCTTCTTCTGCCTCACCGGCATGATTTCTGGGTTGACGCTCAATCGATACTCGATCACGTCTCTTGATATTCCAAGCATGTCATCTAAAGTCCATGCAAACACATCAACAAATTCAATTAATAGAAAGATCAAGGAACATACCAGTTTACGGGGTAAATCGTGGCTCACTTTAACTATTTTCATCTCAGCTATCTGGACTTCTCTCGCCGTAACTCCAGCTCCCATAACTGGCACAGAATCATATACAAGAGGCTCAAGATCTGTGATCGTGTAGACCTCAGGGGCATATTCAATAAATTTCAGCGAAGCCATATAACATTCGCGAGCTTGGATCACGTTACTTAGGAGCTTGGCCACTCCTTTTGATGTCGACAGTTTGACCATCTGATGAACTGTTGAACAAATAGCCTAGAATTGGTTTAAGCCAGGACGGCCTAAAAAAACATTGTAGACCATCACTTTGTCGATAACCATGAACTCCAAAGTCTCTGTGCGGGACAAATGTATATCCCTTAATGTCACGAGAAGGCAAACTCTACCAGCAGGGTACACCGTTTTATTACTGAATCCAACCAGTGGGGTTCGAACTCTGTCTAAAGACTCTTTCTTCAAGTTACAGCCAAGGAAGACATCCATGGATATTATATTAACAGAGATGTCGGAGTCAACCAAGACTGTTAGCACTCGATAATTAGAGATAAGCGCTTCAATAACCACTGGGTCATTCATATCTTTATATATGGACAGATCTGAATCCCCAAACTGGATAAGGGGCTCCTCCAGTGCATTGCTTCCACTGGCTAGCTGAGTCCCCATACGCTGGTCCTCCTGAGATAACGTGAATCGTGCCAGCTATAACAGCATCCTTATCCTGTTTCTACCTCTTAGGTTCCACCGGTGCCACAACTTGTAGGGGTTTAACTTGACGAGGTGGATATAGTTGATTTTGATAATTAGTTCGTTTACTACCATGACTAATTGCAAATCATTGGTTGCCCCTACGTCGTCCACTTGGCTTCTTATCCTAAACTCGACCGGGCTCTGCTGAGATCGGCTGACTCCTTGCAGGTGTTGTGGCCAGGCGATCTGTGATGGACACACCATTTCCTCAAGCTCAAAGAATAGTGGCTCCCCAACGCTTGACCCCAAGGTGGATTACCATCTGTCACCAATGTAGCTCTGCGCTTTCTTTTCGACTTATACTGATGCGGGCATCCAAACGCCAGCAACAAGTCAAGAAGCAAGTGATTCCGGAGAAGCTGAGGAGGTTCGAGTTCTACATCGAGGTCCAACAATGCTTCAGGATCCAAGTCCATATCAAAGGGATCCACTTGTAGACATCACTGGGCCGATGACTAGAAGCAGAGCAAAGAAGGTTCGAGAGACACTCAACAACCTTGTCCAAGCTTGCCATCAGGACGCTCAGTTGATCGTAGAAGCAAACGCCTTGGAGCAGAAAGACGGAAAGGTTCAAATTGCGACTCTCCTAACCATTCTTAAAGAAGAGGCGCAATTCTCCAATCCACAATGAAGAAGAAGGTTGTTTCTTGAAGTTCTTGAAGATGCCGGAAGGTTCTTGGACTTTAAAGAAACATTTCTTGAAGTTCCCTACATTTTTCTATAATGCGACATCAACATTGGGCCGACCCAACTCATGGAGTCCACTCCACAAATTCGGCCAGCCCAAGGAAGCCCAGGAAGCCCACAAGGCCAAGTGAAGGAGCTAGGGTTACAAATTAAGGACTAGGGTTCTTTTAAGCCGCTAGGGTTAAAAGTTAAGAGCTAGGGTTCTTTTTACTCTTAGTTTTGTTAGTTTCCAAAAAGGGTTCCTTCTTGATCTCCTTTTTGGGAGTAGGATTTTTATTCTTTCCTTATTATTTTCAAGATGTAATTTCGGCTACCCTAAAGAAGTAAGGTGACCGAAGCTTACCTTTTCTTTTTACCATTCCCCACTTCTTTCAGAGTTTGGTATTATAAAGGAAATCAATCTCTTGATTGATTTCCAATTCTACTTGATGAGGACATCCAGGGCTAAAACAACGCACATTATGAGTCAAGATTCACGCAACCAACAGGACGCCCAAATGGAAGCAAACGCCTTGAAGCAGAAAGAAGGAAATGTTCAAATTGCAACTCTTCTAACCATTCTTGAAGAAGAGGCGCAATTCAGCACTTCCCATTAAAGAAGAAGGCTATTTCTTGAAGTTCTTAAAGATGCCGGAAGGTTCTTGGACTTTAAAGAAACAATTCATAAAGTTCCCTCCAAATTGGGCCGACCCAAACTCATGGAGACAAAGCCCACAAGTTTCGGCCAGCCCAAGGAGTCCACAAGGAGCCGCACGGCCAGCCCACAAAGCAAAGCCCACACGGCTACATAATTAATTAGTTAGGGTTCTTTAAGTTTAAATTAATTAAGTTCTTTTATTCTTTTAGTTAGTTTCCAAAAAGGGTTCCTTCTTGTTCTCTTTTTGGGAGTAGGAGTTTTATTCTTTTCCTTATTTTTTTAAGTTGTATTTTCGGCTGCTACAAGATAAAGCACAACCGGAATTACCTTTTCTTTTCTTACCATTCTCCTACTTCTTTCCGGGTTTGTTAAAGGAAATTAACCTCTTGGTTAATTTCCAAATCTACTTCTTTCCTTCTTCTACTTCTTGTATTATTTTCGGCCATCCCTTTGCCTATAAATAGGGACCGAAACTTCATTAATAAAGCATGCATTCAGATCGTAAAAACTATTAAGTTTGAGTGCCATCCCTTTATTGCTTTATGTATTTGCATGTTGTAGTTTACATAATTGCATGAAACTTAACTAATTAGGTTACTTGCTCTACCTAATTATTCGCATTTTTCAAATCTCTTTCTTACACTTGGTTCGGCTATAAAACAAATTAGCTTAGGTTAGCTTTGTTTCT